>JBAMJR010000342.1:190000-320000 GCA_038501785.1 Myoxocephalus aenaeus
GCGATCGGTTTGTCCCTGTGGGAGAACGGTGCTCAGCCTCTCCATAAGCTGTAGCGACTGATCTGGGACCAGGAGTTTCACCAGGAGTCTCTCCGCTATAGGTATTCTCTCAAACGGGTCTTGGAGGAGAGAATTTATCTCGTTAGGGTTGAGTCTTCTTGAAGAGTAGTGCTGGTGCTGGGCGGACTCATGACGTTAAAATGGCTGCGAGACAAGAGAAGCCGGCGAGAGCACAAGACAAGAACAGGCGAGATGAGGACGAGAGACTAGCTGTGAACGCGCACCGGGGCCTGGCCCCGCAGAAGTCCTTTTTAGGCCGCGGATTGGATAAATGATATGTCCATCATTTCATGTCTTTAATCGGTGATTGGCTAAACTGCGTATCAGGCCCGTCTTTCTTGGGCCAAAATAACTTCGGCCCCAGCATGTGCACGCGCATTGGAGAGCAGCAGAGGACTACACTAGCAACAGAGCCAGGTGCATGAGCAGGAACACGGAGCAGGAAAAGCAGATATTTTGCGCAGATATCCTATTTTACAAATATTACTGGGTACATTCCATAGCTCAAAAACACAAATATTGACAATTTGTATAATTTATTAATATCTTTTTATAATTAATAAAATTATTTAAAAAAAAAATATTTGTATTTTTTGGGTGGTTCAAGGTGGGTGGGGCCAGGCCCCGCGGCCCTCTATGGGCCGGCCGCCACTGCTGCTGAATATTTAAATCTGGGCGTTCGGGTCCCAACTCTTTCAGCCTCTTCTTGTCAACATCTGATCGTGGATTGAAAGGTGTTTCGCGTAGAGATACCACAGAGTTTTCAGTCGCCATACTAACATAATCAAAGTCTCTGCTAGCTGTGTTGCTCGCGTAGCTACGTGGGAGCTATATGGGATGTGAGGGAATGATAAAGGTCTCTGATTGGACGAATAGTCCAACCACGTTGCAATGAGAAACGATGTCATTGGCTAGGGCGCAGATTTGTGCGCCCGAAGATTCACGTTTCATCCGCCAATGAGAAGCTGTCCTTGCCGAAACGAGGGTGAAATGTTTGTTCGCTGCCATAGACTTACATTGGGCCGGCGCCCCGACAGGGGGATGGGCTTTTCTCAGTGATGATGAATGGCGATATATTATATTTGGTATATCTTAAGTGGTTGTTGACAGGGGCTTACGGTCTCCCACACACATTTACGGCTTACGGTCTCCCCAACACGGTATATTTCTTATTTAAATTATTTGGTATATAATGTTTTTTGACAGTATATATATATATATTTTTTCTTCTTTTTTTTTTTTCATCGCAAAATTTTAAGAGGGGCGGCGCCCTAGCGCCCTCTATTGACGCACCGCCACTGGCTCAGAGACCGGACCTCGTGAGGACCAACGCTCTCTCTAGTCCTTCAGCGGGGAGGAGTCAGACCAACAGGAGGTGATGGAGGAGGACAGACAGGAGGTGATGGAGGAGGACAGACAGGAGGAGATGGAGGAGGACAGACAGGAGGAGATGGAGGACAGGCTGCAGTTTGGTAATCAATTTCAAACTGTCAATTATTGTCATCTCCATGTGCTGCTTTATTTCAGGAGACCAGTGTCACTGTGAGGAAGCTCCACTTCAACTGGTCCTGTCCTCCAGCAGGGTCTGAGGTCCATCCTGTCCTCCAGCAGGGTCTGAGGCCAAGTTCCAGCCGGCCTTGATGCCGTCATCACAGGTAGCTTTCAGATGACCCCTCATATAGACTTTATAGACAGGTAGAACCAGCAGTCGACACAATATCAAGACAATCGTCTTAATATATTGTTTATTAACAATAAACATATAAAAACATATCGCCATATAATTGTATTCTAACAATAAACAGTATAATAAACATGTGCTTTATACATTGTATTCATTAAAACAGGAGACATCGTCCACGTCCTGGACCACGGCCGGTGGACAGGAGCCATGAGAGCTGCCAGACGGCTTCTGATGAAGCACCTGGAGCTCCACCATGCTGAAGCAGGCGATGACGACTACACATGGTCCAGAGGGCCAAACAAAACACGCCAGCTCCTCTCAACACCAGAGAAGGTGCTGGAGACTCAGCAGCTGTGGCAGAGTTTGACCTCCGGCAGCCAGACGGTCAGTGTGCCGGCCACAACCCTGCCTCCTGCAACCCTCAACCCTCCACCTGAGCTGCTCCCCAGGAGGAGTCACTGAGCTGGGATGCAGTGGAGAAGCTGGTGACGGAGATCCTGGAGAAGCAGCAGCAGCAGCAACAACAACAGAAGAAGAAGATGACGAGGAACTGTTTAGCCTGCGGTCAGCCAAAGTCACGTTATCTTGCTGACGGTTCCTCTGTTCATTTCTTATTTCAATCTAAAACTGTGAAGTATTTCTACTGCTCCACCAAGGTCTTTAAGACTTACGCAGGCGAAGGCCTCAAAGACCCCCGTATGTCCTTTGAGAACTTTGCAGCGTCTCCTTTCTTTGAGCGGGAGCTGGAGGCCTCAAAGCAGAGGGGGGCCGAGTGGAGGAAGGTGGCAGAGGAAAGGAAGAAGAGGACGTCAGCGGTGGAGCTGCCGACAGGTCGCCTGTGCCGGTTCTGTCACCGGCCGCTGAAGCAGGGCCCCTAAGGGCCCCAGCAGCCCTCACATCCACAGCAGCTTCCCCTGGGTAACGGGGAAGTACATCTACTGCCCCTCCAGAGTGTTCTCCTGTACCAGGACCACATGGTGGAGGAGATGATCTGGAAGGACTTCACAGCGTCTGCTTTCTATGAGGCTGAGAGGGACAGGTGGATCAGAGAGAAGAAGTGACATCATTACTGCACAGACTGTTGTTCAGATTCAACTTTGTCATTGTACATACAAGTACTGAGACTGTGTGTGAGACTGTGTTGTGAGATTTTGTGCATTTTAGAATTCAGCTGTGTTTTACAATAAAATATCTTGAAATCATCACTTTGACTGTCTTCACTTTAGGTGCATTAATACACAGAACATTAAATAATCAAACATTTAGATATAATCAGCTGCATGCGTGCACAGGTGTGTAAAATAAACATCTGTTGTGCCTTATAAGTACAACTGTACCATGATATTTGGAGATTAATATCTTATTTGCATAATTACATCACAATAAATGATTCAATCTTGATTATTTTATGTGTAGCATGCTTTACAAATGCAGTATCATTATTATTGAGGTAGTTGTGTGTTCTGCTCACATTCTGGAGCTCATCATTTGAACCAAACACTGATTATTTATTTGGGTGAGGTGGGAGTCGAACTGCTGACCTCTTGTACCGCATGGAAAGTCCTCTATGGCTATACGCGGCTGGCCATGGGGTGGAAGGCAGCTATGCTAACCACTATACCACCAATGCACAAATAGGGGCATACATAATGACACAAAATCGGGTGAAGGTAAACATAAGTCAGCGAATGTGTGTGAGAATTGACACATGTACCTTCAATGAAAACGAGCGCGCCTGAAATCTGGGTTCCTTGGCCTAAAGCTGGGTTGCACCAACATGGATTAAATTAATCCTGGTTTAGAGTTAATCTAGGGTTAGTAAATCTAGGTTTAAACTGGTTCATAATTAATCAGAGATGTGTTGCACATCTTAATTTTATCCCTGGATTAGTTAAACTAATTTAAACAAGGGTTAAAACCGAATTAGTTTATGTTGCTGTGGAAAAATTCCGTTACTAGCCTACGACGACAGCGGCTATAGCTAATAAACTCCGTCACTCTAGCCAGCTATTATGGCACCTCAAAGAGGGTCAAACTTTTCAACATTTGAAAAGATGTTGCTGAGCGAGTTAATGGAGGAGTTTAACTCCAGCTACTAGGAGCTGGAGAAGTGGTGGCACAGCAAAAGTCCTCTCACTTCCATGCTTGATTGCTGGTCCAACCTTCCCATTGGGGTATATGACAGACTATACCGCCGTGAAAACTCGCTGTTGTCATAAAATTCAATTGGGTTTAACCTATCTCTAATTTTCCTGCGAGGAACTCTTTCCTCTAACCCCATCCAGCGAAGATATGCAGCCATGTGGTCAATAAAACGGAGATGAACCTCCTCCAGGGGTGGTATAAATATAACTGCTAATCCAGGTTTAGTCTAGGTTTAAAATAACTGGTGCAACAGATTTGATTTTAATCTAGATTTAAATGGAAATTAAACAGAGATTGACAAAGGGTTAGATTTACCCAGGATTAATTGTAAACTAAGGTTAACCTAGGTTTAAAATTTGGTGCAACTGGATTAAAAAAACAAACCTGGTTTAAACCTAGTTTAAGAGTTAATCCTTGTTGGTGCAACCCAGCCTAAATCTCAAGTCTTTATATTCAAGTCCCAAGTCAAGACAGGCAAATCTCAAGTCAAAAAACACTCTTCACCAAAATCTAATGTGGTAAACTTAAAAGAAAAAGAAAAAAGACATTCATAAAATGTTTTGATTCATGTGATTCGTTTAAAATTGTTGGACAACAGTTACATTCTCTAAGCATATCTGTAAATGGCAAGCAAGTTGCAAGTTTACCAGAGTAAGATTTGAAGTAATGTCACCAAGACATGTCACCTTGTTTTTTTGTGTAGTGTGTCAGTATGTTTTACTCACTTGAGCGTCAGAGAAGAGGGCAGGCCACCTTTCTTTCAATACTGTGATGGGAGGTGGTAACGTCACAATCTCTTCACGTCGGAGTGGAAAGGTGCGCTGCATGTGCTGATGGACGAGAACCATGTCGCTGTCAGTTGGTGTCTTCTTGAACTCCTCCAGCATCTCCATCCTTCTGGTCTCCAGGATGTCCTTGTTCTCACTACGGGGATAGTTAGGGAGGAACTGGACTAGGGCTGCAACTAACGATTATTTTAATAATCGATTAATCGGTTGATTATTTTTTCGATTAATCGATGAATCGGATAAAAAATCAAAAAATAATCAAAAAAGCATTAATTTTCAACCCTTTATTCAAAAACAGAAGTGACAGTGCAAAACATCTTCAGAAAGCACAAACAGGTTGCTCCTTGAACATCCCTGAGCTGTTAATTAAAAAAATTAAATTAAAATGGACTAACACTAAAAACATACACATGTATGCTTTATATCTGCCAAATGTGAGCCCTTTTTTTTTTTTTTTTACTGTAATTCATCTCCTTGGAGCAGAGGCTGCATTTAGCATACCTGCTTTATCAATATGTATGAAACACTGGGACAAAGGGAAGCTGTACTGCTCCTCTCACGTCTGTTTTGACCGAAACCTCCAGGCCCAGCTCCACTTCATCAGCCCTGCATCAAGCTGCGCTGCATATAGAGCGTCCTCTTCCTTAAACTATTTCATTCACATCATCTTATCAGTATCTGGGCCTCTTACGACCACGACATCACGTTGTTGGCTAAGCCCAACTACGTGATTTGATTCATTCTACTTTGAGTAAAAAAAATAAAAAACCTGCAGCCAGATCCTCCGGTGTTCCGGTTTAACGTTAACGAGTGACTGGTGAACTAAACCAGACCAGGGGGTTACGGCATGTTTCATCACGTTACGTTTTTTTACAAGCAAGACTGAACTGTAACGGAACATAAAGTAACTTTAAGGAACGTTAACAAACACGTTAGCTAACGTGATAGCAAGCCGACTAGCTTCCATTAAAAACAAGTTTGAGGGAAATGAAGACGCTGGAGACATCTTAACGCTGATTGGCCAAGACTCGACACGTCACATCAAAGATCTTCTATTGCTAAGAGTGTCTCACGCCGCTCTTTTTTTTTCTCCTCCGCGGCTTATTGACTGCCGTAATAATCGCACGACACAACGAATCGATAATGAAATTCGTTGCCAACACTTTTGATAATCGATTTTTATCGATTCGTTGTTGCAGCCCTAAACTGGACTTCCCCTCTTCTAGGTCGTTTAAAGTTGGCCCGGGGGGTGGTACAACCTCTTACAGTTTCCTGAAACTGGAATGAAATGTTCTCTGCATTTGTGAGAGTTATATGTTGAGTAGACATTTGATTTAAACCTGCAGTCACTAAATGAACATGGAACAGTTTGCTTCATTTTTAAATGGCCCCTTAGATGAAGAAACATGTCTCTCTCAACAAATGGCTGCTTGAAATCAAACAGAGGGAAATGAAATGCCAAATTTACGGCCGCACCATGCGAGTCACTGCCTGCTACACTTCTCTCACTAACATTAGGCCTGTGTACTCTTGACATGTGTATCTTGAGTGAATTAAAACTGCTAAAAGTGCATATGCACTTGTAATACAAACATGGTAAGGGAGAAACAGTAGAATACTGGCCATGTTGGAGTCTGTAATGTCTCAGAAAACAGACTTTGATGGGACTAGAAAAAGCACATAACTTACATTTCCACATGACCTGGGTCAAGGAGCTCAGCCACAACTGAAATGAAAATAACCCGGTCAATTTATTAAAGTTAGGCTTTAAAGAAAGAAAAAAAAACGTAAAGCAGGAATGTTAGTTTGGTATAGTTGTGTATTAGCTGTATAAGCAACAAATATGTTGAATGCCTTGAATTAAATCAACCATTTGATATCATTTTTATATAAAAATCTTAATCCCATTGTCCTAACTGCGCAAGTGGTGAAAACTCCATGTGAATGAAACATACTGATATCACCACGTGGAGCCCAGCACAACCATGCTAACGGTAGCAATGTTAAGCCTATTCGGTAACATTAATTTAAGCTAACAGCAGATAACAGTTACTTAATGTTCCACTCAGGCATTGTAATTTGGATGGAAAAATCATGTGCAGACGTCAACAACTCTAACGGGTGAAAAAGACAACTTGTTTTGCAGACAAACAACACGTTAAGAGAAAGAGAAAGCTTTGAGAGAGTACACGCTTTCATTACAGTAACGTTAACGCAAGCTAATAAAAGAGATAACAGCCTTACCTTATTTGGTTTAAGGACAGCAAATGGGTTTAAACCACCTTAGATCTGCGTTGTGAGTTTCTCTCTTCTCTCTTCTCTCTTCACTTTAACGTCAGTCCCAGACAGACAGGTGTGTTGAAGTCTTCCCGGCGGAGCTGGGTCAACGTGCCGTGTAACGTTAGGCCGGGCACACAAACAGCAGCATGTGCGTGCGCTGCGGTGATGTGAATATATTGCTTGTGCTAAAGTATTGACCCGGGAACGTCATTGCTGTTGTTGAAAATGCTAAAAAATCCTGGGAGATGGTGCGAGGAAATAAGGTCCTGGGTCCAAGAAAGTTGTAATAAAAGAATATTTAATAAAAAGTGATAGACAGACAGCCTATGCTTTCGATCGAGCTCCTCTTACTCCACCAGCTAACTCCACGGGCACGCAGGTCCGAGTCGCTTGCTAGTAGCCGGAAGAAGAGAACGCTCCTCCTTCATACAGTTAATTTTATATCATTCATGGAGCCTAGAGCCCTCCCTCTCATTAACAGTCCGGCGTACACACCTCTGGTTGCCGCTTAACTCGCTATTTGCCCGCAACTAAAGTGACGGAGCCCCGTCCACTTCTTCTTCTTCTTCTGCTGACCGGTAAAGTCTCAAAAGTCAATCTTCAGCTCCGCCACCTCAGGCGAACAAGAGAACTACAAGTCCTTCTAGCGGCAGTACATGCAGCATGCAGCATCTAACATCCATTCACACATTAATCATTTCACAGTAAATAAAAGTGACCTTCATATGCATACAATTACAAATCCTTCATAATAATATCCCTTATTAATTATCATATTCCATGCATTGCAATGTACACAATAAACCTTACACTGTACAAGTCCAATTGTGACAAACTAAGCTTAAAAAACCCTACACTGTATACATGAACATAACAGGAGGGTTAAGGTGTCTGACGCGAGCTATCTTACGGGTGAAGGTATTTAAAAAACGTCGTTTCCGATTGGTCTTTTAAGTTGGCGTGTACTGTACCGTGTGACGTTGGTAGCTGAAGTAACGTTAGGCTATCTAACCGAGCGAAAGTTGGCTGACTGATGCCTCGCAAATCACATCAACCATTATTGCTGGTTACAATAACGGTGTTATTGGATAGTACAGTGTCTATTTCTCGGTAACTTTGGAAAAATCTAAGCGAAAAAACGCCGGAAAATATACATTTACAGACACCTGTCTTAACGACAGATCAAGGATCAGTTAAGTTTTCGAACACATCCACTGTCTATAAAATCAATGTAGATCAAATGAGTTAATACAACTCATTAGAATTGATACACATAACTTGAAAGTCTACCAGAAGTTGATCAAACTCCAAATGACTGAGTCATTATGACTGCAGTTCACTTTTGAGTTCATGTTAGTGTATCACTCAAGTAACTAACACTTTGTATGCCATTTAAGTTGGGTTAGCTTACTTCTTTTATTAAGATGAGCTGGTAGGTTTTACAGTGTTCTTATGGTAAGCAAGTCGGTAGTTTAAGGAGGTGGACTGTGAGTTGTTGTGCGGTGACGTGTAAGTTATTGGCTTGGCTGGTTACCTTTTGGGAACATAAGCGCTATCTTATCGTTCATGCCTTGGTTGGTGTGAGCGATGTTTGGTCGCCTCTTTGTGCGGTGGATGGGCCTGTCAGAGGAACCTTTTGGATGCTACTTTGGGATGGTGCTTATGGTTTAGTTCAGTTTATTGATGGCTGGTAATTATGGAAATTCCAGTTGTGTGTGTCCATCACTCGTCCCCTGTGGTGAACCTCTTATGCATGAACTCTTATGAAACTATGCATGAACTTATGAAACCTCTATGCATGAAACCTCTATGCATAAACCTCTTATGAAACTTTGCATGAAACCTCTATGCATAAACCTCTTATGAAACTTTGCATGAAAGATTGCTTGGCGGACCGGGGGATGCACTTCAACCGGTATAAAATATGTAAATTACAAATCTATGTAGTTTGCATTAAGGTATGTCAGCATTACTGGTGGGAACACTATATTTATGGAGGGGTGTGGGTCCTGTTTCTTTGTCTTTCAGGCTGTTCATCGTCGGCTGATGAGCCACACCTGAGCCTGGTGGGAGTGCCAGCTATTAAGGCACACCACCTGAACATGGAGGCTGTGTCGCTCCCTTGCCTGGCTGGCTGCACTTCTTTGGCTGACACTGCTGCTTAGTAGTTTTGTTTGAACTAGTTTTGGTATTCTTTAAATGTCTATTATTTTTAAACTTGTCTGGTCTCCCTTCATATTGCAGCCTTTGAGCTGGGTTGTAACACACTTTACTTTCATATCTGTAGCTTTCCTCTGAAATTAAGTATTGTAAATGTGTAAGGTTGCGTAGTGCATTACTGGAATTACTAATGGGAAATAACTTACAAGGCACTTATAACTAATAAGTGCCTTATTTTAGTTGTCGGGATTGTGGGTTTATGCTATCTATCTGTATTTATCCATTAACATTTGGTTGTTTCAGCAGGACAGGAACACTAATACAGAGTAATAATTGATTTATAAAAACTAAAGTTAGAATACAAATGTGTCAATCAAAATAGCAAATAAAGTCATTTGGTTGCCTTGGTGCATTTTCAATGTTAGATGAGCTGTTACACAGTTCTCATATTAGCAAAGAGAAATATGTAAACACTTTTGAAAGGGTAAAATGTGTCGCCAATTGAAAGAAGAAAAAAACGAGTGCTTCTTGCATGTATCTCTGCTTAAAGATGTACTTTTATCTTTGTACCACAAGATGTCCTCCTACTAAATCATTTGTAGAGAACAGAACACTAAGTGTGGCACACCTGATCTAATTTTACCGGACTTTCAACAGAAATGGAAATGGCACATGTTTTGCAAGAGATTTTTTCCAAAACTACTTTTGTAAATATTTTTTTAGGATTTTAATTTCGCCTATACATACCCATCTGCAATAAACAAAGAGACGTAATGGACTCAACTGTAACTCTCCTTATATGAAATTTAAATGTGCACTACAACAAAACAGTTCAACTGAACCTCTGGAAAAATTGGCAAGTTTAATAGCAATCCGACGTTTTCCCCTTCAGTCGTAAACGTATCAAAGCGCCGTCCTTTACTAACTAATGCCATCGTGCGCAACAAGTTATCGCCAAAATGAAGTTTTATTTTGAAAAAAACGACCACCGGATATACGAGGTTTCCTCTTGTCGAGCTTGACATCAAGGGACTGACTCTCAGCATGGACCCAGTATCTTCCCAACCAGCGCCCGACCTGGAAAAGGATTTGTACGTGAAAGAAAATGGTATTGTTCAATAGTGTCGCCTGCGCTTTTTTACTTCGAGGGAGGAGACATTTGCGCTAAAGAGCTCCCGAAAGATACCCAAGCCGCAGTTGGCGTGAAACACAAAAGACGGGCAGCGCAGGGGAGAGATCTCAGTCTGGAGTCAACGCTGCAACAAGGTAAGAAGATAGCTTTGCCAGAAGCCACGGCGATCTGTCCCACCGCCGTTATTGCTTACATTTCAACTTTGTGTCCGGGGTGGGACGTTTCTCCAACGGTACGAGTACAAAAATGCAAAAAAAAAGAGTGTTTCCTTCCTTGAGTTTGGTGGTTTTATGCAACTTTGTTGCAGCTACGTGTTGCAACGCTGCAGCTTCGAACAACGAGCCTCTGAGGTTTGTCAAGAAAAGACTATTCTCTTTTCTTTTTTCTTTAATTTTTTCTTAAGCATCAAACTTCACGTCAGTTTGATGCTGTCTACATTATGTAATCCTATTGAAGTTACTCATTAGTAATTACTTTATTATGATCTGTTCGAGATAATACACATAGTGTGTGTGTGTATGTGTGTGTGTGTGTGTGTGTGTGTGTGTGTGTGTGTGTGTGTGTGTGTGTTGCCTACAGCTGTGCTTTTAGCTATCTAAGCTAACATACATAGCATTATAGCATACTACTACTGCATGACGTCTTTATTAGGTTTCCTAGGTAGGGGTGTTTTTAAAATATATTTTTTTGTAATTTTATTTTTAAAGATATTATAAACTTCATTCACCTCGGGTCCAGGGAACGAAATCTCTGAAGTCCTGATGATGATGATGATGATGATGAACCAGATGCCCTCACATTTCAGTAGTGGCAGCCAGGTTGCTCCCATGGTTCACCTTCTTTGACTTCTTTGATTTGTGTGTATTTTTTGTGTGGAGGATTTCAGCAGATACATCTCAGCCCTCTCTTTGGTTCAAACCTGTGGGGGAAGAGGATTCTCAGAAATCTCGAAAATCACCTGTGTGTGTGTGTGTGTGTGTGTGTGTGTGTGTGTGTGTGTGTGTGTGTGTGTGTGTGTGTGTGTGTGATGTTGCCCTCAATGTTTCCCAGCATTCCCGTTGGCTACCGGTTTCTAAGAAAGCCTGTAATAATGTCAAAAGATGTTAATCACTCCAGTAGAAGTTCAACAGGGCTGATCCACAAAAAAAGAAGATACAAATCAGATTTATAAAAAAAATATAATAAGACTTGAGTGGATCAGCGCTGTGAGATTATTTTTAGGCACTGCACACGAGGGGCAGAATGTTGCATGAGAACGCTGGCGTGTGTTGTTGAAGCCGGTTATTTCTGACTCACACTGAACTGCTCGTCTCACTGGCAGTAACATTTGGCTAAATGGGGTTTAATGGATGAGGCCCTTTTTAATATCTAGCTAGTTTTTGTTGTTGTTAAATTCCAATTAACGTCAGGGGGAGACAAAAGATGATTTGAAATCCCTTGCAAAATATTTTTTCCCCAATTTAACTTGTCTTGTGCTTTGAAGTCATATGATTAATGTGACAATAACGACTTTTGTTGTCATTTTAAGATCATTTAATGCCACTGATAAAATGGTAATATAGTAGCAAAAATAAAGTACACCCATTAGAAGAGCAATTCACTTTACATTCATAAGAACATCCAGACAATTTAATTGGAATGTGAAAACAAGATTGAATATCCTTAATAAATAAAACATACTTGACATAAAACCACACAACCAAAAAGGTAAATAAATATGGACTCTCACGCCCTGTTAACAAAAATGTGCAATGTCCGCGCAATGCCCCATTCTTATCATGTTGGCGACAATGTTGGTGACATTCGTATGGAAACAAACAATGTAAACACAACGGGCAATATCGAGCTCAGCAAAAATCTATCAGTCATGTCCATATATCGTACAATAAGTCGATAATGTAAGAAATACCAAGGTCGTGTCCATTTATCATACGATAAATCGATAATGTAAAAATATTTATTGAAAGCTAAGTCGATAACGTTGCTCAATTATCATGATAAGCCTATGCTTCAATAATAAATAAATAAAATGGTGCGTGATTACGCAAGGAAAACGAATCAGAACAAAGTGGCATGTCGTTTTCAAAGGTCGTAATCGTGGGGTACGGTCACGCAAAAACAAGGATGGAAAGGTTTTGGGGCCAAAAGTCACAGCTTAACTAAGACTGAGCTGAAACGGTGACATTTGCAGATGAGGTAACGTGAAGATAAAAAAAAAAAAACACTGCTCCACATCTTTATCTTGAAGCTCTGATCAGGAGGTGTTTGCACGACATGGAAACGGAGCAGTACGTTTCCAGCAAAGGAAAACAGAGGTGCCCTTCTGACAAGGTGACACAAGGCAGATATGGGAGGTATCGCAGACCGTTCCCCCGAACCCCGGCGACGGAGAGGGAGGCTGTAAATCTGCTCATTCTCTCTCCAGCTGCTTCCTTTACTGTCTCCTCGTACAGTGGAGCTGCTCGGTCAGCACGGTCACAATTCCATTCATACCAGCTTTTCCTGTTCCAAAGGCAAGATGGGAAGCAAGGGAATGAATATTGCTTCTCTTTATACGGGACCGTCGGGAAAACCAGCCAGACAATATGTCATCCAGACCGATGGACAGACCGAAAGAGATGAAAGACTTTGAAAAATGTTTTTGGACAAGTTCTTGTTGGTGTTAACTCAGCATTTGATACTTGACAACGTTGGCTCCCTTTATACTAACGTGTAGCTGTTTCTTAAAGTAAGAAAACAAAGTAGGGACGAGCAGATCTTATAAGCCTGGATCAATACCAATCCTCATTAAATACGGCTTCTTTTGGCATTATTAAATATACTGTTTCCACTATCAGTTGCGTTCAAAGTCACTCATGGCAGGCCACCAAGGACAAAAAAAATCAAAACAATTATTGTTTTGGTTACGCTGGTACCGATACTATAATTATAGTGCCAGCAAAGGCCCAACGGTCGTTTGGCGGAGAAGTCGTTAAAGCCGTTGGCAGCAATCCTCATCGCGGCCCAGAAGGTGTCGGTGCACACGCAACGGAGCGCCACGTGTGCTCTAAACTCCACGGATGACCTTCAAACGACAGGGCCCCCAGTGTCAACAGTTATGGGTGATCTCCCAAGCGGGGAGAGGAAGAGCGGCGCGGGGAAATCCGTTTTTTCAGCTCCTCACTTTCACACCGAGAGTCAAAAGAAGGGTGTTCCCTCTTTGCTTCTGCGTTATTCCAGCGTTACCTCGAGTCAGGGTTTCTCAACCGGACAGATTTTTTTGACTGTTCGGAGTGTGAAAATCTGGGAACGCGAAAAATGGACGGACCTACAGCATGTTGAGGGAGGGGAAACGAGCGCCGTGGTGAGGACAGAAGACATTTGCTTTACAGAATCCTTACAACAATAACACAGGGACCACCGGACGTTCCATGTTGGCTGTCAAGCACTCCTTTATTTACAGCCCTCCGTTATCTCGTGTCTCCGCGGCGGTTTCAAAGTCACACCACGCCACACCGAAAGCACACCCTGTTTTCTCCATGTCTCTCCCTCTCGCCTGTAGTTGTGTCTCAGTGTGTCACACACAGCGGTATGCAGGGGCCAACCAGTGTTGGATGTTTTACTGTTGAGTCACGCTCTCTCTCTCTCTCTCTCTCTCTCTCTCTCTCTCTCTCTGCTACTAAGTTTTCCTTGCGCTCCGTGTCCTTGTAACTTCATCTACTGGAGGGTCAATGCTGCAACGCGCGACAGGATTTGGTTTGCTTCGCCGCACACGTCTGAGTGCGTCCGCCTGCGTGTAGCGGCACGTTCAGCCCTTAATCCCCCAGTTTTAACCGAAACGGGCGTCTCATTGATGATGGGGACATTTCAGGGCGTATATTATGCTTCTTGGGGTCTGGCAGTCGTGAGCGGGGTTCTTAAAGGAGCAGTGTTTAATATTCAGGAGGATCTATTTGCAGAAATGTATATATATATATATATATATATATATATATATATATATATTACGTCTCTCATCCATGCATTTCTGTAAATAGATCCCCCAGTCAACAAACCAATGGGTGACATCACAACGACTACGTCCACTTCTATCCACTTGAACTTGACAGGAAGCCTCAAACTGACAACAAAGTACATTTTTACTCTTTGTAACATGGAAGGTTTAGTATTTGTAAAACTTTCCCAACGTAGCGGGGTCAGGGAAAGAAAGAAACGTCACACTGTCTGTTCACATGCCAATGAGTGAAGACGGCATGCGTTTTGTGCAGCTGTTGTGTCACAGGTTAACTTGTGTCTTATTAAAATGTGCATGACAAAGACAGGCTTGGAGGTTGGGCTGTTTTGCACACAAAGTTGTGTTTTTTTCTTTTTTTCTTCCCCCCCCTGCAAGTTTGGGCATTTGTTTTGGACCACTACTTCTATGACGCGTCACCAGCTACCGTGCAGTTGCCAGATACGGTCAATGACCACAGGCTTGGGTTTTGGACTCTGTTGCACACACCTCAGCATGTAACTAAAATAGTTGTTTTTAACGTTTCTGTTTTTTTGTGTTAACTGGTGAGTTTTAGAGGTGTTAGTATCCTTTTTAAAACAAATCATTTTGGAGCCAGGCTACCAGTTTCTTTCGAGTTGTTTTCATGCTAAGCTCGATCTAGTCGTCTCACTATCGTAAAGAAGGAAAATACGTGTGTGTTCTCTATGATGTTGAACATGGCTGTAACAGATGTGGTTACAGCCATGTCTTGATCAGGGACACAGCAATTTTCATGGACAAACTAACCCTCAGTCTGTTAAACTGGTGACCTCTACAGACATGTGACATGGCTTCATATTTAACATCTGTCTCTACATACGTGGAGGGAACTGCGCAATTTACCGCTCAGCAAGTTTATGTTCCAAGGCTGGATTTTCTTTTCATCATTTAATGTTTGTGCGGTTTTCTTACTTCTGGAGCAGGAGCTGGCAAATTGTGACCTCATCCAAGCTCTCCATGAGGAAAGGCCGATTAAATATGTTTGCAACAAGAAGGAGTGCCACTCGTTTGACATTTCAAAATTACACTTGAAAATATCCTTCTCGCACAGGGAAGGTGGAGCACACGGAGGCCGGCAGACTTTCACGCAGCGACTCATTTGAGTCCCGACGCTCTGTTCCACTGTTGTGCTCCGTTGTCACTCGCCAAGTCCTCCTCAAGGAGAGACGCACCAAATAGCAGTTGTCACTTCACCCAGTTATGAATCGGAACGGAAATATTGTTCATTCTGAATGTTTGCCGTTTGGGTCTTCGTTATTATCTGCCACTGTATATGTCAAATGAAAATGTATTTATTACATTGAGTATATAGTTTGTATACTCCAGGAATACAAATTAGGTTTGTATGTATTAAGGTAATCATTTTTGACACTATTTCTAATTAAAGCACAAATGTAACATAGATACGGAGAATCCAATTAAGAAGCAGATAACAAAAGGCTCCTGATATAAGTAGTTGAATGGGTATTTGGAATAAATGACTTTCTTGTCTAATCTTTGTGTGCAGGGCATTCCAAAGTCTGGGACCATTATTGGCAAAGGTCCAGTTTCCTTTTGTGTTCAGTCAGGAGGTTGTTACCCCGGGGTATCAGACAGGCCTCCAGCTTAGAAGGCCACGTAATACAGTTGACCTTTTGCTAAGTCCCGCCCCTTGAACACAGAGTTTGAGTGAATCACATTTTTGGAACAAACTAAAACATATATATATATATATATATTTCAGACTTGCCCCGTTAAATGGCAACTTAATGAAGATAAGATAAAGGCCCAGTCCCAATCTCCACCCTCCGTGAGGGTTTAGGGCTGTCCTACTGTCGAATCGTCGAGTGTTTGAGGGCTCTCTCGCAGACATTTTAAGCCCTTTATGAACCCTTTCCGTAAGTCCGTATTTTTGCAAACTTTGTCCAAGGGAATTGCCCACAAGTCATAGCAATGTCACGTTAATCACGGGGGTTACCAGGGGAAGCATGGAGAAGTAAAAAAAGGTAACTATTTAAGCGGTTTTGACAAAAACTAATAAATACGTTATTTGAAATGACCTTTCATCTTGTGAGGAAAGAGCCTGGAAGACGTTCAAATCAGGGAGTAAAAAGTTAAACTAAATACCCACAATTGTACATAATATGTTGTTTACGTTGTCATGGTAACGTGATATTTTGCAGCAAAGTGCTGTCCCATTCGTATTTACACCCTTTCAAGCCCTTACAGCACAGGTCACTAACAGGCGGACCCAGACGCCGTTGTTTCTGGACCCTGGACCGAAAACCAATTATTATTACCGAATTATTAACTGTTGATGGATCGCTTCTATTTCACCGGCGCAGCTTTTCCTGCCTTTACGGCTCTCGTTCAGAGGTCCAGGAACCACACCAACCAATCACACGCCTTGTAAAGCCTCTCACGTGATCCTATTCGGCCAATCACTTGTGCGTATTCCGTTAAGCCCCGCCCTCGACTCGAGTGAGATATTCACACACACGAGCGACAGGAGAGACCCGATAGTTGGAAAAAGTACGTGAGTCAGAAGTTATTTCACTTGGCGCTCCAAAAAGATAAATGTGGAACGCTTAACCAGAGCCCGGACAGACTATTATATATTTATTATTGCCACAACCAGTTCAAGAGCAGTATGTCTCATGTTCAGCGATATTTAAAGCATCGATGTGAAGCGCCACCACGAGAGAAAGCACACATCTTTAGAGCAAACGGACATGACTCATCCCAAATGAAGGCACAGAAAAATAAACCTAAGAGGCCAATATTGGTTTGGACCAAAGAGTAGAGAAGGCACTATCTACAGCACTAGGTCAAGGTGTCAAAATATACATTTAAAGAAAATCCCAAACAAGGTCAAATGATTCTTGATTTTAAAAGTTCTGATTAGTGAGGAACAGGCGTGATTATAAAGTTATATAATAACTCAGGGGGAGGAGTCCTTCCTCTGGAAGTCCCTTGCTGGCTACTTTTCCGCACTGGTAGGCTACTCTGTATCCTTGTGGAAAGCCTTTGACTTTTACTGATGATATCTTTAACCCAACATCGACCTGCAGGCCAGAATTCCAAGATAATAGTAGCAGCCAGTTTACAGTAAGTCTCCTGCTTTGTTAAAGCATCAAAGGAATAAGTCATTTTAAGAGTTGATATTCCTGTGAGTCGACTTCTTGCAGCCATCTCACCCACACTAGTCGCAATTGTTCAATTGGTTGTGTTAGAGGTAGATGAGGTCCCCAATTAATAGTGCAGCTTCAGTCCCAAAAATAGCAGTATTGATAGGAGGTTTGGAAGACCCTCTGCTTATTTCTAAATTGGCTGAAAATGCTGCATACATACATGTCATTGCCCCCTTCACTGTAACGCTGAGCACTGTTCAGTGTTCAAGGACAAATCGTTTCACAAGCTCAGCACAGAGCAGACATGACCCAAGAAAAGTGTGCATTTGTATCGTGAATCAAGTAAATACAAGTCAGCTATTGCTGCCCCTGTTCTCGCTCAGCCTGAGGCAAATTCAATTTCAACCAATTAAAGCTAATTTGAACACACAGCTTAAACACGCATGAGCCCTACCCATTCTTTTAAAGGCCTGCAACCTACAAACACTTTATGTTGTGTTATGTATGTGCACAATCAGAGAAGCTCCTCCATTACTTAAATTTTTTGGAAAGGACAATTTTAAAATGTTAAAGAGTAATTGGTTCAAATACACCACCACCATCATCATTCTCGTGAGCACACTGGAACGCCTAGAGGCAAGTTCTTCCAAAAATCTAAATTTGACCATTTCCCTTTTTTATTTAGCTATCTATTGTTTTTATCTAGCTACTACCATTATAGTCAACAAAACATGCAGTTTGTAGTAGCAGCAATATGACTAGTGAAGCCGGGAATGGAACCGCCGATCCTTTGATTGAAAGACAACCCGCTGAGCCAGTCGCCCAAACTAGGCGACATACTGTTGTTCTATAAAAGACAAATTTGGTGGATTGTTTAGACAAAATTACAGAAGATTTACGAGTTGGTCGCCACCAGAGAACCAGGGACTAATGAGGGTAGTTCCGTGATTGGCTACGTCACCATTGAGGAGCGTCAACTTTTTTAACAAGATAAAAATGCACAGAGCATAAGAACTGGAATGATAATTATTAGATATTTACTCCCGTCTTTCTGCTCAGATTTCCTTAGTTTTGCTGAATAAAGTGTTGTTGTGATGATGTTCAAATAAGTGCCTAAGTTAGTAAATGTAATAGCAAAAAAAAAGTTTTAATCATATTATCTCATCATGTTAGTGCCGTTGAACGATTTCTATCTGAGACTTCTTTGTTAAGGAGCAGAGTTGGCACTGTCAGCAGCTATCTTTAATCACAGTGATAATTACGTGGCCTCACAGGACTGCTGGGAGATCTGATGAGTCATATCCTACAGGGATGCCACTAATCACACCCCTGGGGAATTTGGTGTGTGTGTGTGTGTGTGTGTGTGTGTGTGTGTGTGTGTGTGTGTGTGTGTGTGTGTGATTGCATGGCATATCGCTGCATCTACTGTAAACACTCTTTCTGTCAGTATAATGGCTGCTGTGCTTGAGTGGCAGCTAAAGCCCGGCTGGTCACATGTGAGCAAGACTTTGTCTGGAGCAGCGGCTCCCACGCTTTTATTAAAATAATCCCTGAAAAATACACACCCCTGCTCCCTGGCAACCACACTTAACACACGATGTACAACACAGAAAGGAAGAGTACACCCATTCTTGAGTCAGTCAAAACCCGTAGAGCTTGAAGTGTGTTTAAGATTTGATTTGAAGAGAACACACCGAACTTATCCTGCTGCTTTGGCAACTGTTCTTACATCAGCAAACCTACGCTGCCTACAAATACAAATGCAACTGTTGTTGTACATGCTCATGTTTGTGATTAAAGGAGTACATTAAATAGTGAAAAAAATGAATTCAACCAGCAGTCCGAAACTCAAAGATTGCTTACGATCCTATAAAACAGACAAAAAAACAGAGACATTTTCACATTTGAAAAGGGTTCCCTAAAGAAAGGAAAAGCAATAAAACCCTAACTATTTATTATAGAACCAGTTAGGTTGTAGTCCCTGCTCAGGGGTATGTTAAACAGGGCATGTGTCATTCATTTGTCTGCACATTGTGGTTAGCTGATGATTTTACAGTAGAGATCTTCCAACACCATTGATACCGCATTTGATACCTGAACTTGCGTATCTGCCGATATCGAGTACCGATCTGATGCCGGATTAGGTTAAACCACTTTTGTAGAACATGAACAAATACACATTTCTTTTGAACGTGACTAAACTTAAAAAAACAAAAACGTTTCAGCATTCAACCTTTAGTAATTATTAAGGCTTATACCAAAGACTATCGAAGAAGTTGTGGTGACGTCACCCCATGGTTTGTAGACTGCCGTTTTGAAGCCTCAAGATCGGCATACTCTGCTTTAGGGTCTTTGACTCTAAATGGATCATAATTTACTAAATGAACATCATGCTGTATTGAAAAAGACTTGAAACTAGAGATTAAGACCATAAACGTAGTAGAAGTAGGGTCATTTTATCATAGACTTCTATACAACCAGAGCAGTGGAGAGGAGAATGCAAGTTTATGACACTTCCACATTTGCTTCACTTGGCAGAACCGGAGGTTGCCTTCTGACTTAAACTTAATATTATTGTATATGTTATCAGAGCTTTGCGATATGTGATTTATCAGCTCAGCATTGAGGTCCAGTGTGGAGGATTCAGACGTACGTATCTGTCCGTGGAGTTGCAGATGGCAAGCAACAGAATACTTTACCGCAATTTCACAAGCGTATCGGAGAACTACGGTGGCCTACAAGTAACAAAAACAGCGTGAAAGGCCCACTTATAGAGTCAGCTTTTGGTTTGTCGGTTTTGGGCTACTAGAAACATGACAGAGCGACATGGCAGACTCTCCAAAGAGGACCCACTCCCTATATAGGCACGAAGGACTAATTCTAAGCGAACACAAAAAATGACCCGTAGTCTCAGATGATGGCACACTGAAATTGTAGTTATGAATGTTATATTCAATTTTGGCTAATTTATCCCCCTTAAATCCCAAACACTGGTCCTTTTTAAAGCCGAAGTGTTGTACAAAAAACGTGTGGTTCCAGAGAGACACAGAGAGAGAGAGAGAGAGAAGAGACAGAGATCATGTCTCCTTTGTCTGCTAACAAACCTACTCTGACAGCTCTGAAATCACAAAGGCTGGCTCGCACACGGCCAGGAGGAAATGCTTGGACCTTTTTTTGCAGCAGCAGCACACGAGACTCCACGGCCGTATTTTCACATAAAATCACCGCGTGGCGGGAATGTTTATAGACGTTGCATTTGGTCCCATCGAGACTTTGCTCTGAAGAGCGCTGCTCTCCTGCAGGGAAATGAGTCTCTGTGACGGCCGCGGGCCGTTTATCACCTTGACAAACACACAATTGGTGTGTGTTTCAGCCTTTTGGGTCAAGGGGTGTCAGCAGGTCAGGTCTGCAGTAACATTGTGTTGATGAAGGTGAGATGACGACCTTAGGTCAGAGAATCATGCTCACGCTGGAGGCACAGAGCCGCGAGGGCAACGAGGCATCTATAGTCCCACCCGTTACGGTCTGGTAGAAGCTTTGTCTGCTGCTTTTGTTGGTATTATGATGTTTGATTATTATTTAGTAATCACAGCTTCTTAGTAGAGGTGGGGGTAGTAGAGGGATATTTTGCGTGGCAATATGGCATAAATACATGGATCAACGTATATCATACATTGCATTGTTATATAACTATTAAATATTTAAAATGGCGATAATATGGTATCGTGAGTTAAGTATTGGGAAGCTATCGTATCGGGGGGCCTACTTGTGAGCCTGAAAAACTGAGTGTTAAAGCACCATATTCATTTAGGATTTTAAGCACCATCATGGAGTCCGATTGCCTCCACTGCTTTGCTCACAGCCAGAAGGTTTTTCCTCAAGAAGATGAACACCGTTGGTTGGTTAACCCTTCAGGGTCTTAGGCCTTTTTCTCGATTTCACATCATTTCTTAAATTCACCTTTTTAAAGGCACTTGCATATGAGATATATACCCATGTGTTACATTAAAATTGCAGAACAATCTCAGCTCTCTGTATAATGAGGCACCATTGTCCTAAGGCACAAGGGTAAAGAGATAATATGGCCTTAAAGCTGAAAAATGTAAGCTCGATTTTGAAATTCTTGTGAAAATATAGCTTTACTCATGTGGACGAAGTGTTTTGGTGCTTGAAATTTGTTTACCAAAGGTCTTAGGTTCACAAAAGCAGTATAATGTATGAATAAATGGTGGATACATTTAAATAAATGTCTAATACCAAATGTTGTATTATCGTTTTTTGAGTAGAAGTGTTGTCTGTCACTTTCATCAAAATGAGAGAGGGACTGAGATAAAATGGGACTGAGAAATTACTACAGACCAAGCTTCATGGGGTGTGTGCAAATACAAAATGTACTCTGTATGTACTATGTACTCTTTACCAGCGCATGGTCGTGTGTCACGTCATTCAGAGTAAAACTGAACAGCTGATCTGAGCGGAGCTGTCTTCTCTCTGTTTTCTTGCAGTACACTGCAAGAAAACACTGGTTTTTAGGTGGGTAGTGTGTTGTCTATCTAAGTGAAAACCAGTATCTTTTTGCAGCGTAGGTGGGTGGGTAGGTCCTTAGGGCTTTCCTGAGTGTTCATTGGGTAGTTTCACACAAAATGTCAACGGACACCTGAATCAACAATTCACGGTGATAGGCGGAGCTCGACACAAAGTCCACAGGCTGTGAGCTCCTTTGAGAGTCACGTAGCAACTCACAGAGCAAGGGGGCGGATAATCTAGACTCTGGCGCATCTAACAACAGCGGATTTTTATTTCTGCGCCGCAGAGCTATTCATTAAAATTATTTACAAAACGTAAACACCGTCAAGCGCGCCCCCGTGCTTCAAGACCCGGAAGGGTTAAAGATACAAAAAGACGAAGCTGGCCTAACACTGGCGACGGAATGTAAAAAGACAGCGTGAGGCCGGATGTCCACCTGGGGTCAGATACGTCATGCGGTGAAACCCCGACAATAATATGGAACCATATTCTTCTCCACACTCTCTATCATAGTGAGCGTGTGGATTCGTTGCCGTCTGCAGATCCAGCCACAATATTCCAATCTGAGGCTTATAAAGAAACCATTTGTAGCATGCGTTTTTTTTTTTCTACAATTATTTCTGTGTCGATGTCCTCTTCATTTGATCCTCTTAAAAAACACTACATCAAATGATTCCAACGGGGCACACGCAAGGAGGTATGTTTTCCTTTCTTTTAGGTCCTTGGCGTAGAAAAAAAAAGAATTAGCGAAGATACTCCGCCGCGTCTGCACCGGAAGCAACGCCCGAGCTGGTAAACAACTCTGTGCTTCTGTTTGCATCAAATTCAGCTTCTCATAACTTCCTCCTGTGATATCGCTGGGCGCCGCTTAACTCTCTCTTCCTCAGCAGGCTGCAGTGCCAGGTCCCATTCACAATCATGGCAGCCTGTCAGTGTCCGGAACTAGAGCTTTCAGGGACCCATGTAACCCACTTTGCCCTATTGGTAATCTGATAATATATGATAAAAGGCCCTCTGCTTTATGAGTTTCACTCTTTCCCCTGGTCTTCTGATGCAACTGTTCGCGGAGAAGTTCCAGTGGGTCCTCTTTTCCCATGAAGTTCTCCCTAATATCGGTGTCAAACTGTGGCACGAAGAATCCCTTTCCTCTGTAACCTTGACTCACCAACCCCTGCTTCTCATCTCTGACGTTTAAAGTGCCACAGCTGACACTTTCTCTTCTCCTTTGGCTGCACAGGAAATACTGTCTATTTTTGTCGGCACCCATGAAATCGATGTGCATTGACGGCTGGGGTCTTAACCGTGACCTGCATTGCGGTGGAGCAGCAGCAGCAGTGCGGCCATGCCTGTAGTCGCACTGGCTTGTTGTGATAAAGCCCCAGCCTGCTGCCACTTCACATGTGCAGCCGGTGGAAGTGAGCGACGACGCCCCCCCCCGCGCCATGCATCGCAGCTGAAAGGAGGAGGTTGGGCTCGAATTAGCGGCCTCGCCGGCGGCCTCCCCGTCTCTCCTCCCTCTGCCTCGTCCTTCCACTCCGCGTCCCTCTCCCTTTCTCTTTTTTGTTCTCTCCCCCCCCCCTCCCGTCTCATTCCTTCCATACCAGACATAACTTCTGGCCAGCTGAGTTAGTCCCCAGCCTCTCGCTGTACCTCTCCGTTAAAAGAATAGCCAGAGTCAGCATTCAGTTGTATAACACATAATTACAACAAGTAGCCCCCCTCCCTCTCGGCTCCTCTCACCACAACCATGTGTGTGTGTGTGTGTGTGTGTGTGTGTGTGTGTGTGTGTGTGTGTGTGTGTGTGTGTGTGTGTGTGTGTGTGTGTGTGTGTGTGTGTGTGTGTGTGTGTGTGTGTGTTTGTTTGTGTTTTTGTAGCACGAATGTGGCTAAGCAGCCTTCATGTATGATCATGTGGATTTTGTACCTTATCTCACACTATGAAAGGTTCGATCCTCTGAACCCCAAAACCCGCTGGCGGGATCGATAGAAGCATGTTTTATTTACAGTCACCAAAACTACAATGTTTATCTCGACCAAAAACTGGAAAAAACAACAACGTTATTGTCGGATTTTCATCTCTCCGACGGTCCTCGAACACGTTGCGTGTGACGGATGCTTCCGTCAGGAAAGGCAACCGAATTGGGACAATTTGCTCTCAGGAGATCATGTAAAGAACATTACATTCTGCACTGAAACCATGATTGACTCGCCTGAAACGAGCAGTCACGTGACAAAAAACATTGACTAAACTGCAGGCTGCTGAACACAGTGCAGTGAGGAGAGGCTGGAAGTAGTAAAAAATTGTTTAAATACAGGCAGCATATTTTTCCAACATTGGTATCACTTGCATACACTTTGAAAAATGTTAGATATCTACGGTTTTGCAATTTTTGTACGACAAATTATCTTTTTTAATGATTTACAGCATTGTAACTGTGTTATACAGCTTTATAAATTGTGGATAATATATAAAGCTGTGGATAACCACATTTTTGAATGATAAATTATCTTCATTGTGACCCCACAAGCCCCGTTGGACAAAACCACGTAAGCTTGCAGTGCCCGTGTTTTCCGCGCATTTTTAGATCAACATCATGTGAACAGCCCCTAATGTTCCTCCTCCTCCTCCTCTTCAGGCTATCTCAAGCTCCTGTCCATCAGCACAGGCGATGGACACTGCCATCATAAGTGGCCTCGGCCTGTTATCATGACAGATGCCAGCACGCATCCTAGCAGTTATACATTCAGTTAGACACACACACACACACACACACACACACACACACACACACACACACACACACACACACACACACACACACACACACACACACACACACTCTCTGTGGTCTGTGTCCATGTGTGGTAATGACTCCAGCAGCTTCCTGTAACGGGATAGAGTTTAGTTTGGTTTAAGTTGGTTCTGGGGTCATGCCTTTCATTTTGGAGCAGTTTGGAGCGCTAACGACCTATTTATATACAATCCAGGCCCAGATTGCATCTGAAGTGTCTCTGTGCAAGTGTTTCTCCGCACCGGCACTTGTTGAAAGGATGGAGGCTGTGGAGCATTAACCTCTGTGTGCAGTCTGCTCGTCTCAAAATACCCTGACTACCTGCAGCACCGCGAAAGCCTTTTTCTGTATTGCTTCTCCCATTTTTCTTACTTTCTTAATGCGGCTAAACGGTCAGGAAATAAATCACTAAAGGTGTTTTAGCACAGGACAGAATTCCTGGTACTTCACAACCTCTGGAAATGTTTTTAAAAACGTGCTGTGTCCTCGTGTCCGGACCGATGAAGTGGTTTGCGGCCAGGCGCCAACTTCCGGTTCTGCCGAGTAAAGCCGATGTGGAAGTGTCTTAAAACTAGCTTTCTCTCGACTGACCAGCAGGGGGCGACTCCTCTGGTTGTATAGAAGTTTATGAGAAAATGACTCTACTTCTCTCTTGATTTATCCCCTCAGTATAAACATTGTAAACATGAGTTAATGTCTCTAGTTTTAAGTCTTCTTCAATACAGCATGATGTAGGGCTGGGCGGTATGGTAAAAAATTCACATCACAGTATTTTGTAAGATATTTTTAAACACAGTAAACACATTCATTCATTGACGGCGAAAAGGACCGCCGGCCAACTGAAAAGCTGTTGCGATTGGTGAGCAGCTGTTTTTACATTGGTACATAGAGGGTGTTAGGAAGCTAAACATGGAGGGACTTAGGACCCAGGGGAAAGAAAACAGGAAGAAACAGACCGGAAGGGTCTGACGTTTTTATCCAAAGCAACTTACATTGTTGCTCTATACACCGTAGACTCAGCAACGGGGAGCAATTTGGGGTTAAGTGTCTTGCTCAAGGATGCAACGACTAGGGCTAGCGGAGCCGGGGCTTGAACCACCGATCCTCTGATTGAAAGACGGGCATGCTAACCACTGAGCCACATTTTGCTGCCTGCCGATGAGCCACAGCAGTTGTTACAGCTATGACGGTATATGAAAAAAATCATACCGTATGGAAATTTGAAACCGGTTGAACCGCACAGCCCTATGATGTTCATTTAGTAAATGATGGTCCATTTAGAGTCAAACACACCATAAAGCAGGGTATGCTTTAGGGCGGGGCTACTGTGATTGACAGGTTGCTGCCGCTATCAGAGACGTATACGCCGTCTCTACGTCACTCCTCCACATTTCAAATATGGTAACTTCTGTTCACTGGTTGCGGAAGAAACAACAACATGGCAACAACTGTAATCCAAGATGGCGACGGCGAAAATCACGAAACTTGAGGCTTCAAAACATCAATCCACAAACCAATGTGCTTGAGAGTCTCATAAAACCCACCTTTCTTCTGCCACTTCAGCATTTGACAGCCCTCGTTTGAAACCTCTCCGTCCTATAATTAGACCAGATGTGATTTATAAAACATAAATAAAAAAAACATCACCGCCAGCTCTGGATAAAGAGGCAGAAACGAGGAACCCTTTCGTGCCGTCTACAGTTTGTGTCCGTGGAAAAGTCACAGCATGTGATTCGCATCACGTTCATCTTCATCAAAAGAATTCAGTGATTTCTTTTGACAGCATATGAAGGGGGGGGCTCTGTCGACCACGACCGCTCTGTGTACCAGCCTCTGTGAGCCAGTCTGTGTTGACTCACTATAAGTGGGCTTTGGAAGCAGACTGATCCCAAATGAACCCCCCTGCTGAGGGATGAGGGTGCCGGGTGGGCTACGTAGCAGGATTAACTCTGCAGCCAGACAGACAGAAAGACAAGAGGATCCAACGCTGTAAACGTTAAGTCATCTTAATACCTCCTGCTTAACGTCCTTCAGCGACTGAACCTTCCCCGTCTTACATGCAGTAGAATAGGTTTCCCGTTCACAAGCAAAATGTGTCACCGCTCCTCCAAATGCTAAATTGGAGAAAGCAGCACGTCTTCTGATCTCCTTGTTCAAAGCTGGTGTAAGGCAGCACTGGGAAATATCATCACGTGAACAGTGGAAGATGTTGATACACAGGCCGACCGCTCGTTATCCAACCATTGTTGTACAGTAAGCCAATATAGTAATTGTAAACAGGCCTACAAAAACAGAATTCATTGGTGGTGCCCGCCTGAAAATAAGGAAGGTTTTTGTACCCTCCGCTCCCGTCAGCTGACCGACTCCTTTGTGGAGTCTACGGAGTTTGAATGTTGTGACGCGGCGGCTTCCTCCCATGTCTGAGATGCTTCACCTGCGCCAGAGAGTCAAATGTCATAGATCTACATTTGGTCCAACACGGTGCTGGTTAATGTTTTGTCTTTTTTTGTGTGTGGGCGCAGGTGGGTGTCGTGCATCACGGCTCACAGGTCATAAACACCCCTCCCCAAAAAAACTGAGTACGTCATGGCGGTTATCCCATGTAACGTGACAATGGCTCTCTCGCTGTATTCAATTAGACTCTCAGCTTTTTAACTACATCACGTAGACTCATGCCTAACAGGGGATGTGTGTGTGTGTGTGTGTGTGTGTGTGTGTGTGTGTGTGTGTGTGTGCGCGTGTGTGTGCGCGTGTGTGTGCATGCGTGCTGTGAGGAAGGCTTGTTGTCTCCTGTCGAGTGTGTGAAGGGGACTTGTAAGGCTCCTCTGTTTCCCCCCGACTTCCTGTTTCCTGCCCATGAATGGGCCGACCACATCAGTGCATGTGTAGAGGAGTTGGGTGCTGACCCGCCAACCCGACCCCACCTCCCCCGGTTCGTCTTAGTGACACGTCTGTAATTAACACCGGTCCTTTGAACACTCGCCGCTGCCTTTCATGCACGTGATGAGAGGCCGCGTCTTCGAGCTTGGACTGAAGAATGACTCGCCATCTTCAGCTCGCACTCCTCAGCCGGTCACTCCAGGACCACTGGACCATTTCTTACTCCAGCTAAGCTTTGCATATGACTCCGCTGTCGCAGTGCAGCTGCTGCTCATGACAAACTGTATAAAGCACTTATAAAGTGGAAGGAAAAACAGGTTTTATAATCTCCGCAGGCATGCTGACATGTGACCACTTTGCTGGGACACTTGAACGGATTGTTAATGTCCAAATGTCTGCTGGGAGGAGGGCCTGTCTGAGATTCACCAAGGAGAGAAAGAAACCAAGTGAATCCTTATTACAAAATCCTTTCTTTCCCAGGTTGAAATGTGATGTTCTAATCTTGTGCATATACCTTAATCATTAAAACATTAAGAGGCAATAAACATGTTGACAGTAAGACAAATCAAAGACACACAGAATATAGAGAAGACTCTGGAAAGAGAGACGGACATGGAGACAAAGACGGTGTTGATGTGGACGTTGACATCGGGGTGAATGCCTGAACAAAAGAAAAAGAACAGTTGAGTTGCAGCCTGTGGCGGTTTTACGGCTCCTTGATGGTTCAAACGAAAGTTTGATGCACAAACCACAAATCAGTCGACTAATCTTTTGGTTTCCACTAATCGGACGTTGTGGCCATGAAAAAGAATTGCTGAATTGCTTCATTTTCTTTTTTTTAAATAGGGCCTCGGAAGAATACTAAAATCAACACCTGTGCTGGTGCGTGGGAACTTTAAATCTGTGTTTTGTGCTCAGCACACCTTGAAGGGTTTGGCTACACTGACGCACCAGCAGAACGAGTGGATAAGTTGCATTAACGCCATCTAACCCGTCCAACAGGCTCCCTGGCGATGGTTTGTTTTTATGGAAAGAGGAGCGTCCGCATGAAACTGAGCACTGACTGTCGCCGCGGCAGTCCCCGCTCATGTTTTCAGAGCGGTAGCCCTGAGAGCTCAGTACTGTGGCGTTAGAAAACGCGTGCAAAATGGTAGGGACAAAACTAAATGTGACAGATAAATAAATAAAAAGATTTACTGAATTGTTAGTTATTATTGAAATAATAAATCGTACACCAGAAACTTGGTAAAAATTATAATAATTCACAGGAATTACAATTCCTTTTTTGTAAATCTTTTTTAATTCAACCACAAGTTGGTCAAGCACCAGTGACTATATCGTCTTAGATTTAGTATATCGTAGTGTGGCATAAGCGTTGTCTTTTCCTGGCTTTAAAGAATATATTACAGTGAAATTATGTTATTTTCTGAATTTACTATTATTTGGATTTACCCACCTAATAAGTATATCTGACTGATAATCATCACAAATCTCATTGTGTAAATATTGTGTAAAAGCATGTTGTTAACTTTGTTTCGTCTACTTGTGGGTAAAAAGTCAATACATTTGTGTCGGAGATCCACTCTTTCTCATATGTATGAGAGCATTCAATCTATCCCAACCAACGCTCATCACTTTGTTTTTACACACTTTGCCTCCGTAGAATAAATGCTCACACCTTTTTCCCCCTTGTGTTTTATTTTCTTCTAGAGTCCATCGTCATGAAACTGAATCCCCAACAAGCTCCACTCTATGTAAGTCATCACACAGCATCATAATGAGACAAATGCCACAACAGGATGTGCTACAAAACGTGTGTGTGTGTGTGTGTGTGTGTGTGTGTGTGTGTGTGGTCCATTGTTTAGTTATACAGCGGTATTTAATGGTCTCTGTCAGATGAGCTATATGCTGTATATTTAAGTCTTGTCTTTCTATATGACATCATAAAATACAACAAATTAGTGCTGGATCTAAGTGAAAAATCCGATTAGATGGAATAATTTGACGACAGCAGCCGTTTGAGTTTGTAAACATCACGGCAGGATTATCGGAGTTGAATTGGATGTCACCGACAGTAATATCTCAGTGAGATTATTCCAGATTATCCCGCCGAAAAGACTTCTGGGATGGCTTAGAACGCCTTCCGTGAGCTTCCTCGATCCTTCGAGATGCATTTTCAAGAATTTTGGGAGATGGTCCCTCGAGATGGATCGCCCGGATCGATTTCTGGGGTCACGAGCCGATCGGAGGATCGAGCAGCGAACCAATGAACCCCGAAGCCCTCATGCCCCCCTGGGTAGGGCTGGGCGGTATGGCCAAAAATTCATATCGCGGTATTTTTTTAAAGATTCTGCCGGTTTCACTGTATAGCACTGTATTTTCTTCTGAGTAAACACAGCCGTAACGACTGTTGTCGCTCTTCGGCAGGCAGCAACATTTAATGTTCACAGCTCACAGCTGAGAGCGCAGTGGTCTGAGCTACTTACATGTCAGGGTTATAACTTTAGTCATGGTTTTAACTTTAGTCATGGTTAAAACTTTAGAACAACTTTATAACAATCATGAAACTCATGAAACTCATGATAGTGGGCGAGCTGTACCCAGCATGCAGTTCGGCGGTGTAATTTTATAAATGTACAATTATTAGTGTTACAAATTGTTTATGTGTCACAAACTGTTGTGTCGTGGTGTTTTGCGCTGTTAAAGAGCGTTAGTTGTGGGTTATTAATTGTTGTTTTAACCATGACTAAAGTTATAACCCCGACAGGTAAGTAGCTCAGCCCGCTGCGCCCTAAACTGTGAGCTGTGAACACAGATTTTGCTGCCTGCCGAAGTGTCGTTACGGCTATGACGGTATATGAAAAATCTGGTTACCGTATTTCTTAACAAATCAAACAAATGTTCTAATATAGTTGGAGAACCGACTCTCAACATTCAGCCCTGCTTCTTGCTTAACGTTAGCATGCCATGGACTAAATATGTGAGTCAAAGTGTCCTGATCTGGCCCCGGCAGAGCACCTGAGCTGAATACCAACACAAGTGTGTTACCTTAGCCCGAATGTTTCCATATTCATAAGCAGCCAAAGCATCTGTAACCGCTCACACGGGAAACGTGACCCCCTCCGTCTGCCCGTCTACCAGAGTTTACAGCAGGTGTGTGTGTGTGTGTGTGTGTGTGTGTGTGTGTGTGTGTGTGTGTGTGTGTGTGTGTGTGTGTGTGTGTGTTCTGAAACATTCCTGTGTGCTATTGTTAGCCCGTGTTCTTGTGGGTGGGGCTGTTAACAGGCTTTTTAACTGCGTGTTCAGCAGAAGTGTGTGTGTGCTGTGTCACGTTTCACAGCACACGCACGACAGCAATATACAACGCATATACACTCTACTCTCTATTCTGTTTGTTTCTTTAACCCTTTTAATGCAAACCTTGCGACAGTCTGTAGCCAACACCGATGAAACACCGATTAGTTTAAGTCCTTTGTTGTCATGTGCACAGCAAGAGACACCAGAGCAGAGAGACTTCGATCTCAGGTGCCCTCCAACAATATATATGACATAAAAATCTGCAAATGAAAAATGTAGAGAAAAGATATATGAAGAGAGAGATTTCTTCGATTTAAAAAAAAAAACGGGGGCAAAAATTATGTTCTCTGAGATTTAAGTTGCAAACTTTCAAGAAAAATATGGAATATTTTCTGAGATGATGAAATCATAAATATGCGGAAAAGAAACTACAAAATCTTCATCTGGCGTTTGAATCTTCATGACGGACGGCTTCTGAACGCATTGAAGGTACTGAAAGATACACGTACAGCATTTTGTTCTGTACCATCACCTTACCATCGCGTTTAAAGGGGTTCTCGGGAATTTCTGACTTTTATCTCAGATCATTTCTGAGCTTTTTCTTCTTGTAAATGTAATTTAAAAAAAGAAGAAATTTTAATCCAGATCTGATTCACAAAACCGCTTCCTCGCCCCCAATAGCCTCGGTTCCATCTTCATTCCCAACGCGGCAGTCATCACAAGCTCTCCCGACATGAGGGAAAAGAAATACAGGTGGGACACACCTTTTCTGTGTTCTCGGGCCTCCGAGAAACTCATCAGACCAACGACGCTTTAAAAATAATAAGTTTTGGCTTTTTGACAGCAGAACATAAATATTTTCATATTTTAACAATATTTCTTTGCTTTTGTTCGTCCCATGGCTGCTCTGTGCAGATGTTTATGTTTAGATTAGTTACTTTTTCTCGTCTCAAGCTTACGCAGCCTGTGCTTGCGATGACTAAATACCTTTGCACCGTGCTAACGTGTTCCAAATGTGTGTCTGAGCATTTCCACAGAAAGAGAGTCTGATGGTTGCCACATATTATCACCGGTGTCCACCCTGTCGCGCGCAGCAGCGAGCTACTGCAGGGAGCGCAGGCACACACAAGTTACGCAAGCTGACCTCAGTGCAACTGCCAGCTCCTTGTGACGCTGACTCTCTCTCTCTCTCTCTCTCTCTCTCACACACACACACACACACACACACACACACACACACACACACACACACACACACACACACACACACACACACACACACCACACACACCGCACAGACAGACACAGAGCACCACCACTTCATTCATTTCTTAGCGTTTAACCACACAGAGTTTTTAACTTTTTTTTATATTTCACTCTCACTATTCCAAGTAAACAAACTCTGCTTGCGAACAGCTTCTTGCCACGTTGTTTGGAACAAAAAAAAATTTGTTGGCCTTTTTATATTTGCTTTTCCGAACACGGTCTCAAAAGCAAATAATTAACTTATTACACTTCATTGTTAGTGATGGGTCGCGCCAGTTAAATGCTCGAACCTCATGAGATCCAGAACCGTAGCAAGTAGCACTTTTTGAGGTAGATGCCTTGAATCATGAGTCACTGTCAGCGTGTTTTTGTGTTTGGACACACACACACACACACACACACACACACACACACACACACACACACACACACACACACACACACACACACACACACACACACACACATATTCTTCCCATTAATACATGAAACAAACAGAAATGTCAGCTTCTCGTCATGTTTTTTTCCTTTTTTTCCCCCAAGCTTCGATTTGATCTCCGACCAGGGAATCAGCTCCACCTACCGTTTTATCTCCCATCAACCAGTGAACCAATGTTCACAGAAAAATGGGAGATGAAAACGAGTGTTCATTCACTTTTTCTTTAGACCAATTTTCTGGAAGCTCACATTGGCATTTTGATGGAAGCCCCCAGTTCAGTCTGTAGTCTTTTTACAGCAACTCACTGCTGATCCAGTGATTCAGAGAAGCCTGGTGGTCCTTGAATTTGTTGGCCTCGTTCGGAGTTCCCTTACGGGTCCTGACATGATCGTCAGGCCTGTGCGTGGACAGCTAAGCTGTATTTCCTGCATAGGCGCTCTAGTTGGTGACCCACGGTCGTCATTCTGTGCAGCCCATTTTGCCAGGTTCAGTGTTTTGTAGCTGTTTGGTAGCTGCCAAGTTTCAGTCAGACGCAAGAAGTCACATCAAATAAAAAAGGGGCTCAGTCATTTAAAGAGTGCAACTTTCGATGGCACGAGTTAAACGTGATCCGTCTGCATTGGCAAGACGAATGTGTGTTTATTGGACGGCGTGTGGCTGAAGTTGGTTTCATTGCCTTTCTGTGTGTCCTCTCTCAGGGCGAGTGTGTGTTGACCGTTCAGCTCGACGATGGAGACGCGAGCCGCGCCGAGGGAGAAGAGGACGAAGAGGAGGAGGAGGAGGAGGCGGCAGAGTTTTATCTTTTATTCTCAGGATCCACCCAAAGACATCTGACCAGCACACTGCGAGTCGGCCACGACACACTGCAGGCCGTGTGTCCAGGTACCAAATGCTCGCCTCATTGCTCAGCATATTAGTGTTCTCTCCTAAATGTAGGTCTTAAAAGTACCTCAAAGTACATTATCCTACTTTATCCTGCAGTGGGACCTTTTCTTCTTCTACTAGTCAGTTAGACACGAACACAAAGGGTCTAGGTTGAAAATGACTGAAGTTTCCCTTTAAGAATGCAGCACTCAGATCACTGCCTGGAAGTTCTCATTGGTGACTCGAAAACTGTACTAATGGGATGTCTGAAGGCCCAAGACATAACATATCATAACATACATGGGAATGTGTTCATTCTAACTGGAAAGTATTGTGCCAGAGATGACCTCAAAGATTACAACCGAAGAACAACAAAAAAACTAGAAAATTTCGCAAGAAGTGTGGCTACTACTGCCGTAAGACGTCGCAATATATATACATTACCGGTAGTGAGATGTGTTATTGAGGTACATTATATATATATATGCCAACATTAGCTGTGAGGGCTTGATGGTGTAAATATGAATGGGACAGCACTTTGCTGCAAGAACTTGCTGCTTTCTATTTAATACAATAATCCTCATTTGAGCTTTATGTTAAGATACAGTTAATTCATGGGGCTTTTATTTTGAAAGGGAAGACAAAAAGACAGACAGGTAGACAGACAGGAGGCGTTACAATGCCTTTGACTGAATATCTCCAAGTCATATGTGTGTGCAGATTTTCTACCAAACCATCTGTTAAACCCCAGATTTTGAGGCAAAAACATGCTCAAATCTCTAATAGAGTACATTCACCAGAGAGGAAACGAGCAGCCGATCGCACTGATATGCTTGAATATTTTTCTGGACTTTATAATGTGAACGTGAGCGTCAGTGGAGCTGTTAGTCCTGAGTGACATACACACACGTGCGCACACACGCGAACGTGCACGTGACCGTATTAACTCACGCACGCGTGGCCGTTCACGCACACACACATAGACACACACAGTCAGTTAACTTTGTCTAACACAAAGCTAACTTCATGCTAGCAATCAAATTCACTTCTCTGTCTCTCCACTATGTTCACGTGACCGTAATTACACACACACACACAGTCAGGATGTCAGCTGACCAACTGTCAGTTCCTCCTGCGCGTGTGTCACCGGTTGCCATGGTGGCAGCCCTGATTGGCTAATTTAAAACACCTGTGTTACTGTGTCACTGAGTGGGAGACTGGACTGTGGAGAGAAAACAACCTTTCAAACTATTGTATTTGACAGACAACCGTGAATCCCATCGCGAAAATAATGTAATCATGAGAAGCACAAGACTTCTGAGAACGTTTCCGTCTACTTTAATATTTGTAAGGATTTAGAAATGAGAGCGTAACTTCAGTTTATAAAGTGCTCACGTTTGTGTCATGAGAGAAAATTGTGGTCCGATTTAAAATGGAGGTTGATGGAGCAGTTGGCCGGACTTCATGTCGCTTTCAGGCTTGCTGACAAAAAAGTATAAGTTTGTTGGATTCCACGACGCATGTGTACAACAAGCACAATATTTCCTACGTTTTCATATATAAATTATGCCTCAAAAGTAAATATTGTGGAGTGAATGACAAATTACAAAAAAAAAAACACTCTAACCTGCGCCATACACACCCATTGTAAACTCTGAAATGGTCCCCAAATGCTCCTAAACTTGAACAATAATTACATGAAAACTGTGCTAGCTATCAAAAAATGCCCAATTGGGCAAATTAACTCCAGACTTTTGTCAACGTTTTAAACTGTAAATCATTTCTCTACGTTAAATTATGGCGAGTCACTATGGGCACAAAGATGAGTGTTTTTTTGCTCTCTTCACGCCGAAACCCCATTCAAGTGAATGGGACAATTTCTCACAGTTTTTCGCAATTTTCGGGAAAACGGCCGGTCGAATCTCTTAGAAAAGTCATAACACACGATTCCCGATCAGGCCGCACGTTTTGATGTATTTTGACGCATGTGCTGGCAACGCTGCGGGAGGAGATACGCGGCAAAGTTTGGGACTATGATTAATAATAATAAGCCCGCAGGAGTCCATAAAGTGTGCTTGCTGCAGGGGTCTATGACCCCTTGCAGCTGAAGCCACACTTGACTATTGAGTAAAAATATAAACATACGTAAAACAATAGAGGAATAAGTAACCGGTGCAAAATTGAATCGCTATAAGACTAAAATAGAAGTAAATACAAACAACATGGGAATAAAAACATGAGTAAAAATATCTAGTTCCTAAGAGGTAACATGAACACCAATGCCTAATATAAATTGAAATAGAAAATTGCATGACATCTGTAGCTTACTGTTCCTCAGGCTTTATGAACGCACTTGTGTTTATTCATCTGTGTCGATGATTGATATTTATTGAAAGTTACGTTTCATATTTATGGGATGTTTTAACATGCAGATATAACCATAGTAATTTCCCTGTGTGTGTGTGTGTGTGTGTGTGTGTGTGTGTGTGTGTGTGTGTGTGTGTGTGTGTGTGTGTGTGTGTGTGTGTGTGTGTGTGTGTGTGTGTGTGTGTGTGTGTAGCCCATGATGTGTGTGAGCAGGTCTTGGTGACACTGTGTTTGGCCCGGCCCGGCAGACCAGTCGACACACACTCACAGGAGACCTTCTGCTTCACTCAGGTAACGCACAGTGCTTTCTCTGCATTAAACTTGGATCTGTCTGTCTTTCTTTTTCTCTTCTCCTTTTCATTGTTTGCAACACGCGTGCCGGTTTGGCCAGAGCTTCCGCAAGAATTAAAGCGGAAAAAAAGAAGAAGGCAGAAGCTGTTTGGCCTTTTGTGTTTTGGATCCCACCTGAGGTTGTCAAGGATAAGAGTTCAGTTTCGTAGCTTGATTTACTATAATTTTGCACGGATAGGAACTCCAGCGCATCTACATTTAGTGGCCACTTTATTAGGTACGGCAATGCAAATGTGTAATCATCCAACGGTGTGGCAATGCATAGGAGCACGCAAGACGTGGTGGAAAAAGGTTCAGTTGTTGTTCCAACCAAAACAGCAGAATGTGATCCACGCGACTCGGACTGTGGAACGGACATTTTTTAAGCTTCGAGTTCAGCATTTCGACCGTCGCCATCTTGGATTTTTGCAACCAGAGAACGGAAGTGACCATTTTGCGATAGCGGAGGAGTGACATAGAGACGCCTTAAACGGCTCTGGCAGCGGCCTGTCAATCACAGTTAGTCCCGTCCTAAAGCATACCCTGCTTACGGTCTATCTGACTCTCAATGGACCATAATTTACTGAATAAATATCATGCTGTATTGAAGAAGACTGGAAACTAGAAATTGAGACATAAACTCATGTTTATAATGTTTACTGAGGGAATAAATCAAGAGAGAATTAGTAATTTTCTCATAGACTTCTATACAACCAGAGGAGTCGCCCCCTGCTGGCCATTAGAGAGAATGCAAGTTTAAGGCACTTCCCCATTGGCTTCACTTGTCAGAACTGGAGGTTTCCGCCTGGTCGAACCCTAAAAGTGGAAGTACTACAGCAGCAGAAGACTCCAGCGGGTTCCACTAATGTCAGCTCAGAACAGGAAACTGAGCCTACAGCGAGCACAGGCTCACCAAAACCGGACGGTACAAGATGGGAAAATGTCGTCTGGTCAAACAAATCCCCGTGAAGATGGGAGGGTCAATATTTTGTGTGTACAAAATGAGTCCGTGGATCCTTCCTGTCTTGTGTCAGCAGGTCATGCTGCTGCTGGTGGAATGGTATGTGACACTGTCATGCCAACATGGAGCAGAATCTCGAAGGAAGGTTTCCAGCACCTTGTTGAAAAGACAAAGCCAAGAATTCAGGCTGCTCCGGGGGGGGGGAATTAAAGGGGGGTCTTACCCTGCATGAGAATAGTTTATCTAATAAAATGGCCACTATTGATGTTCATTTTTATACAAGAAATGACAGCACAGAGATGTCAAAGATATGTTTCATTAGTGTTGTTTTTTATTTTTATCTAAATAATCGGCTGATGTATCAGCTTTATTTTCTCATCTTCTAGTAAAACAAAAAAATCTGTAACTTTTCTCTTTTCCAGTAATTGGTAATTGACATCATAATAAAGTCAATAATAATAATTAATTAAGATTTAATTTAAGAGTGTGTGTGTGTGTGTGATTGTAGGACTTGGCTCTCGACATGGCCCGCTTCCTGCTCGACAGCATTGCTCCACAGGATGCATTGCTATTGGACGATGAGCAGGTAATTTGGGAAAGACTTTGAGGACTCTTGAAATGTTGACTCACTTTCATTTTTATATTTTTTATTCTACATCTCCACACAATTCGTTTATGTTTTTCATGCTGTTTCATTCGTTATCTTTGACACTTGTGTATAACAAAAATGTCCAATCTGCTTTCGTTTCGTTTGCGTGTCAGATTCCGTTGAAGGAGTGTGAGAGGTTGGATCAGAGCCTGGCTCTGGCCCTGAAGCACCTCACCCAGCCCCACCAGAGGGCCGGACCGGGCTCGGACGGACAGGTGGCCGTCGCAGACGCACGTGGCGGCACCGAGACACACGGGGAAACCCATGACGAGGTCTCCGCACCGCTGGACAGCCGCACCGGTGAGTTAGAACCGCCTTTTCTCCTTAAGCGGGACACCTAAGCCTTCATCTCTACTGAGCTGAGGGACTTACCGAAGGGTTTTTGCACAGAAGCCCTTAGTTACGGAAATTCTTTATCGCGTTTGCTATCTTGAAATACATTTTACAACTTTAAAATACGACAGATTCCATGGAGACCATTTGTGATGCACGTTACCGCCAAAAATAAAAGACAAGAAAACCCAGTTGGTCAAAGGGGGAGAAGATTGTACTTCTGAAGTGAAGAGGTGCACCCACGGGGGAAAAATGACGTCTTGTCCGTTCTGGCAGTCAAATCAAAAATCTGTTGCTCATCGTTAAGTGTATCCATTGGGTTCTCTTCTCTGGATGCGTTCATCTTCTTCATTCGTCACCATAAACTCTGCCATGTTGTGGCTGCTGAGATAGTTAGAGAGGCACGTTAAGGTCTTTTGACCAACTGTTTCACCAGTGGTGTATAAAGTACCCAAAAGCCGTACTTGAGTAAAAGTAAAGATACCTTACTGGAAAATTACTCCAGTAAAAGTAAAAGTCACCTATTAAAATACTACTTGAGTAAAAGTCTTAAAGTATCTGATATTTTCTGTACTTAAGTATCAAAAGTATTTTTCTGATATAAAATGTACTTAAGTATTGAAAGTAAAAGTACAAGTACATGCTTTTAATAAAAAAGCAAAGGGTCAGAATTTTGAGAATTATGAAGTTTATTCTTTTAAGTGCTGTGGCCACCATGACCAAGGACCAGGAGTTGTGTTGATACAATAACTGGGTTGGCTGTGATCCATCCATATATATTATGTTCAACATAATATATTGTACCTAAGTATACTTTTGCATCTACTATGAACTTATCATCATAATTCTCCAAAAAGCAATATGACACTATGAAGGACTTGTAACAGTGTGGTTATAAGTATGCTCATTCCGCCCGCCGTGGGTCTCTTGGTACCGGTCTGTGGGTCTCTTGGTACCGGGCCACAGAAAGAATGAATGAAACATTTCAATTAAATAAAAAAAAAATCAAGGCCGGAAAGATGTTTTATTGTGAAAAATGACCGCATACATCCGTCTGTGGTAACCTCAGACGGAATCTCTTGACACATGTCAAGATGTTACGTTACTCTAAAAATGAAACGTAAGTCTGTTACAACTCTGTCGGTGATCTGGAAACCAAGGCAGAGTATCCTGAGATCGCCAAAAAAGCATGAAAACCTGCTTCCATTTCCACATCCTGTCTTTGTGCAGCGCGTTATAAGTTAAGCAGTAGACTGGACTAAAGGTTTAGTTAGGAGTAGACTGGACATAACGAACACACGTCAGGTGTCGTTGTCTCCCGTCTCTCCGAGGTCGGACCCGGTCTGTGAAAATATTGTCTTCACGTAACCGGTCTGTGGCGCATAAAGGTTTGGGAGCGCTGGACTAGAGGATGTAGAGGGAAAATGCAAAACATTGTGATTCGCAAAACCTGCTTGGTGGAGTCTGTGTTCCACCACAGTCCCCAATGTTTTTTTTCTTCTTTTTCTAAAGATAGATTTGATTTTGTAGCGAGTAACGAAGGTTTCAGGAGAAATGTATCGGAGTAAAAGTATCATTTTTCTTTGCAAAATGTAGTGAAGTAAAAGTAAAAGTAAACATAAATATAAATAGTAAAGTAGAGTACAGATATCCCCAAAAACTACTTAAGTACAGCAACGAAGTATTTCTACTTCGTTACTATACACCACTGTGTTTCACTGACTTGAAGGGCTTCCTTAAGAATAAGACCAAGATCAGGAGAAAACCTAAAATACTTAATTGAAACTTATAAGGAAACCTTGAGGAGAAGACTTACGGATAAATACGTCCAAAAACAGTTGTATCCTCGTTTGAAGAATGAAGAAAAGAAAGAAAAGCATAATGGCTGCAAATTGGCATTAAGTATCACAAACATTTAAAGCTTTCCCTCCATTTCAAATCAACAGCTCAAATTCTGAACAAAAATAAATAAAAATCACAAGATCCTAAACATGACATGTATGTATGTGGCCTCAGGAGTTATTGTGTAAAACAGTTTATTTCCTCCCGACTCATTCTTCCCCGGTGGATCCGCTGAGACTCTTACTCTACTTTTGCGAAACGGGTCAGCAGTCAAGCTGATCTGTCGCTTTGAGTCGACAAATGTGATCGCCACATCTGCACAAAATCACCCTTCCTCGGTCTGGACTGTTAGACAGAAGCTAAGCGGCGACATGTGAAGTCAAGTGCCGGGGACCAATGGCAGCATTGGGTTTAATAGAAAGCTGTGATTGTTTTTCTTTTTTAACTTAATTCTCTGAAGAACAGTGGCCGTTATACTTCGTCATAGTTGACCATCTAAAGCAGCGGTCCCCAAACCCCGGGCCGGGTTAGGGTTAGGGAGAGAAAGAATTTATGAAAAAAAAAAAAAGTCGGTAAAAAAAAACATTTTGAAAAATGACCGGATACATCCGTCTGTGCGTAGTCTGTGCGTAGTCTCAAACGTAACCTCTTGACACATGTCAAGAGGTTAGTGATACGTTACCCCAAAAATGAAACTTAAAAGTCCGTTTCAACTCTGTGTTCTGGATTAAAATCAAGGCAGAGTTACTGAGATCGCCAAAAAAGCTCTGAAACCCTGCCTCCATTTCAACATCCTGTCTTTGTGAAGCGGGTTTTAATGAAGTGACAGAGTGCACATAAAGGTTTAGGTTACGGAGTAGAGTCAGTAGACTGGATATAAACACACATCGGTCTTTTTCTCCCGTCGCCCCGAGGTGGGACCGGCTCATAGCAGAGAAACAAGCTCAGGGCTCCACTAATTTGGGGTAATGGTGAGTTGCATCTTTATGCACTTTATAATTGTCTTTATGCTGGTCGTATCATTTACGTCATATTTATTACGTCATATTTATTTTTCGCCGTCACAAACGAAAAAATGACCTGATAAACCTCATGGCTTCTCTTTTTTTTATATATATATATATACTGTATACTGTATATTCTTATAATAATATATATATTATTCCAGTTGTTAAAATGTAATAATTAATAAAAAGTTTAATAATAATAATAATAATTATTATTGGTATTTAAAAAAAACTTAATTTTTTTAAAATTCAGAACCCCTGAAAAAGCTATTTGTTTTTTTAGGCTAAAAGTTAATAACAGGACACTTTGAGCTTTGAATGCTGGGATTTCTTCGTGAAAATAGTGTTGAGCAAACAAGAAACTATCATCGAATTTCAATCCAACTTCCTCCGCACACCCCGCAGTCACGACTGGCTGGTACCCACATTTTGAATAAAGACGGACATCCGTCAGTGCAGACCTGCTCTCACGTCTCTCTCTCTCCGCCAGGAGGTGTCCACCTTGCTCCGCTCCATCTCATCAGTTGAGTCCCACCCCCTCAGCATTGTTTTCTCTTCTCCCCCCCCGCCCCCCTCCAGCCGCATCTTTGTGCCAGCAGCTCTCCAGCCTGCTGCACTTGGCAGCCAGCCACGGTCTGAGGACGGTGGCGGAGTTCCTCCTGCAGCAGCCGGGAGGCAGGGAGGCGCTGAGGAGGCCCAACGCTCGGGGCCTGACCGCAGCACGTCTGGCAGAGAGCAGAGGACACGGGCAGCTGGCGGAGCTCTTCACACAGTGAGTACTTCTGCACTACGAGCTGACGAACAGGAGCTGTTGAGTCTTGCGTTAAGAGTTTGTCATTAGAAGTTTAGCCGTCGACCTTTGGAATATGGAGGAGTGACATAGAGACGCCGTATACGGCTCTGGTAGTGGCAGCGACCTGTCGATCAAGTTTTGCTGTCTCTCAAAACAAAATACAGATCTAAGCTCAACATTGAGCATGCATTGAGAGCGGCCGTATCAAGCCTGCAACCCCATTTAAAAGTTGTAGAGGACAGCAGGCTCATTGCAGCCACTAATACTGATAAAACGTGATGACTCACACATGCACTAATTCTGTTTTGTTTAGTTTTTCACAGGTTGCACTTTATTGTTATTATCTTGAAAATATATTAAGAGAAAAACAGGTTAATAGCAGCCACAATAAGCTATTCTTTTGCCAAATATTAGTTGTTTTTTTGCACAGATATAACGTTATTTGCATTGTTCTAACAAAGTTATTAGTTTTTGTCTGATGGAGCAATCTGAAAGTGTTTGAAATTGTCTTTCTCCTATTATTTGAAAAAGCACAGATAGAGGAGTCACAAAAAGTTTGGACCATTTCGTTACAATTTAGGTGGGGTGGTGGGGACATTTTTTCTTGACAGAAAGACTTTGAGAACCACTGGTTTAACTGATGAACACCTCAGATCCGTCCTGAGAATTGCTACAACCAAACTGACACCAAACTTTGATGCACTGGCAAAAAAGGGTGACCAACAACACTGTTCCCACTGAAATCAAATGTACGTTTTCTTTACTTTTTAGTTAATGGCTTTTACTTTTTAATGGCTTTTTATATTAGTTCACACAAACTCTCTCCATCCATCTGATACTGAATTTTAAAACTCATTGTGGCCAAATGAGGCCAGAAGGTTTGCTAACCGCTGCTCTATAGCATCAGAGGCGGACATGATCAGATTCAATGACCAGTTTTCCACAACATATCATTAGAACCTCCTTTGCAGTGGATGCAGATTTTCTGAGTATCAACAGAAACCTTCCATCATGCTGCAGGAAGTGCATCCTGTGCACCGCAATTCTGTTTTTGTTGTGACATGCATGTAGTTTGAGCACTATAGTAAAAGAAAAGTGTGTAATATCTATCGCACTTAACTGTAACTTAAAAGAAACGAGACAACTATTGTAAGACCATGTACAATGAGACTATCAACGTGAGAATAACCGTAGAATGATAATAATAACCATTATAATTTTTGTGTAAAAAGGGTCCTTCTACATTGCTGAAATTAAAACCACTCTGAGCAATGTGTTCACTTTAGTTTGTGCCATGCATACACGCTGTCGTCACTGACTGATGACGCGCCAACAAACTTCTCTGTGGCGGTGATTCTACTTTTATTTAGTCATAGTCCTGTATCAAATGTCCTTGTTAGTTTTTATCATATTTAGTCAACCTCATCCTGTTGTTTTCTATTCAAGTTTTAGTTGAATAAAAGTAATTTTAGTATTATCTTGGTCAAAGAAAACATTAAATATTTTTGGGATAGTTGTATTCAATTCCAGTGTTTCCCCCACCGTTAGAATAGGGGGGCGGGGCGCCCTTCTGAAAAAACCCTCCGCCCCCTGTAATTTTCTCGATAGCGCCAGATCACAAGTCGTCATTTAAGTTTCTCTTTCCTATAGAACAGGTCTACACCTTGTTCTGTTATTAAACAAACTAAACGGACGTATTTTATTGATCTTATCCACACACAGCTTGTCATTTCGGTCTCTACATGGTCGCGTTAACACTTCTCCTCTGCTCTGTATCGCACACAGCGAAGTTCCGCCCTGATGCGCACAGACACGTGTGCGCGCACAGACAGGTGAGCGCTGGTCGCACACACAGCAGCGGACAGAGAGCGTCAACAAATATGTCGCGTGAAAAGCAGACCTATATCTGCGTTTTAAACACTCCCAGGGTGAAGATGGCAACAGCAGCTCTCATGTGAGGAGCACCGGAGCAGCTCTCCTGAACCCGGAGCAGCTCTCCTGAACCCGCAGCAGCTCTCCTGCTCAGGTGAAAGAGCCAAAGTGCTCGTGTCTTCTACCAACAATGAGCTGCTGGCTTCACATATTACAAAAGTACAAAGTACACGGACATAAAACTAAGTCATTAATAAATACATGGAGAAAAGCCTGTACTTTCGGGTAAATGTTTACGTTATAGTTAACAGGTTACGCTTGCGCATGCGCATAGCGACTCGCCGATTTTTGTCTCTTTGCCAGAAGTCTCCGTGACGTCCTTTCTGCTGCTGCGTCTCTTAAAACAGAAAACAGATCTCAGATCGACGTTGAGCATGAATTGTATCAAATCTACAACCCCGTTTATAAAAGATGTGTAGAGGCTCACTGCTCCACTAATACTGATGCAACCTGATGCTCACATATCTGCACTCATTCTGTTTTGTTTGGCAAAAAAATAAATAGCTTATTGTTTTCCACAATGAGCTATTTAGTAGTAACTAAATATTAGTTATTTTTTGCACAGATATAACTTTATTTTCATTGTTCTAAGTGATTGCAATTTAAAAATAAAAAAATGTCCGATGGAGCAATCTGATTTACTTGAAAGTGATTGCAATTTTCTTTATTCTGTTATTTATAAAAGCACAGATGGAGTCACAAAATGAAGTTATTTACAGAAAAAGTTTGAGAACCACTACTTTAAGTGTTTGTGTCGGTGTCGGTGTCGTCGCCGTCGCCCCCGCCGCGCCGCGCCCCCCGCCGCGCCGCGCCGCGCCGCGCCCCCCCCCCCCCTGAAGCTGTAAACCTAGGGGAAACACTGAATTCAGTTTATTTTGTATTGCCCAAAATCACAGATGCAAATTTTCCTCGGAGGGCTTTAGAATCGGTACACATAAACATCCCTGTCCTGGGACCTCACATCGGATTAGGAAATTATTCATATAATGAGTAGTAGGCATGGACCACGATCCAGATAACCACCTCCATGTCAGCAGAAGGAGGTAGAGAGGAGGGGCATCAGCAGGGCCATGGCAGGAGGCAGGACCGGCTCCAGACAGCCGCGATCCATGGCAATAAAGATTGACATTTTAGTAAATCTAGTCCTCATCATTGGCTCCACCGTCAGGACAAAATATCAGCTGTTTTTCCCCTCTAACCCAGGAGGGTGGGGGGGGGGGGGGGGGGGGGGGTCGAGGTGCTCATGTAGTAGCAGAGATGGTGACTCACTTCCTTATTACACAGAAGAGAGTACAGCCTCTCACTGTTCCTCCCGCTCTCCCCACTGTTTTTACATTTGTTGTCTCACATTGATGACATCAACTGAGTCAGCCGGTCCCCTTCTCTCGGGAGGGAAAAGGGAAATAAAAGGAGTGCGGAGGACAGATGAATAGGAGGAGGAGAGTTGGAGAACAATGGTGTTCTACAGTACACAGCTGCTGGATACTGAGAGAGAGACATAAACACAAACGGGGGGGTTGAGGAGTGTCGGCCGTAGTCGTGTCTACATGAGTGTGTTTTTCACCGAGCTTGGCCCGCTAAAAACAAAATCACCACCAACTCTGTGATCGTCACCGGCTCAGAGGGCCGGTAATGCAATTCACCCAAACGTTAAAAAGCACCGCTAAAAAGAACCCATCATTTCGAAGCTTATCAATACTTCTTAATCATTTACCTCTGGTGCCCGTTTGAGTCTCGGGGTTTCCACACCCGTCCCTGCACGTGCCCAGTCTCACCACTCTCACCTACTGGGCCGACTCGCTGGTGAACGAAAGTGGAGCATTTAGCAGCCGAAGAGCCAAGCATTTCCCTCCGGGGAGCAAATGGAGTGAAAAAGGAGTAGCACTCCATTTGCTCCCCGGAGGGAAATGCTCAAAACTTCAAAACCTCCACTGGCTCCCAAACAGCAAATAATCCAGTTCAAGAGCTCCTCATCACATATGAAGCCCTTCACAACCCTAAACCCCTTCGCCACCAACCCCAACTCTGTCCGAGCATCGTACCTTAGGGGGTCAGGGCCTTCTCCATTGCTCGTTCCCTCTGGAGCAGTCTGTTTATCGGAGCCACGAGAGCAGCAAACCGAAACGGTTAAAGCTGAAACTGAAAGCTGAGGCAACAATGATCCTCTGTGTCTGTTGATCAGTTAAGGACTCAGTTGGCAGACGGGACGATCTAATGCTCTCACTCTGAAGAGAAACCAGTTTTTGTCTTTAAGCACAGCGCTCTCTCGGAATCTGTGTGTGTGTGTGTGTGTCACACTGTGGGTGGTGTGTGTCTTTTGACAGTTACTACCTGAAGCGCTGTGTGTGTGTGTATGTATGTGTGTGCGTGTTCTTAAACACCCACTCAGCGTGTGGTTGTTGAGGAGAAAAGGAAGCTGACTCGACTCTCTGTGCACAGCTGCTCCGTGGCGGCTCGGGCCGGACCGGGAGGCGCTCCGAGAACAATGAGCGTCGGAGAGGCCGAGCCCGGCTGAGGGTGTGGGTGGATCTGGGGAGGGCGTGGTTTAAAAAAATAAATAAAAAAAGTCTGCATGAGTGAAGTGATGTCATCCCCCACACATGGGTGAGTGTTTTGCCCCATGTCGGATTACGCCGTTTAGTTGGGCATTTGTTTGACTTTTTGTGGCTTTTATTCTCATTTTTGTATCTTTTCATTTTGGCAGCTCCTACTTGTTTTGTCTGCGTTAATCAGTTGTCCGTACTTTGACTCAGGTAAGAGGAGATAAGAATCTCAGAGATGTGGTTTACTAGTATGTCAGTCCTTTTTGTGTGTGTGTGTGTGTATATATGTTAAAGAAAGAGAAGGGTTTCTCAGACGGACGCATCGTCTCGTGTCATTGCAGGTATGAGACGTCCCCAAACGTCCAAGCGGAACCAAAGGAGCAGCCTCCCTTTCACCCGGGGGGGCGAGTGTTCCGGCACCACGCGAGCCTCGGTACCTACACCCTAACGTTCCCGGGCCTCCCGCGGAGGAGGGAGGACGGGGGTGGAGAGATACAGGAGGAGGTGGAGGAGATGAGGAGGCGCATCCACCTGCACAGGGAGGAAAAGGTGAGGCGTCAGCGTTTTAAATTGTAATCTTGGTTGTTTTTTTAGCAGAAGGTGTGTGTTTATAGTTTATGAATCGTTCAGAGCACCAGCACAACACTAGGCAGGTGCGTCATATGTGACTTCTCCTGTATTCCCCATAAGGGGTGGAAGAAAATAAATATCGATACACTTGAGGCGATATGTTTGGAGATACTGATATCCAACTCTTAAATAACATTTTCTTTGTTGATTTTTAATTAATACTTTACAAAACAGTGTTGTAATCTCATCGCACTGCCAAAGTTAGCATTAGCAAACCTAGCTGATCAGTAATGTTACCAACGATGATATTAACAGCATGTGTATAGAAATGAAGCTTCTTGCTCCCTGTGAGCACTTGATCACTGCGGTGGAAGTATACACAGCACAGCAATTCAATTCGTACAGTACTGTAATTGGAAACACCTTTTTAAACAGCTGTTCTGTATTTTGAACCAGTCAATAGTATTAAGTAAAAAGCAAAGCTGTCCCTTTCGTTACTTTGTATTCATCATAAAAGTGTCAATCAGATGGTGATCTGCATTAGGAATAAAGACGAAGGACACAAATTGGCTAATAATTAGGTTTTAATTGTAACTGTATTTTGCTGTGTTGACGTGTTGATGAAGCATGCTTGTTTAATGACGTTTCCAATCACCGCTCTTGCAGGGAAACTCTGACTTTGCTGGCACCATCGCACCGACTCGTGACCCGGTAAGGCCTGCCTGTGGGCTGCAGACCCGCTTCAACGGCCTGTCTGCCATACCCAGAGAGACCTGCAGCACGACCACACAGGAACGGGGACGTCCCCCGTCACTGGAGGAGAGAGCACAGGGGGAGGACTCTGCTGTTGTCACTAACACTTCCTGTACCAGTGGAACTCTTTGTCAGAGGCAGGAAGCTGGGGGAGAACAGAGGGGCAAACCGGCTGCCAACTCTCCTGCTGGCCGCAGCAGGAAAAACAGAAAGAGGACTACAAAAAACGCAGGACGTGCAACAGAATCTCCAGGACGCAACAGAAGCACCCCAGAGGCCAGTGGAGGGAGCGCACGGAGACTCGCGAAGGCTACAGGAAGTAGTGCAGAGACAGATGGGACTAGTTCAGCAGTGGCGTCTGTGACTGGCGACGACAACAAAGCCACGAAAACTCACAACAGAGCAGAAGAGACTCCATTACCCATAAGGCGAGTGTCTGCGCCAGGTGGTGATGGGAAGTGCGCTGGCAGGAAGGCTGCGGACTTGCCCGCCACCATCATCGTAGAAAAACAGGAAGGAGAGAAGTGGGAAGTTGACCTGCTGATATGCGAGCGAGTTGCAGAGACAGAAGCAGTGACACAGATCGAGCAGGGAGACATTGAGAGTCTCGCAGCAGGAGAAGTTCAAGTGGACGTTGATCTGGAATCGGCTGTAGAGAGGACAGGTGAGTCCAGCGGGGTGTCAGCGAGTGGGTTAGTTGGAGAGTCACTCAATGAATGGCCTTATTTTAAATGGCAGACCACATAAACCTCCTGTCGAATATAATCAGAGGCTCTTATACCGAAATAATACAAATAAACTAGTGATTTGAGAAGCAGATTGACTGGGTCCACAGAAGCTGTGCCACTGTTGATTGTAGCATAACTGTTGGGAATCTGGGAATCTGAATTCAATCAGAAATACGATTTTATTAAGTCATCTTCAGGCACAATCAAAAGCTTTGGCAGCAGGGAAAAATCCCTACCACAATAATCTCTATAATTTATTTATATATATATATATATATATAAATAAATGAAACCTTCTCCAGGTTAGTCAAATTTAGGAATGCAAAGATGAAGGTTCATGAAGTGAAAGTATTTATTTCTTTTATTTTAAACACATTTTACAATTGTGTTCACACAGTTAATCTGTGCAGTGAGAGATTATTGGGGAACTGTTGGTTTGTTTACGACCTGTCCGATCGTCTGAGTGCTTGTGACTCATCTTGCTTCCATAGAAATGATAACCAAAACTTTAAGATTCAGGGACCAGATGCACCCTTGAAAGACAATAACATGTGTCTTCTGCAGTGCTGAATCTAATCCTGTCTCCTTTCAGCAACCATGGGTCAGGAACAATCCCAGGATCACCATGAAAGCCAGTCGGACGCAGAGGAGCCGGGCCAACCTGCCACCATGGACGGCAGTCCTCAGTCTGGCAGGAGGACCAGCCCCAAGTCCCCAGACACGGAGAGGAAACCCCGGAGAGTGCTGTGGCGGGACGGAGGCTGGATTGGAAGCAGAATGGGATCCCCCTCCCCTGGACCAGAAACTGTAGCAAAAACAGTCTGGTATCAGGGTGAAAAGCCGGACCAGGATGCCGATGACGACTGCAACAGGGAGGAAGGGAACTCCCAGTTCAGTCAGTCAGTTTGGTATGACAGTGACACCGAAGATCAGAGAGAACACGAACAGCTGGAGCAGGTAATGAAAGAGCAGAAAGAATGTGATTTGAGCTCAGTGCAGGCTTCTGGTCTTAGTTCTCCACAGCTGTTAGAACAGCCTCTTAGTTCTCATCAACTGTCTTCAGCTCTTAGTCAGCCACATGCTGCTGGAACGCAGCCAGCGCCGTCACATGGGCTGGGTGCACAAAGACGGGAAGTACACGGATCACAGCGAGAGGAGGAAGTAGGGCCAGATTGGAAGGAGGGAGGAGTGGAGGGAGACGGAGAGGAGGTCAGTAACAGAGAGGCGACTCACAGCAGAAAGAGTTCTGAAACGGCAGACGTCGAAGAGGGAGTGGACGGAGAGAGGCAAGAGAGCGGAGACATAGGAGCAAAGGGCAGAAAAAAGAGGAGGAAGAAGAGGGGGAGGAGAGGAGGCGCCGAGGCCAAGCTTAGCTCCAGCTCCAGCTTCGAGTCCCAGAGTCAGATAGAGATAAAGACGCAGAGAGAACAAGTGTCGGACCCGAGCACTCAGTCAGAAGCCAAGGATACGACAGGAGTGGAGGACATAGAGTCTCCAACCAAGGACGCCATGCATCTGCCCAGCCAGACAGAGGGCCACACCAGGGACGCTCACGGTCCGGATCACACAAACTCGGATCCTAGTGAATCAACTCCAGAGTTCAGTTCGACAGAGCACGGGAGAACGGATCTCACTGGAGTTACGGCTTCACAAACTCTGGAAACAAAGGAATTATCAGCGGACGATGGTGAGAGCCCGGATTCTATTGTCACTGCTTCAGACCTTCAGATGGACATCAGAAAGGCAGATATGGAGGGAATTACAACTGTACAACCAGTAAAAAAGGAAATACTTGACCCGACAGAGCTGGAAATAAAGGGGCTTACTGGTCCGGTCCACCAAATAGTGGATAATGTGGAATCAAAGGAATTGTCAGTAGACGAGGATTCAAGAGTCGCTGGTAACGTTGTACCATCCGTGGACCGGACTGGTTTGGTGGATTCTAACTGCCCAAAGGAACTTCCTGTCAAACTTTCAGATCCTACAGAATTCACAGCGGACTTGTCTCTTGTGGAATTTCCTGAACAGAAGGCACAACAAGAACAATCCGCGGAGTCAAGCAAACTGGCGCAACCTGTGGATCCCACGGGAAGACCCCAAGGATTTATGGAATCGGAGCGTCCTGCAGAAGCCAGGGCTCTGCCATTTGAAGGCACGGCGGATGTTTTACCACTTCAAATGCGGGAAGGAAGCGCTGAGACAACTGCGAGGGGATATTCGGAGCATTGTTTGGCCCCTGGAATGCCGAGAGATCGGCAGCACGGAGAGGAAAAGAAGAATGAGTCTTGGGTGGGAAAAGAGGAAGCAGGTGAGGAAAGGAGTAGGAGTGGGGAAAATGACAGTGGGACTGTGCGTGCCGAGGAGTCGTCTTCCATAGACCAAGGGCAGGACCACAATGAATGCGTGGTTGCCATGGCGGTAGCGGTCGTAACGGTAGCAATAGCATCAGCCATGGCGAGCATAGAGCTGAGCCAACAGTTAGCAGACAATCAGTCAGAGAGCCAAGAGCCATTAAACCAGACGCCAGGCGATTCACTCAACACGGTTCAGTCCGCACAGCTGATGGACAGAGAGAACTGTCAACTGCGACCAGCTGAGACAGAAAACCCACCTGTAGAGCATTCTCTAGGTGGGTTTCTCATTGAACCTACTGAGCAATTTGCCTCCAGAGATAGTGTTGAAATATCAGAAGAGTCAGATTCTGCAGTGTTGCAGTTTAACACTGAGACAGAGAAGCTACCAGCACCACAGCTAACTAGCAACCAGCAGGCTAACCTTGAGCTGTCGGCCATTGCAGAAACTCCTAGTTTACCACAACTCTCCGAAGAGGAAATCCAAACAGAAACTACACAAAACCGAATTTTTGCTCTTCCACTGCCTAAAGCAGAAGACGGCCTGCTGCACGTTATTGCAGAATCTTTGCCAGAAGCAGATGATACCATTACAGCCAACGTAGACGGCCACAGTCGCGTGCAGGTAGAAAGTCGGCAGCAACTCCCCGGTCCTGTTGCAGACCTGGGACGACGTCCAGAGGCTTCTGGCACACTCTGCACCGGGTCTGAGGAGAGCCCCAAACCAGGCGAGCATAGAGGGCCCCAAGATCAGTCTATCTGTAAGGAAGAGAGTGGGATGCAACACAGACTCTACGGAGACGATAGTCCCCCTTTCGAATCCATTTCTACTGAGGGTGAGGTAGTAAGCCAGGATAGTCCACACAGCTTTAAAGTGTTCGAAGACATGTCAGGCAGAGAGCGTGAGAGAGCTCCACAGCCGGGTGGTCAGACAGAAACACCACGAAAAGGGGAGATTCCAACCTCGCTGCTAACTTGCGGCCCAACACTTCAAGTCACCCCCTGTGACTTGACCCCCGTGGCCGATCCCAGTCCAGAGGACCCGACTGGCCCTCAGGGTGCAGAGACGGCCGAATACCAGTCAGCAACGGACATGAAGCTCGTCTCTGCCATCCCGCTTGATGCTGGCAGTAGTGCGCTCCAGAGCAAAGGCCAAGAGCCTGACGCTGCGGATAATGAGGACAGTGTTTTTGAAGGGCTGGAGAAAGACTCTCTGGATGAAGTGGACGGGTGGAAGGAGAGAGAAAAGAATAAGACGAAAAATGAAGCGGAAGCAAGGAACGAGCCGGTCACAGTGGACGTCACGTCCCAGACGGGTAAATAACTCTCCATACAGTGTGTCTTTCTGCTTGTGTCTAAATTCATCACAGTGCGTTAGTGCAGCCATTACGTCTTTCAGTTCCTGTCCTGTCAGGATAAGTTTGTGGCAAGCATGATCACATGTGTGTTTATGCATGAAAATAATCAGCACTTTGCTTGTAATTCATTCATTCATTTAAACCACTAAGTAATTAAGTAAACCATGCTAACTTCTCCAGAAAGAACTTCTATTAGCATCTTACGTTGTATTACATTTAGTGCTTTTATTTTGTAATAATCAAAACAATTCAAAAGTTGATATGTATTGATCAAAGTTGCATGATTGTACGCTGGTGGTAGTAATGGCAGTTTGCTGGTTGGTCACGTCTGCACTACAGATGCTTAAGCTAACACATGTTTTACTCAGCTGCTTGTCTGACACTCAACAATAGCTAGCTGTTAACCGTCTGTCTGAAAAGGATGTGATCGGCTACATCACCTATCTAGAAAGGAAAGGTTCACTTGCTCTTTTTGAACAACAAATGGACACCATCCATTCTATCTTCTCAAATATCAACACCATCTTTGGCTTCTACGGAAATCACGCGTATACTCTGGCATGGTAACTTACATTAGCAGGCTACAGCTGGTTGTCATTGTCATGTCGGTGGTCGTTGACTCAGACTTTTACCACCGCTTGTTTAGACATTAATGATGCAACTACATTTAAAAATAATGGAGTGATCCGTTCTAATCTTTACTATCTCAAGGAGGTCATCTCGAGGTCCATGTAGGGAGATTTTAATTTTAGCATCACAGCTCCGTGGGATTTAATTAGTGTCTGACATTTAGTGACCCTTTTATTTCACTCTCCATTTTGAACTGTAGTGGATAGTTTTATAATAGAAAGAAGCCAAGAGACACAGCATAATAATGTCAGTAACAGGGGTGTGTGTGTGTGTGAGAGAGAGAGAGAGAGAGAGAGAGAGAGAGAGAGAGACGGCTGTTGATCCGGCGGCACTGTTTGTATGGGGCACGGTATCCAGGCAACCTGATGATGTCATCAGGACTTAACAGTGGACAGTGAAACTAGAGTTGGGCTGAGGAATTGCGGTGTGTATGTGCGTCTGCATGCGTCACTGTGTGAACGTCCTGTTGCATTCTACAAGTGTGTGCATGTGTGCATAGTGTGTGTGTGTCGCTTGATAAGACTCAGGCTAAGTGTCTATTTTATGTGAACATACATTTTAAGGTGAAATGAAGAGGGCATTTCTTAAAGCCCCTGTGGGCATGTTTATGTTTGTGTGTATTCTCGTACTAGCGACGTAGTGAGGACCAAAGTTTTTAACCCACGTGGTGAGAAAATGTTTGGATAGTGAGGCCATTCCGGGCCTCACTTTGTCAAAGGCAAAGGTTGTTCAAGGGTTAGGACTGGGTTTTAAGGTTCATTTTAGAATTTGGTTTTGGTAAGGGTTGGCGTTAGGCATTTAGTTGTCATGGTTAGGGGAAGTGGCTCCTCACAAGGAGAGAAGTACAGGGATGTGTGTGTAGGTGCGTGCAGGTCAGTTATTGCAGGCCCCCTGATGCAGAGCCACATCATCGTCTTGTAATAGTTGTGACTCAGTGACTGACTCGCTGTGTGTGTTGGAAGCGGTCCACATTGGTCCGTCACATCCTCCTGTTTAGGTGCTGCACTGGTTCAGTGCTTGAGTCTCACCTGGGCCTGTGTTCATAGCCACCAATAATGGTAATGCTAACATCTTTCATTTTTATTGAGCTTGTCGTCCGGTCCCTACCAGAGGCCCACTATAATATCAAGGCTTCAGCTCGTACTCTGAATGGGAACGGATGCTGTGCAGGTAGAACCTCTGCAATGCCGAATCCTTGTACCTGCTAAAATCTGGTAAACATCACTAAAAATAATTCCATTAATCCATTTAGCTGCTTCAGTTTCAGGCTCATGGTATTGTTCATGCTGGCTCATCGTCCCATTATCATGGTTTCTGGGACACCTGAATAAAAGAGAGCCATTGTAAATAACCGTAATATTTTGATATAACTTTAATTTATAAGGTAATGTAATTCTGCAACATATACCTTTTAGCCAACATTAGCTAGCAATGCCAATGTCGTTATCAAACTGACGTTAACTGAAATCATTTCATGAAGCTTTTTTGCATTTGTTTCTGTTTGTTGTGCTAACGTCAGCAGACTCATAAGGTTAGCACAAGGTATGTGCTGCATAAAATTACTTTATCTAACTTTTTAAATTACAGTTGTATCAAAATAGAATGTCGTATCGTTTATCTTGATGTACTGTATGTGATACAATGTATTAAATACAAGCTCGGTAGGCTGCTTTATTTATTAACGTCAAAAACTGTGATAAATCAATCACATCATACAGGAGTAGGGATGCCCGGTTCTAAACGGAAACCGATAAGACAGTAGTAAATATCTAGAGTATCGATGAGGTCCGGAGTCAACGGCTCTGCTTTCGATACTTTAGAAGTTATAGAGTGAGAAGTGGCGTTGCAAACCTCCTCTCTCTGTCTGTGTATCGTTGTGCTTTACACAGCGACTCTGGCTCAGTCCAGCATGAGACTCACATCATGGCAGAGAGTAGACAAAGATCCAAAGTGAGGCTACATTTTACTCCGGTAGATGCTGAGAACTCTCGTTGTCTCAAACTCAATAAAACCCTCACGAGTATAAGGGAATAAACAGCAGCAGTTTATCACAAACATTCAGCCAACACGCAGAACATCAATGTGCAGAAATACTCAGTTTGTCGAGCAGCCGTCCTTCCTCGTCCTCTGCAGGTAACGTTAGTGATGTCGTACAGAGTTTGATCATAAGAACAGGAAAAAGTATTAACTTTTTGTAGATAGTCGGGCTGAGGCTGCAGCCATGACCCCTCAGGCCAAGTCCCTGCATACTAGCAGGAGAGAATGAACGAGTGTCAGAGGGCCGATACCCAGTTTATTGTCAAAGGCCTGCACCCCTTCTCAACAGTGGAGTCAAAGGGATTTAGCTCACAACTAATAAGTCTGTCGGTGTATATTGACTTGTTTGATACGTAGTTATTAATAAGGGAAGCAGTTGTGTGTTTATGAGTGAGTGTTCCAGGTTATTTTGAAGCTGCTAGTCCCACTACCACTCCAGCCAACACACCTTAACAATACTAGTGTTTTTGCTGTCGGAAGATGACCAAGGCTCTTAACTCCAAATATACCCCTCCCAGTAGGATGGTTCTCAAAGTTACATTTGTTGTTGCCATTAAAATAGTAAAGTCAACAATAGTGAGTTATTTAAACATTTCTACTGTTGACAGCAACAGCAGAAATGTTTAAATAACTCACTATTGTTGACTATCGTTCAAGAAAGGCTATCTGTTTTAAATATGAATAATAAAGCAATGTTCCTTCTTTTTTAATTGTCTTTTTTTTTTTACCAATAAGCATTATCGATAAAATCCTAACGATACCCATCGGGAGAGAGTCCTGTAAAAAATAATATCTGCCTCATAGATAAGCCCAAAAACAACAAAATGAAGTTGTGAGCCCTGAAGGCCCAGAAATAGGTTACAGTCCCCACAAATGAGCTGAAACAGGCAGCTCTGGATGTATGTAACCTTCCAGTATTTTCCAGTCAGGATGGTTGTGTCAAGGAGAAGCTTTCCATTTCACCCCTTAATTATTCTAACCAGGAACATTACTGACTCACCATGACTGGAGGGAACTCCCTAACAGGATCTTCATCATCCTATTCCAATCTGGGCTCTCGGTTATCTGACTCACCTACTTTGTTCGTCTTGATAATACCTATTTAATAAGTAAGTCATCACTCATCAACCTATTCCACACTATTTATTTCATAGTAAATAGAACGGGCACTCCCAATCAAATTCAACATAGCAGGACGATCAAAACGGCGGCCATTTTTATGTGTTTCGTTGATATTGCGACCGTTGTAGCGGGCTAACTTCTGTGTAAACTAAACCTACTTCACAGCAGAAAGAGAGAAATGCAATACCCACTGACAAAGAGGCAAAACTTGGAACACTAACTAACGACGGTGGACTCGTGTTTTATGTCCTCCGCAGCAGCAGCCGCAGAAGAAGAAGAGCGGCAACGGACGAGGCGGGACTCAGACGGCGCACGCACTCTGCAGGTGAGTTTACACTGGACGTGAAAGAAATAATCCGATGTTCTAATGTCACGGCTCATATGTTGCCGGGTGCTGTGTGGTTAGGGTACGAAACCCTGTCACATCATCACACGGTTCAGTGGGCTGGTTTGTCCACACGAACACCTTTTAATGTGATTTTAAAGTAAAAAAATACAACAGGCTACCTTTAGTGGGAAAGTCACGGCAAGCCAACGAAGAAGTCCAAACGTACAATGGTGTATTTATCCTTACCGTGGGTCAGGCAAGCTAAATCACCGAAGATGTTTTTTACGCACTGGTAATACATCTCTATGGGCTTTTCCTACATTTTCAGATGTTGTGCACAAAACCCAGCGGCTCGGTACGTATTTCCGCTACCGCAGAGAAAGTCAGTTTAGTAGGCGGGGCCTCAATGTAGAGCAAGAACAGGAGAATTTGGCCAAATGCGGTCCGGACCACTTCTGAATGTGGTTAACTGAGAGGGTTAGGGTGTGAACTAATGCCACACAGCTCAAGGTCATTCGGGTTTTGTTTCACTTAGTCATTCAAACCACAAGGGCCACAGAAGTAGTTTTGTAGAGAATGAAAGGAGGGAAGCGCTGCCTACTTTCTCTCCTACGCACACCGGCCCAGTCACCGATTGTTGCATTGTCTGTTTTGATTGGTTTGAAAAAGTTGCAGACTAGTTAGGAGAAAAAAAGAAAAGAAAGTGAGCTTTTTGGCACAATAAGATATCGTTCACGGAGCGGACAAGGCAGGTAACATGCCAAACAAACCATAACAAGCTGTGGGAATCGGCCTGGAGATACAAGTCCACTTCCACTGACAGGTCTCCAGATAAGAGCTGCCGAACCCACAGCTCCCATGATTGCACACTCCTTCCTCCAGACAATATGAATGTGAGTTAGCTGCAATCACGTCCTGCCGCTCTCCAGGCCTTTTGGAGGTTAGATCAGACCAGGCCAAGGTCGCCTCTGAAACCATATAAAACTTCTTTTTTTTCCCCCAATGACGCAGGAGTTGGTCTCATGGAGCAGCAGGTCACAGTAGGAGATATGGGAACCTTAGGTGTGTGTGTGTGTGTGTGTGTGTGTGTGTGTGTGTGTGGCCAGCATTACCTCAGTCATGTCTTGTTTTGGTTGAGCCACATGGTGTGAGGTCAGAGACAGAGAGGGGAGGAAGGAAGAGGGAGGGATGAATACACAGGAAAGTGCAGTAGGAGATGACAGAAGTATGAGATTACTTTATTCTCAATTTTTTTTTTTTTTAACTCGTTAAGTAAATGTCACAGAGCCAAGTACTACATTAAGTTAAAGAACACGTGATGGCATGTAAAATGAATTAAATTATTGCACCAAAATTCACTGCTAACTTTACTTCAAACGTTTAAGGGTTTAAAGTGAAAAATTAGTTAACAGAAGAAATGTTTTACAATAATAAATAAATAAAAGAATAACTTCTAAGTTAGCTTCCAGGTGGCCACCATGATAAGAGCTGTTTAAATTGTCTAAATGCAAGGTGCTTCAATGCTTCCTTTCTTAGCTCCTTTAGCATAGGAAAAAAGAATCCTGGATGACCGCCAGAGGCAGTGTTTCACACTGGATATATTCCGTCTCGCGCTTGCACAGTTCGAGTATTGTATACCAAAAAAGTCACGTGTGACCTCGGATGACCCCCCCAGCCGGGTATAACTTCCGGCGTCATCCTGAGATCAGTTCTGCGGAATCTTCTCGCGAGATCACGAGATTCCGAGTGACCAAGAACTCTGCCGGTCATCCAGGATTCATAGAACCGTAGTTACCTTAGGAACTTTCGTTCTATTTCATCCTTACTGACCGCCAGAGGCAGTGTTTCACACTGGATGACTTATACCAACAAAGAATCCCACAGGAACTACCTCATATGGCTCAAGCAGAGGAATTTGGGCCAAGAACCACACCCAGTGGGTGAGGGGTGGCAACGTTCACTCTGTAGTCTGTTGAATGTGCTGGGTAATGCCCCTGAGGCTGCACGGGCACACCTCAAGGTTGCCCTTAATGTGGAGACAATCCTGGTAGAATGGCACCCTACCCCGGATGTCAGAGCAAGGCCGTTCGCTCTGTATGCACAGGCCCCGGTCTCCAATATCCAGTGGGACAGGCGCTGTTTAGAAAGGGCACAGCCCTTCTTAAGGCCGTCCTAAGACAACAAAACTGGCCCGACCGCCGTATGCATGCGGTGGCCTTGACCTAGGTTTCGAGGACCCGCACCGGGCACAGAAGCTCTGACTGTGCCGGCTGGATAGGCTGGTTGAGATACAAGCGTTCCCACACCCCTGGGGGAAAACGCTGCATTAGGCCACATTTAGGCCACATCAGGCCTGTCTTGAGTTCCACCTCAGACAGGATTCACTCAGGGTAGAGGGAGACCGGCCCTCCTCTAGGAGGGACTGCAGAAACTCAAGTACAGTAGGCACGGGGCACTGTACTGAGTCCTCATTGTGAACCGCACACCAGTCGGAAAAAAACGCCTTGGTCTACCTTCGTATTGTAGCCGGGTAGATGGCGCTCTGACATTCAGAATAGTCCTCCTGACTGGCTCTGTGTAGCCGCTCAGCAGGAGGTCGGGTCCGGCAATGACCGGGTCCATAGTTGACGGCGGCTGGGATTGGAATGTTAGATCCGACCACCTAGCCGCAATAGGAGGTTTCTCCTGTGCGGGAGGCGCCATGATGTCCCGCAGCAGACCAGTGGGACTGGGGGGAAAGCATAAAGAAGGCCTTCTGGCCACGTGTGAGCCAGGGCATCTTAACCCGGAGGACTGGTCCTCTCCCTTAAGGAGACCCAGTGGGGGCAGTGGGTCGACATCTCCGCTAGGTAAAGAGATCCACCTCTGCCCTGCTGAAGAGACCCCAGATGCTGTGTCCCACTTCATGGATGAAGCCGCCACTCCCCCAATGGAGGCTTGTGACGGGAGAGAGAATCTGCAACCTGGTTCCCCTCTCCTGGTCAATACACCGCCCGAAGGCTGGTCGGGCGAGGGTCTGCCCAAGTCAGAAGGGCACCCGTAGCAGCTTTGCTGACCTGGTGCCCCTCTAATGATGTGGAACACGGTCAAGGTGTAGTCCGACCGAAGTACATGTTTTTCCTCCCAAGTATGGCAGGAATTGTTTGAGCGCTAGGTGACATTAACCTGCTCAATGAGGTCCTGAGCGGACCACTTCCCCTGAGCAGTCCTGTTCTGCCACACTGCGAGGGAAGCACTCTCTTCACTAGTCCAGTAGCTGTGATTATTGGTGTTCTAGCAGTAGCTTCAGCGGGAGCACTGAGCTACTGTGGAGACCAGTCCTGTGAAAACAGGTCAGACACGGTCTGTCTAATGAGAGGGGAGCACTTCTAGGAAACTCTCCTCCCTAGTAGCGTAGCTCTGACTAGTACAATAGCTGTGACTATTGGTGTCCTAGCAGTAGCTTCGGTGCTACTGTGGAGACCAGTCCTGTAAAAACAGGTCAGACACAGTCTGTCTAGTGAGAGGGACCAAAGACCCTCTCCTCACTAGTACAGTAGGCCGTGATTATTGGTGTCCTAGCAGTAGCTTCAGTGGGAGCACTGTACTACTGTGGAGACCAGTCCTGTGAAAACAGGTCAGACACGGTCTGTCTAGTGAGAGGGGAGCACGTCTAGGAAACTCTCCTCCCTAGTAGCGTAGCTCTGACTAGTAGCTGTGACTATTGGTGTACTAGCGGTAGCTTCAGTGCTACCGTGGAGACCAGTACTGTGAAAACAGGTCAGACACGGTCTGTCTAGTGAGAGGGGCGTCTATAGAGGGCACTCTTCACTAGTCTGGTAGCTGTCAGAATTAGCGTGGTCTCAGTTAGCCTGCGTGGGGACTCTCCGCTACCTCTAACAGACGAAATGTTTACCTGACGTCGCTCTCGTTAGCGTCCCCTCAGTCAGCCTGACCGGGACGCTGCTCACAGAAAGCCGGCCGCGACTGTAGCGATGTAGCCACGCCGAGCGGCGTGCTTCCGTTAGCGCTCCACTTAGTTAGCAGAGAGAGAGCGCTACCCGCCGTGGGATCTGCTGTTGCAGACACAATATTAGTCGATCTCACCCGGTGATGCTTCATGGTGTGAAGATAACCGACCTGGTGATGACCGAAGATAGGTACGCCGTCCGGCTCGCTATGGTCCGGACGTAGAAAGCGCACCATCTCCTCCTCAGAGGGTACAGCTTGTCGCAGCCTTTGGAGGACGAGAGACCCGCAACGCCGACCGGAGGTCACAAGGCTACTGGCTACAAGCTCTTTACATAAGTTCAGCTTTAACTGATGCTAACATACTAGTTAGCCTGCGCAGCGAGAAGATGAAAAAGAACTGATCTCAGGATGACGCCGGAAGTTATACCCGGCTGGGGGGGTCATCCGAGGTCACACGTGACTTTTTTGGTATACAATACTCGAACTGCACAAGCGCGAGACGGAATATATCCAGTGTGAAACACTGCCTCTGGCGGTCAGTAAGGATGAAATAGAACTAACGATGTGCCATTCACAGGTTTAACATTATTTTCATAAAGCCGTAATGGGATTCATGTTGATGAATATGAATAGACAGTGACAAACATTTTGTTTAATTTTATATGTATTTATTTACTCTGAACATGTAAACAATTTAAAAAAAAATATGAACATTAAATATAGTTAAAATATACACAAAAAATATGATTCTCAATTACAAGAAGCATCAGTAGAAAACAAAAAAAACATGCTAGGCCTGTGACAAATGATTAAACTGTTAAAAAGCTAAATATAACCAAACGGTTGAATCTACATACGGAAATATTGATAATGAACAGTTTAATTGACATTTGAGTGGGCTGTCAGTTTCTACTAAAGCAGTGTTGATTAAGCATGACGGCAGTAGGAAGGAAGGAAGCAGCCAGTCACTGAAGGAGCATTTTATAAAGCCTACATGCCGGAGCATAATAGATTTCATGGGGTTGCGTTATCGTTGTGCTCTTTGTAGTCCTTCTTGGTTGTAGTTTCACCATGGCAGACCTACGTCGTGAGGGTGGAGTCTGAGCTATCCTAATTCCTCGTGAATTCGCGTCACAACTTTCCTTGACCTCATGACGTCTTCCATCGAGGTCAAGGAAAAGTGGTAACCCAAGAGTTGGTTGTCCACACATGGAGAACAGGGCCCTGCTCTTAGCTTTGCTGTATTTATGTGTGTGGAGGTCAGAGGTGTGAGCGTCGGTCCTCTGCTGCTTCCTTGTGGTCAGAGCAGGTATAACCACTTCCACATGTCTCTCTCTCTCTCTCTCTCTTTCTCTCTTTCTCCCCCTGTCTGTCTGTCTGTCTCTCTCTGCAAGTTACAGCTGGATGGTGTACAGCTGTTACCATGGTTACAGCAGTATTTGTGTGCCGCTGATCAGTTACAGATGCAGCTGAACGTTTCCACTTGTTGGTTGTAAGTTGGTTGTTTAAGACCGCTTGAAACACCCAAAGCATCATGGGAAGTATAGTTTCATAACAAAAAGACTACATTATCCCCAACATATGTGACACACATATATGGTGTTATATTATGGCTCTGATTTATAACAATAATGTAAACTACCTTGATGATTAAGAGGGTTGAACTTTTGCTTTTTGTTCGCGCACATGGGTGTGACTGAAGTTTATAATTGAAGCTTATCCGTAATTACCAAAAGCGCTGAAGGGCGGCTAGAGTGTAACGCTTGGTATCACCCAGCAGCTCACTCCTCTGAACTTCCTTCTTTCTTTCTCTCAGTTCCAGCAGAAGTCGTCTCTCACTCCAAAGTGGCACTTAGCGAGATAAAGCTCCAATTGTTCACTGTGTGTGTGTGTGTGTGTGTGTGTGTGTGTGTGTGTGTGTGTGTGTGTGTGTGTGTGTGTGTGTGTGTGTGTGTGGAGCAGTGGAGAGGCAGCAAATGGATGAGAGGGAGTTTGTTTCATAAAGGGAAGGACAGATGTGATGGTTGTGAGAGAGAGAGAGAGAGAGAGAGAGAGAGAGAGAGAGAGAGAGAGAGAGAGAGAGAGAGGGGGGGGGGGGGAGAGGGAGAGAGAGGGAAAGGCAGAGAGTGGAAAGGAGGGATGGCGGGAGGGAGGGGCCACCTTTTTGAACAGATGTGGGCTGAGAGGGCTCATTTTCCCAAACCAAACTGCAGCGAGAAGGAACACGGCGATACGTAGACGTTTACTGGATTACACGCCTCGAACTGGGGACATGCAGGACTTTTTTATTTAATATTTTCTTCTAACGTCACGATAAACACTCAAGTTTTTCATCTCGGCTCAGTCCTGAATCTGCAACGCCAGAGTTAAAGGTTAATCCGACCACATCTCTCTCATCTTCTGCGGCTCCATTAGTCGTACAACAAACAGCTCACGCACAGTTGATTTGTGCCGTTTCTTTCTCTCTCATGGTGTGAAGAAAATCAGCAGCCTGCAGCTCTGGAAATCAGTTGGATCTTTTTTTTCTTTTTTTTCTGGGAACTCCACCCTCAACTGTTCTTGTACATATGCTATTGTTTTTTCCCCTGACTGAGTTGCGTTCAAGAGCGAAAGGAGACCCGGCAGAGAGAGAGCAAGAGAGAGATAGAGGGAGAGAGATAGTTTGGGATTCATCCTGTGAAATGGTCGTGTGTTAACACGTCGATCCTCGGCTGCAGGCGGCATGTACGAGAGACACAAGCGGAGGTACAGCTTCTGTGCCAAGGGAGAGAGGACTGTGGATGTGGTGCTGATTAAGGTAGGAGTGAGTGTGAGTGTGTGAGTGTGAGTGTGTGTGTGTGTGTGTGTGTGTGTGTGTGTGTGTGTGTGTGTGTGTGTGTGTGTGTGTGTGTGTGTGAGTGAGAGTACATAGACAATATTAATAGGTATACTTGTCTGAACAAACCTGTAGGTTTAAGAGTATTTGAAAGGTTTTTTATTATTATTTCGCGTTTTTACCTTTCTTAAATAATATAAAATATAATATAAATAATATTAAATAATATAAAATATAACAAAACTACATTAAACAAAACAAATTAAACTTATTAAATTACATGTTTAAGAAGTCATGGTCTCGCATGTCATACTTAAGTCAATGTTTTGCACGAGTTTTGCATATTTTTACATGTGTGTATTATTCTGCAACCAATATGGAGGCCTCCATTAACTCTTCATTCCATTTATATACAAGCTTTTAGCAAAGTGACTCCATGTCCAAGCTCGGATAAACATTTTCTGAGTTATGGGACTTCCACTTTTCCATCATGCTTTGGTGTGATGCAAACAGGAAGTGCATCGTTGCCACGGGGACGGTGTGGCGCTACCGTGGCTCCTCGCTTCCTTTCCTCATCGCATCCCCTCCTCTCGCATCCTCCCAGGGAGAGAGAGAAGGAAGGAAGGAAGGAAGAGACGTGAGGACGAAGGAGGTGTATTTCCGGACCGGACTTTAGGGTGCAATAAAAACCAGCCACAAATGTTCACCATAATATCTATTCATAGTTTGTCTGCATAGAAGCTGCAGGTACAGTGAGTCTGCACTACAGGTAGTCTGTCTAAAGGGTCCACAGCGACATCAAAATAGAATAAGATTGATGCTGACATATTATCTTGTAGCGTCAGCAGAAATTGTTTCACTGTCCGATGGTGCTCCTTTAGTAGGAAGTCCTATTTATTACGTCATCACTGAATTAATTTGTTAGATTTGAGACCTCCAGAGAAAGTCACCTGGACAGAGATGATTCCACAGACTGTCTGTAAGGAGTGGGCGTAGTCATGGTGACGTCACCCGTTGGTTTGTGGACTGATGTTATGAAGCCTTGAGTTCATTGATTTGGCCGTCGCCATCTTCGATTACGGCTGTCGGCCATGTTGTTTTTCCTGCCTATGAACTGAAGTTACCATATTTGGAACGCAGAGGAGTGACATAGAGACTGATAGCCCTGATACGGCTCTGGTAGCGACCTGTCAGTCACAGTAAGCGCACCCTGAAGCATACCCACTAATTTACAATGAGATTTCTATACAACCGGAGGAGTCGCACCCTAGAGGGATCAGTAGAGGGAATGCAGGTGTCAAGATATTTCCGCATCGGCTTCAATCGGTTGCCTCCTGGATAGGTTGCCTCCACAGACAGACAGATATATACAGTATATATACAGTAGGCCACACCAGCAGCGCAGACTTGATGAGCGGCGTTCTTCTCGTCCCACGTCGCTCTCGTCCTCTCTTCATCTGGGATATTTCACCAGGTTGTTTATTCCCCCTCTCTTTAACAGCACGGCCCACATGTCATTAGAGGTCTCTCATGTCTGACTGTACGCTTGAGGGTTCCAGACAGCTTCTCATTGTACGTGTCACCCTAAGGCACACCTATATACATAATGAGTCTGAAGTGGGAAAATATCATGACTTATAATTTTGGCTTTTATTTCTCTCAGATTTACACAATCCCAAAAAATAGGCTCATATTTTTTCTCGCACTTGGCACATTTACTGTATGTTGAGTTATTGCTAACTCACTGTCAGCATTCACCCTGTCCCGACTGGCCCTGAAGTGATCTCTTCCTCTCAAGAATACACTTTAGAGATGTAACACAGAATTCACAGTCCTCATTTCTGTGCAGAAAATCCGTTCTTAAATTCAGCTGAAGTTCATATGAGGCAGTTTGAGTTAGTACATATAGTTCAATTATCCTAAAGAAGCTTTTAAAAAAAGGAGGAAATAGTGCATTTGTTGGGGAGTATTTTCAGCGGCGGATTAATCCACGTTCGGTACTCTAGTGAGTATCTGAGGCAGCAGGGCGTGTGATGGACTGAGTCAGATATTGAAGGAACCCAGTGCAACAGTGTGGCTCACTGGTGTGTTTTTAACAACAGTGGAGCTCTATGGCACGGAGGAATAATGTGGTTTATATCATACAAATAATAATAAATACAATAGAAATATACAGTTAGGAAATTAACCTTGCATAACATAATTTCCATAGTTTGATGTTAGGCCCTCAGAATCACAGAACGACGCCGTCATTCTAGACCAGGGGTGTCAAACTCATTTTAGTTAAGGGGCCGCATGCAGCCCATTTTGACCTCAAGTGGGCCGGACCAGTAAAATCACAGCATAATAACGCATACATAATGACAATATTACTCTCTGTTTAAATCATTGTTGGAGGTTTTTGGATGATAAACCCTGTTTTAAGGTCTTTCTTCAATAAACTAGAAACATAAAGACCAACAATTCAGACATCAGCCCACTGTTTACCTGCCTTGCAGTTAGGCAATATTTTTAGTAAAGTCAGTACTGTGATCAATTGTGTCTGTGGCTCAATGGTTACCATGCACGTCTTACAATCAGAGGATCAGTGGTTCGAATCCATACTGAGTTTTTTTTTTTTTTTCAATTTTTTTCTTTTTCTCACATTTTTACAATTATCCCGCGGGCCGGACTGGACCCCCTGGCGGGCCGAATCCGGCCCGCGGGCCGTATGTTTGACACCCCTGTTCTAGACGTTTCGTAGAAAACGTATCAGCCATGGAGGCAGCGATGCATTGTGAAACATGCATACGCAGTCGGCTCTGTTCACCCAGAAGTAAAACTCCCAGCCGAAGGCCAGTCCAGGCACGTCTTCTCAAGAGGGTCGAAGAGCATCCTGGGAAATGCTGAGACAAGCGTTTGTGGTTAATAACAAGTCCTGGATTCCACTTAAGATCACTGTCCTCCTCTACGTGCGGTTGGTTCTGTTAGGTTCTCCTGCACCTCGCTGGATTTAAAGCCTGCTGCCTAAAAGAGACCACTCTGTGTATGTCACAACTGTGTGTGTGTCATCTGAAAGATCCACAGCCAGGAAACACCCTGCTTATTTCAGCCCTCCAGTTTTTAAAGAAAGCCTTCCGATATAACCCAATGCAATTCTGACGTGTATTTTCCCAGCTTTATTGCAACTATTGAGTTCCACCATTAACATGAACGCAGCGTACGTCTTTTTTCTTCTCTATTTTTGAAGGTGGGCTTCAAATACAACACTTATTATTCAGGTACATAGTTAAAATATTAAACAAAGCAGATGGGACGGTTTCTGTAAAGTAATGCGATAGAGGTGTTTTCGCCATTACATGCATAACCTTCACTTCCCGTATAACTTCCGGTATATGCGCAAGAGCATTAGATTACCGTATATGACAGTTTTTAACAACAAACTAATCTCGGGTGTCTTTATAATGTGACCAGTCTTCTTATCCGCGATTATGGATTTATTTAGTAATCAGTACAAGCTGTTTGACGATGGCTGTTTTGCAAATAATTTTTTGCTCATTACATTCGGTTCAAATCCAGGTCCAGGTCTGCTCTAGGGCTGCCATCTCTTCGTTAGTTGACTAATTGGTCGTTTTGGTCTTGGTTGACTCATATTTATCTACTCAATTACTTTTTCATGCTTTCTAATGCTGAATGACTTATTTCCAAGAAACGTATGAGCTCATCTCTGGTAAACATTTAAAGTGGTGCTTGCATGGATCTTTGGGGAGAAACTTTCAAGGACGTCATGTATACAACAACTAACGTTGAATGTGGTATACGTTGTCAAAAATAAACCCCTTAAAATCTATTGACAATCTTTTAAGATTTTAAGATCATCTTAAAAATAAATGCAGTATGCTCTGCAGTTACATTTCTTGTATCGAGATTCAGGAGAGGGCAGGGGAAGACACATTTCTATTAATGAGGATTTAAAGGAGCCTTCAAGTCTTCACGCAGACACCCAGCATGTGCAGCTCGGCTGTAGACGGATGAATGCCGCCCGTTGTCGCCTACGTGTTGGAGAGTCCCTCTTTTGTGCAGATTTCTCTTTTCTGCGGGATGTTGATAATAGACAGAGCCGGCATCATGGAGACAAAGACAACCGACCCATTGAGACAAGTGGACGGGGGGGGGGACAAAGGACTTCAGTGATTTAAACAATCGCACCACTAAATATGAAGTCATTCTGATGGCTCGGCCCACAGGGGTTACACAACAAACCGGTTGGGAGGGGAACTTTAAAATACCTCACTTCAAACACACGTCAGGTCGTTCATGTCCAACGCATTCTGCAGCTTTGGTTTGGTTGGTTTGGAGTGTCCCTCCAGAACAAGACTGTGTGTGGGGGCTCGTTGTGACAGTAACATCCACATGGAGCACGATTGCTGCTCCCCAAATCGACGATGGGAGCCATTGTCGTCAACTAGCTTGATTACAAGGCGACATTGAACTGCACTCTTTGAGGATCAAAACAAGCACACAGGTGGTTGATAAAGGTCCATTTCTATGCGGATGAAACCATCTTCTATGCCATCGACCTAAAAGTTATTGATTCAAATAGTTTTTCTGTAATTCAAAACATGAAATGACTTAGACTGTTGTATCTTGAGTCTTTGTGTCTGTGAAGCAGTGCAGAAACACAGCGGTCTCGTAGAGAACCCCTCCCACAGTTTTCTTGCTTTTTTCTTTCTGACATTACACTGAAACCGACTGTGTCTGTCTGGTCGCAGGGGTGGAACAGTCACTCGCTTGTGACCTGCAACCGATGCGAGTGTGCATCAGTGAGCGAGATGCTCGCACTGTAGCGCAGACATGTGAGACAAACACAGCGCTTGTGTGTTGGTGGTGATTGGGGGCGGGGGGTTTCAACAGTCACATGTGAAGCCAGTGGGTGTGACGCCATGATATTTTAATATTTATGGCGGCGCTGAGAAGGCAGAGGAGTTCTGCACGGAACCAGCAGATGGTTGTCTCGGCTGGTAGCACGAGACAAAACCGGTGCGACAAAGAACTTAGTAAAATATATCAAGTACTCTAAACAACTCCTCAAGCTTAATGTTGATGTACCAGTTCTGTTCATCAGAGAAATGACTCTTCCTTGTCCTCCTCTATATTCCTCTTAGATCCAGAGGGAGAGGGATGTTTTCTGTCCTGAACCCAACACAGTGACAACATGTACAGGTAAAGGTCCACTATTATTATCTTTTTCTTTTCTTTTTAGGTTTTTATATCATTCTGTCGTTTCCCAGTGGTGTTCTGTATGTATTCAAATCAGAACATAAAAACTTTGGTTGAAATACTGTACGTTTTTGTGACTCTAGTCTGGTTGCTTTGAAAACGAAGTGATATAACGGCTTCAGCTCCCCGGTGGAAATGTCTGTCTGAAGCCGAGGTAAAGGGATTGGAAATATTGGAAATAAAACTGATATAAACTAAACTGATATTCAATCTTTTTAGGTAGCTAAAATCTGCAGCCTTTATATTGCTCTCGTCGAAGCCAGCCACAAGAGTCCATTGACAACAACATGCATACAACTCCACAAAAAATTATAATTGCAAACTGACCCTTTCAGTTCTTTCCAAAATTAGCTGAGCTAACTGTGACTTACCTTCACGTTATTCATGACCTTATTTATCATGTTGCTCCTTTTTTCATATTGCTTCATAACAAAAATCAAAACACATTCTAAATAATTTTTAAATTCAATGACCTTTTAAGGTCAAGTATCATAATTATTCGTAATTGCTGGTCATTCACTTACATGTATTCTTTGCAAGGATCACAGTGCATTATAATTAAAATCTATTATAGACACGGGCATCGTGGGCAGGTTTTATGTTCTGTGTGGTCTGCTGCTCGGCTGTGACAGTTGTAGTGATGTCATTTTAAAGAAGTAACCATGAAACAGCCCTTATATTCAGCAGGCCTGCTGACTGTCTCACATATACACACACACTCTCTGTGGTTTGGGTGATATGAGGTCAACTTCCTGTCTTGGTGGATTGCAACCAGCGCTGCAACAAGCCACTGTTTCTCAGACACAGCAACAAGTATTCTATTGCGCAACAAGCTCTTTCACCTCCTTACCTCGATCACTGACCCAGCAAGGTGTTTTTTGGTTGTTTTTTTGTCTCCTCCCACCTCTCCCATCCTCCTCATCCTTCTCTCTCTCTCTTTTCAGACGTCCACCCAGACAAAGGGGAGTGTGTGTCGGTGTGTTTGTTGCACAGAGACAAAGACGGCGTGAGAGTTCCCGCCGAACCAGATGACAGTGTCTTTAAAAAGGTAAGCGACACATACACCTCCATGTGTTTGCTCCCGGGTAGAGGCGCGCATTCAGATCTCTGGTGGTACTCTACAGAAACGCCGGTGTCGGATGTTTTCTTCTTCTTTTTTTTACGTCAGCACAGCAGCTGAAATTCATAACACACAGGTGTGCGTGCCAGGGCCCGAAATAACGCCACCGCCCCTTTCTACCTTTTGCGCTGTTCTAAAAATGAACCATGGTGGGAAAAAAAGAACGTCTGGTGAAAGGGGTGTTACGCAACAGACACAAAACACTTTCCCCCTCCGCAGCTTGGCAGGAACTGGAGGAAAACCAGTTGGCTGGCCCCTCCACGCAACTGGGACGACGTGTGACCTCATCGTCCTCCCTCTTGATCGGGGATCGATTGGCATTTTTATTCAACATTTTCAACATCAGTGAAAGTTGTCAAACATTTGTGAAATAATTTATTATTGAGAGACTTTTTGAAGGGAGTCTCCTCCACTCCTGTTCCCTCAGAGTGCAGCTCCGTGTGACTCACTTGTTCTGGTTGAGGCCTTTTTCCACTGACGCTTCTCACAATCCTGCAACTCCAGAGACGACATGTGACTGCTGTTTTCTCCCCCCAGAACCTTGTCTTACAGGATCTTTTGAAATCTGACCCCCAACACTCAACTCAAATGCTGTTGGGAGGGATTGTAGGGGCAGGAGTCTACGTATGTGCAGTACTTGTCCTCACAGGGATAGAGAGATCATAAAGAGAAGATTTGCAACCACACCGGTTTAGTAGTCCATAGCTGTCCTGTTAGAACCTATCACCGTTTTTATGTGTGAGTGGCTGAATTGGTTCAGACCTAAATGAGACGTTGTCACTGGTTGCGTGAAGATGGAACCCACACTGTCACTAACTGCACCCCCTGAAGAAGTAGAAACAATTTTTTGGAAAAAAACAGGAAAATCGATTTGCAGAGAGAAGCAGACAGAAGAGTCTACAATATGCGTTTGAGGCACACACACAAAAAGTAAAAGCAGCATGTTTATACATTCCTCAGTAGCTTGCGTGGCATAGACGTGCTAACGCTGGTTAATGATGTGCTAACGTGCTCTGCTAATGTTAGCGCCACAGAAACGTAATGTCCTTCCTACGACAATCTCACATGAGCGCATGAGAGTCTGTGGAGCGTTTATTTATTTGTATAATTGTTCTAAGGACCTCCTTGAAAAGAAAGCGATGGTTCATCTTGAGGGGTTTATCCCACTAAATGTCTCCACTTCATCTCTTGTGTCTTCTTCTCCTCTCCAGCCCAAAGACCCGCCCCCCTGTGTTGGACACAGAGACAGGGTGGGAGTCTCCCGGTCCTCCACCGACGATGCATCGGCACGGGGAGCCCTCGGTCCCACTGAGGGGGCCTTGGCGGTGGGCAACCCTGACGCTGTGACCCCTCGGAGCTCCAGACTGTCCTGGAAGTCCGAAACGGAGGACAGAGGTAAAGCACGGCGTTTGGTCTTTTATGTTTCCCAACGGAAGCTGTTCTTTGTTTTTCTAAAATGATTCCAGAAATGTATTTGTATTTAATTTTTAAAAAATTGTTTCACTGCTCAGTCTCTATCTAATAAAGCCATACGCCCCCAAAAATAATCTTTAAAAAAAAGCATATGTATTTCATAAGAGTCGCAGTGGATAATAGTTTTGTATTTCTGTTATGAATCCCAGGAGGAGGAGGCGAGACAGAAGGAGGAGGAGGAGAAGGAGAAGAAGAAGAAGAGAAAAAAGACCAGCTTCCAGAGAACCCCGTCCCTTCTGCCGTCTTGCGAGCCTCCATCTGTTCCTTGTCTCCGTTCCGTCGTCACAGCTGGGAGCCGGGCCGGACCAACGCCGGCGCAGAGACTGACATCGCACAGCGCAGGTAATAAAACAGCATCCCGGGAGGCTTTCTGGATTCGGATTATTAAATATATATTACTCATGGCACTCCACATCCAAGCGTCTCATAGAAGGAGTTAGTCTATTTTGTCCCAGAGAGTAAACCCAACCAAACTCCCTCAGGACCGCTGAGCAGCTGCTGCTGTCTCACAACATCTGTGTTTATCTCATCTTTCTCATCTCTACTCTCTCTGTCTGTTCTTTCACCTCCTCCACTATTGTCGAGACGTATGAGGAAACACATACGTATTGATTGTCCACATCCCTCGTCATGATAAATACCTCACGTGACACTTTATCCAACTTTAGTTTGTGGTGTGGAAGCGCGAGCTCTCCGTCCAAGCGAAAAGGAACCAAGCTGAACTCGATAGCACGTTTATGAGACGGTGGCCCAGAACATCTCCGTTAGAGGAGAAACGTGTCGCAGCTTCAGAAACAATGCCAATTCAAAAGCACAATTCATGTTTTTCTAAGATACTACACTAATGGAAACACAACGGAAGTCCTCTAGGGCTCTAGGGTGAACACTGAGTGGAACAGCTTTTTTTTAATACTTAAAACACAACCAAATCATAGCCTGTGTATAAGAAGTGGACCTAGTCATCGTGACGTCACACATTGGTTTGTGGGCTGATGTTTTGAAGCCTCAAGTTCGTTTTTGCTGCCTAACAGAAGTTACTATATTTGGAATGCGAAGGAATGACGTAGAGCGACCTGTCAATCACAGTAAGCCCGCCCTGAAGCATACTCCTCTTTATGGTCTATTGACTCTAAATGGAGCATAATTTAAGACTTGAAACTATTCGCATGGACACTCGTCGAATCACATCCAATAATGTGTGGATGTATTTTAGCTTGCGGGGAAAACGTTTCCCTCACCTGTCTTTCCTCTGACGGTCCACCAATCCCTTCTTTCAGCTCGTTGAAGAGTCCGTCAGGAGAGGTGAAGAGAGCCAAGCCCCTCCTCCACCGGAGAAGGTACACCCTCACCCGTCACACGCACTCTCCTTCGCTCCGCTGCTGTGCATTGTGTGTTTTACGCCACTAAAGCCACTGATCCACCAGTGAGTCACTGTCCTTTCCGTTTCCACACGAGACAGCCAGTAACTCGGCACCGGATTCAACGAGTTCTTCCAAGTTAGTCACTAATGACCGGAGCGCATCAGACACACGGTGGAAACTCTGTCTGGAGGACAAGAATGTAGAAATGAAGCTGAGCATTCTTGTCTTTTATGAGTGGAGCGTCATCTTTCCAGCCTCAGACTGCTCACATGAAAGTATACACACACACACACACACACACACACACACACACACACACACACACTCTCTCCCAGTACCATGCACGGTTTCCAGTGGAAAAGTCATTAATGGAATAAAAGAAGTAGCTGCACACGATCCGTGAGGACTTTGGGGAGCTGGAGTGGTTCTGTCCAGCTTGTCAACACCTCAGCAGCCGGAGACAAACGTCCGTCTGCATCAAGTCGACCCGTGGAATCTCCTCTCTTTGTTTTCTCTGTGGCGCAGACCGGAGCTTTACAGGATCAAGGAGAATATCTAGCTTCTATCATGATGGTTTGTTTTGCATCTCAACAATAAAAACTAATAAAGTTGAAATTGCAGTATATCGACTGACGCCAGTAGATTTGATTTATTCCTAAAAGTTAATGGTTTGTTTATTCTCAACATTTCCACTTTATCCTAAACATTTTTAAATTATTCCTCAGAATAATGTGTTGTCATGCTTGGCACTTATACTGAAAGTTTGACTTGGTTCTTGACCTTTCACTTCATTCTTGACAATTTTATTCCCAAAATGCAAAAATCTTCCTCACATCATAATACTCTTCCATAAACTGGGGCGAGACATTTAAAGGGATTTAGCAGTCAAGCAGTCAAACGTATACAATGACTGTGTTTGAAAGGTATTTTCCTCTTGATGCATATCACCAATTTATAACAGCTGGCTTCGTAATGAGTGTAGTCAGGCAGCTGTTGGCCAGTAGCCGTGGAACATCGGCCACATCGGAACGTGCATAAGTGCGTCCACACTTCAATGTGAGCTGCCTGATCGAATAGTGATCTGGTAGATTTTGTGGACAAAGGAGCGGCTGTGAAACGGTGAATCACGTCCGATAAATTCTTCACAATAAAAGTCCCCTGCTTTTTTTTTTTTCCTGCAATTTTTTTTTGCTGCTAACTGCTAACTTGTACTGATACAGATATTTTCTTCTCTCTGTCGAGAACAAGAAGCTCATTTCATAATTCAAACAAAGCACACAAAAAGGGTCAACAGATCCTCTTAGTCATTCACTTGTTGAGTTGAGACGCGTTCTCGTCATCATAACACCACCATCATTAATCTCATTCTAGATTCAAAACATTTCATTTAAACCTTTCATTAAACATCTAATCCTCTCCCCTCTTTCTATTCCATGGTTTTGCATCTTCCATCATCCACCCTTCATCTTTCCCGCTTGTCCAGCATGAGCTGGTGTCCGTCCAACCTGCGGCGCCCCGATCAGGAGCAAATAGACAACATAAGGTAATCGGCGTAGGTCCACGAGGAACCTAAGTTTCCCCTCAGAGGCCGCGGCTTCAACGACAAGTCCGAAAGACGTGATAGTTACATGCTTGTGTCCTTTCCCTCTCCCCCGCACGTGTGCAGCTACAGCCTGGAGGGTCTGGAGGGGGAGAGGGGAGCGGTCCGGGCTCAGTGCCCCGGCCTCGGCGATCAGGAGGAGAAGAGGGCCGCGGGGAGGAGTCTGCGCCTGGACGGCCAGGAGAGAGGCTCGCTGGTCTCCCTCACCGAGGAGCAGGAAGGAGACGGAAGCAGCATGGATAGCCAGGTGTGTGTGTGTGTGTGGGTGGGTTGGTGTGTGTGGGTGGTTGTGTGTTGTTTACAATGGCGAGTAGCAGGTAGTTTCAATCAAAGATTGGGATCTAATGTTATATTATAATCAATATTGATACGATAATATTGATAATTGTTTTCCTGTGTGTGTGTGTGTGTGTGTGTGTGTGTGTGTGTTTTTAAGACATCACATCAGGTACTGTCAGTGACAAACAGCTGTCCCACCATGTTCCATCACCAAACCCTCACCAAATCCATCTCCATGGTTACCATCAGTCAACGCGATATAGATGGTGAGTTTTTGCTTGTCAACGATCGTCTTTTTTCTTTCCTCATCGTTCCCTTCATACTATCGCCCTCCTTTGAGTTTTGAAGCTGTGCTCTTTAAATTTGTGCAGTAAGATTGTTCTTCTGCTTCCCCGTTCATCCCGCCGCAATCCCATTTTTAGCGAGTGGATGCCCTCGATCCAAGCGACGAATCCGCTTCTCCCTCAGCATCTCCCCGCTCCTCCCCAAAAGTAGACGCTTCTTTGCTATTGGCTCCTCCTCCAGCGACGAGGAGGAGGAGAAAGAGAAGGGAGGGAGTAAGTATGATGAATGTAGACGTGGCCCCGTTGTCCCCCCTGTCGCTGTGGTGTCCCGTAACACTGTCCACTGTCCAACAAAACCGACTAAAAACATGTCCGCCTCCTCCTGGAACTGCAGAATCAGAAGGTTCCTCCCCGGTGGAAAGAGTTTAAACACTTTCCACCGGGAGCCTCTCTGTGAGTATTGTAAACCTCTGAGCTTTGCACTCAGACAACCTATAAACACGTCAATCTGTTACTCCCAATAGACTTCCTGTATAATTTTTCATGCGTCACCGGTACCATAACAAACCTACCTAGCTTTCAGCTGCTTCACATGGTCTTCATCAAGTTGAAGTTTATTGTCATCGAGGACGCGAGGGAATCTACAGTACCGCGTGAAACTCTCAATTAAAAACGTAAAGGTGCAATACAGTGTAAGACTAAAACTTTAAAACAGTAACACTGTAAATGCTAAATAGTAAATGTACTCTGTACTGTCTACTCATCATACTGTAATAGGTCTAATTTAAACCCAATTGTTGGAGGTACTTGCCTACTTTTTGTAGCTGTACATGACCAAAAACCTTTTCCTTATTTTATTTGCTACATGGAAAGGTGTTCTTGTAGAAGTGACCTTTTAGTTTTTTATGTTTTTTTTATCACTGGTAATCTTTGAGCCACGTGTCTTTCCCTCTTTGTTTCCCCTGGTCAACTTTGTGTTTACCTCTTTCCTTCCTCATCATTCAGCACAATGATGAGTTCTTACCTTGAACTGCCACTTTGCTGGACCAGATGTAGATAATGAATCTTGTAGAAGTGACCCACTGTTTTGTACGAACACTTTGTCGCAGGTACAAACATGTATTGCCAAGCAGTGTTGTAGCAGCTGTTCTCTGATCAGACGATGTCTGTCCTCTTTGCTTCCTGTAGGGGGCAGCGCATTCTCCAGTAACTCCGGGCCACTGGAATACAGGTAAGAAGGGGAAACTGATACGGCCAAAATAGTTCTGCTTTCACTGCCTTTTTATGTTTTAAAGGGCACTCAAGACTATAACTTTCCAGATATTGATACAGGCTGTAATTTAATGAATGGTCCCATAATTCAGCTGATATTTTTTTCCCCGCCTCTGTACCGGTGACAGCATATCATGAAAGCGATAGCTCTAATCCGGTAGGGAATTTGGCACAAGCTTCCACTTAAACTCAAGAATGAACTAGTTCGATTTTGGTGGTCAAAGGTCAAGATCACTGTGACCTCATCTCCGTCATATCTTCATGAACATGAGAGCTCAGGCACGCCTTGATTTCTTCAAATTTGTCACAAATGTCCCCTTAAAATCAGAGATGAAACGGACTGTTTATAAGAAGTGGACGTAGTCACCCTGAAGTCACCTATTGGTTTGTGGACTACGGTTTTGAAGCCGAATGCGGTGGTCAAAAGTCACTGTGCCCTCATAAAACAAGGTTTGGGCCATAATTAAGAATTAATATTCTAATTATGACAATTTCACACTAATAGCTAATAGGATAAAATGATGTGATCACATTTTGGTTAGACTTGGATGTGAACTGCAACTTGACTGGTTGGAGGAGGCGATCTAGTTTAATTTCCCCCAGTTCAGTAACTATAATGGAATTACTTTAAATAAAAAGTACCGTGTTTCGTCACTGAGAGAACTAACAAGATTTACCCTCTAGCAAAAAGTATTCCATTCGATTAAAATGAGCAGACTTTGTGATGTGTATTAAAGCGGCTTGGCTTCAATCGTGTGTATGTGTATCAGTATTTCAGAGGAGGAGCCGGGCCCTCTGCGGAGCGACACCGAGGCAAAAGGAGGACCCAAAATCAGCCGGACGTTTAGCTACATCCGCAGCAAGATGACCAAGAAGAGCAAGGTGAGTTGCGGCCCTGCGCAACTTTTGTGTTGTATTTGGTTGTTTAGGGAGCGTGTTTGTCGTACATTATTGGATGTTGAGAAGGGGAGTGCCCGTTGTTCCTAAGGAAGGCACATCATTCTGAAACACTAATAGTCCGTAGCGCCGGAAATACAAACAGAAGCACATGGCTAATTATTATGCAGAATGATTCCAGTATGTTGTATGACATCAGTTGTAACAAGGGCCAAACATATATTACAAAAAACGAATGGAACCAATCCGATGATCAGTGGATCTCCACGAGGAAGTAACAGACACGACCGTCGGTATGAGTGTGAGCCATCAGGTGTTTTTTCACACACAGCAGAGTGGATTGTGTCTTCATCAAGGCAGTCATTCCTGCAGCATCATCATCGTCAGCAGCTCCCGATAGGAAGTTGAAACAGCTGTGAGGTTTTCTTAACTCCCTCCAGATGGCTTTGTCGTAGTCAGTTCATGGCATTTATGAGGGAAGAAGATCGATTTCTCAACTGCTGCAGCAAACTGAGTAAAGTAAATATACTTTCAGGAAGTGGATCAAGTCTCCAAACTCCACTCCTGCTGCTGGTTCTGTGGCAGCTCATGAGACAGCGAGGCGTCCGCTAGTGAAAACAGATCCGTCCTCCTCCGTTTGCGGTGCTCTAAAAGTCCGTAGTGAGGACGCTCAGTGTAAACGTAGCAAAAGATATGCGTTTAAAATGGAAACCTCACGTGAAGAGCAGAGTATTGAACCTGCAACCTTGTGATTACAGGGCGAACCTTCTACCACATGAGCCACAAATATAGACAGGACTCAAGGTCTGCATAGTTGTGTTTTTAATTGATCTCAATGTAGGCCGACACGTGACTATTTTTGTTCTCCTCTTTATAAGAGTTTGATAGTTATAAACAGGTAAAATAGCAATACAATGTCAAAAATGGTCTTTATTCTTGTTCTATAATTTCATAAATGCAACAAACTATAGTTTTGTGTACATATAATATGACTATGTATAAAACTTTATAAGCTGTGATATCAAATAGCTTTTGCGGCTCCATTTTTTGGGGTGGAAAAAAGGGCAAAATGGCTCTTTGGATAGGAAAGGTTGCTGACCCCTGGTTTACTCAATGACACATTCATACAAAATGCACTTGGAACTGGTGCATTTTTATTCGATGATACACAATTTCAATCTTACTTAAAAAAACTATATTTAAATAGGAATTTGCTCTTTGATTCACTTCTTTTAATTAATTCAGAGTGTTTTTCAAGGACCTGCTTCACTTAGCAAGGTTGGAGCCGCCTCATCACACCATTTTGTGTATTACGTCGGCAACCTTTTCAAATTATAATTTGAAATTAGATTTAGCAACTATGACAAGCTTGTGATTTTAGCCCAGAATCACCATATTGTGTAAGCATCCGGACTTTGAAGAGACTGCCGTGAATCAGAACACAAACATACTGATTTGGATGAAGTGACAAGGCAATGGATGTTTGCCATGTTCCACACTGTTGCAGCTCCTCACTCTTAACAGCGTGGTGTGCCGAGGTTGATCTGACCTCGCAAAGAGATGCCCGTTTATTTTTTTCTCGTAAACTGACCACTTTAATCTTAAAGTATATCTTCGATTTTTAACCCCCCATAAATGTATGACCATAGTTTATCTCTGAATATTACCCCCCTTCCCCCAGCACTTTAATAATATTTTCTTGAATCTTAAACGGCCCTTATGCAAGGTCGTAAGTACCACTCAGGGCACTGTCTTGTCAAACATGTGCATCCTCTTGATCGATTGATTTTATCAGACAGTTTCAGAAAAAGAAAAAACAGACAATAATTTGGCAGAAGTCTACAAGATGAACAGTGAAAGAGGAAGTGTGTGCGGGTGCTTGTGCTTGTGCTTGTGCTTGTGCTTGTGCGTGCGTGTTGGGGGGGGCGTGTGCAAATGTTAGATGCTAGCTCACTTCCTGATTTGAAAGCAGACAGACGGGCACCAGCAGCAGCGTGTACACAATGACTAAATCAAAAAGACGACAACAGGATGCTCAGACAGAGAAAGAAATCCAGACGGGCAGGATTCATATTGCGAATTAGAAGAAGAAGAAGACAGACAGACGGAGTATAGAGGGACAGACGGACAGACGGAGTATAAAGGGACAGACGGGGTATAGAGGGACAGATGGGAGAGAAGGAGCCAGGAGGACAGTTCCAGCCATGCTGAGAAAGAGGTTCAACCGCTCTGTAAGGTGGAGAGGAGAAACCGGATCGGACGAGGTAAGACGAAAAAGGTGTGTGTGTGTGTGTGTGTGTGTGTGTGTGTGTGTGTGTGTGTGTGTGTGTGTGTGTAAAACTTTAGCTACCATCAGGGACGTGTATAAGACTTAAGACAAGTTAATTGGGGATGGCTTGTGGAATTGAGAAAATTAATGAAATGTCCCCAAAAGTGACCTCAGTAAACACGTGTGTGGGTGGGGGCTACAGTCGTGACGATGATGATGATGATGATGATGATGGTGAAGATTAGGAATGTACCAATCAGGTGTTTTATGGTAGATAGAGGACACAGGGTTGTTAATGAAGTCTGCAGAGGGTGTGACCAGAGGTGGCTTGCTCACATGGCAACAGGGTGCAATAAGGAGGAATGCATGACATTGCCTGGAGCCCGATTCAGCACGTTTACTGATCACTCTCCCCTGCACTCCGACACGTGCCACTCATCAAACAGCAAACGCCCACAGCTGTGATGATGTGAGCCCTGTGAGGCCCCAGCGTGTGTTTGGCCGAATCCCAATCTCCCCCCTTATGTCCCATCTTTAATCCGTAATGTTGTAGTGTAAATGTATTTTATCGGGCTGAACGTGTCTCTTTGTTTACCTTTTCTTTATTTTTTTTTACGTCTTCATGCTTCCATTGGGAACTGCGTGTTTAACATCACATTGCTATGAACTGTGGGTAATTCCCTTAGGCAAAGTCAGCATCTAATGCTGACTTACGGAAAGGGATCATAAAGGGCTCAAAATGTCTGCCAGAGAGCCTCAAGCACTCTACGATGTGACAATGGGACACCCCTAAACTCTCACGGACTTCACGGGAGCGCGCCTCAAAGTCCGTGAGTCCGTGAGGGTGGAGATTGAGGGTCAATGCCACAGAGACCAGATTTTTTTTCTTCTTTTTTCTTTTTTTGTCAAAGTATATGATTTATTGATTGGGGTCAGAATGATAAGAAAATGTCAACGAATAAAACAAATAAAGGTTTGTAAAATGACCCACCCTAGCTTTAAATCAGCATAATAATAATGAAATGACAGAAAGCACGGACCAAAAACTCAACAGGTTTATTTTTATAAACCTGAATATTTTCTCTAATTTGATTTTCCATCTCTTTTTGTTGCTTCCAGGAGAAGGAGAGGAAAGGGGAGCGGGAGAGTAAAGAGAGAGAAAAGAAGAGTCCAAACGGTCACCTCTTCATCCCAGTCAGCCACTCTCTGTCCACGGCCTGCCAACACTGCACCAAACTCCTGCACAACAAGGAAACTTTCCTCTGCAACAGTAAGAACATCTGCACTTCTCTCTCCTTCCCTCCTCCTCCTCCTCTCCTTCCCCTTTTCATCCCCCCTCCTCGTCTGTTGCCACCTCTTCCTCTTGTAGTCTCCTTCACTAGTTTCACTGTGACTTGTCTCGCTCTCTCATTTCCCTTTAACTCTGCGGTTGTCACAGTAGGAAACCACATACAGAATCAACCCTGCGGCCTTATTAGTCCACAGAGTTTGTAAAAAAGAAATACAGCGGAAGCTAGTGAGACTGACTGTATATCTAGTCGTATTACAGTCATCAATATGCCATCGCTTATCAAACAAATTTAATCCCATAAAGTTACGACAGGAATCTTTTATTTATGTAGATTTTGGCCTGTGGACAAAGGTTAGTTGTGTCCCTTTAGAAAGCCCTTGAATGTGCAGCAGCGGGGTCTGACGGTCCGCCTGGGTTCTGGTCCCCAGCGGGCTGAGCAATACGGCCTGGGCCTTCGGCAGCGTGGTGCCGGGCACACTCGCATATCTGAAAAGTTTGTGGTTGAGTATAGCGGCGTCAGTTATACGTCTCAATCTGGGTCTTGTCTCTTATCACTGATGTGGACACGCATATGAACAAACCGCTCATATCTATGTCTCAATCGTCACGGTCACCGTGAGACATAGATAGAAAGAACTAAAGGAACTAAAAGGAAGTTGAAGGTCTGAAAAGGCAGGAAGGCACACGGCCACAGTCTCTATGTAAATGAGGACTGCAGCTCTCGCATTAAGAAGCACAAAGTCAGCAAGAATGCTGACTTTGTGCTTTGTGCTTTTAGACTAATATGCGCGCTTCTCAGTTTGTTCCATTAATGGTAGGATGAGAGGAGGGGCCTTCTGCTGACTTTCTCCACCAGTCTTACAGTCTGTTGCATCACTCCAGTGTGTCTGTGTATGTTTTGTTATCGTCATAGTTACTAGAGCATGGAGGAAAAGTGTGTGTGTGTGTGTGTGTGGCTTGTCCACACAGACAGTGAATGTGACATCACAGTCGGTTTGTCGCTACAGAAATCTAGTTTTCTCTCAGACCACTTGAATTACAATATGCTCAAAGGTTATTGTGGAATTTCTGCCCAATGATGCCAAAAATATATACTGCCTTCCCCTGTTTTCATTCTTCTATTTTTTTTACATGCGTGGACGTCCTCTTTTGTCTCAAAAGTGGAGCTTTCTTCCCCTGAGGCCCAGAGTTCCCATCAGCAGGGTGGATATGAACTTGGATCAGGTCCCGGCCTGTTTTACTGCTTTCTGGGGATGTTTATTATCTGGAGGTTAACTCTGTTTCCCAGGTCATCCAAGCAGCTCTTTGTTTTGGTCCCGTAGTGATTTTTGGTGACTGCTCAGCGCTCGTCACCAGCTAGGGGCTCAGCAAGACGGCCCTGAAAGTGATCAACAGTCCCTCTGAGCACGTCTACGGAGATCTGCAGCGACTTGACCGAATCTCCAGTTACTGTAGACGCGTTCTCTCAGAGGCAGGCTCGTTGTGTCTCCACTTCAAGTACCAGCAGGTTCATGGAGAGCGTTTCTTTATCGAGGCCAAGTGTGCCGCTAGCGTCTGTTTTAGTTTTTTACGGAGACATCTAGTGGTTTTCCAAGCTTCTGTGAAACCTTGTGCGTTGAGGGGTTTTGATTTAGAAAGACTCTCATCACCACCAGAATAAAAACGTCAACTAAGCTATTGTCCATAGGTCGGCTTTTAATGGGCTGAATTGACAAAATAATCATGACAGACCTCTTTCACCTGATCGTCACAACCTGGAAGTTGAAAAAATGCTTGTTTCTAATGATCATAATGTGTTGTTTGCAGACTGTGGAGCCCATGTCCATAAGTGCTGCAGAGAGAGTCTGTCCGTCTGTACAAAGAGCAAAACAAAGGTAGGTCTGACACTTATTTATCGAAAAGCATCTTTGAATCCAGTCGAGAAAAAGATAATATACAAAACAGAAAGATTATTTTAAATAGCACCAGATAGGAACCTCAAATAATGATCAGTAATCATCAGTGTCATGTTGTAGCTTGTAGGTTTGTTGTAGTTTTTCACCTTTCCCCTAAATATGTCCTGTGTTTGTTTCCAGCAGCAGTCGCTGGTGCCAGAAGCTGTTCCTGGGTCAGCTGTTAACGTGAGGAGTAAATGTAAGAGCACATAGGAACGAGCAAGTTCTTGTTCAACGTGTTAATTAAACGTGTCACTATCAAACACACAAACTGTATTTTGACGATGATACAACCTTTTAACATCATTCACAACATTGTTGTTCGTCATTTAACTTCAGTGGGTTTTAAGAGGTTAAAAGGCAGATCCACTTCCTGTCATTTATTACTTTATTTGTTGTTTTTATTGCCATGTGAAGCCAATGTGGAGGTGTCTTAGACTTGCGTTCTCTCTACTGACCAGCAGGGGGGCGACTCCTCTGGTTCCAAAAAGAAGTCAGATTGTATAGAAGTCTATATAAATGACTCTACTTCTCTCTTGATTTATTCCCTCAGTAAACATTGTAAACATGAGTTTATGTCTCAATCTCTAGTTTCAAGTCTTCTTCAATACAGCATGATGTTCATTTAGTGCTTCAAAGCTGCAGGGTGACGTTAGGACGACTACGGCCCCTTCTTATCTACAGTCTGTGGTCAATTCTGAATCTAAATTTCCTCATAAACGACTGCTGGTATAGTAAGTCTTAAATGTGCACTTTGATGTTCCCATCTAGCTACATCTTCAGCATCATCCGTATCCTCCACGTCCTCCTCATCATCACGGGAACGCTGGTCCACAACAACCACCCCTGACGACCAGCTCCCCATGACTTTCCCATGGAGACACCCCAGTCTCTTCAACCCGCACAGCAACCTGGCCAAGAGCATCTCCACCAGCAACATAGCAGGGTGAGAAACCTCACACACACCTGTACCGATGTTTCTATCTTGATCCCCTGACCTTAACCATCACAAATAAATGCCTGACCCCAACACTTACCCCAGTGGTTCCCAAACTGTAAAGATAGGGCACTATATAATATGGTGGCACCTAAGAAATCAAAATAAATCCGACGTGACTTGCACTGTGTACCAGCCACGGCCCCCAGAGCAGCTCACGTTACAGAGCGACTAAACCAGAGCCAGAGTCACACAGCGACCCAGAGAGAGAAAGAGATAAGAGATAGGAAGGAAGCGATGTACCAAGATGGGCAGATTTGTGAGTCAGTGGAGGGGTTAATACTACCTGCAGCCATTGACATGGTTTCATTAGTTATTAATGAAGCAACTGCCAATAACTATCAAAACTAACACTATTTGAGGTAACGGATAGCAATACAGACAGTTTGTTAATAACATATGTTCGGTATATTGATGCAGAAGATTTTTAACATTTCTGGCACACTAATTCAGTTTGATAAACCTACTGTTAAATGTGGAAATGTAAGTTGTTGCACTGTTCCTAACTTCAATTTTTCAATTTTAACTGAAGTTAATTTTAATTAAATATAATGCAATTAATATGTCTGAAAGCACTACTTGAAAGCTAAAGTCCAATCTTTTTGACAATAAACTGTGAAGTAGAAAAGGGAAGTATATGTACTTATTTTAGAAAGAAGGTGGGGCCCCCCTTTGAATATCATCAAGGGGGGGCGATAGAAAAAGTTTGGAAACCACTGACTTACCCTAACCTAACCTTATTCTAACTTAAATCTTAAAACCAAGTCTGAACCCTCAAGCAGGCCCGAAAAATTTACTCACTTTCCAAAATGTCCTCACTCTGCCGGTTAAAAAAGAGATCCTCACAAAGATAGATGTACAAGTCCACACAGATACAACTCATCAAAAACGTTTGTTATTTATGTATGATGGTAAACAAATCTCACGCTGTCATGATAATTATATGAAAGGTTGTGTTGTAGTGGATTATTTAGGTGTGCTTATAACAGCCATCCTGTATAACAGTCATCAGTCACAAAGAACACATGTTCATACAGGACAATATTTCCCCAGTCTGTTTTGAATATATATTTTCCCTCTGTATCCATCAAACCACTGATGATTGTTACTGTTATTTCATTGTCCTGGTATTTCTTTCTGTTTCCTGCGTTGGTGTGAAGCAGCCTGTATGTATGCTGTCAAACTAAAGGTTGTGATTTTATTTTGTAGGGAGTGGACCTATTAGAAACTCAATCCTCTTTTGTTCCCTGCAGGTTGGATGAAGTCTCACTAAAAGGCCTGAAGTTTCTGTCCCAGTCCACCGACTCTCTCCATAAGGGGAGCAAAGTCAATGCCTCGACTGAGTCCCTCACCGATGAAGGTAGCGTACGCCCACACTGTAGGGTATTTTTGTGTGTCTGACCCATTGACTGTATATATTCTGTAGATGTAGATGGGTGACTAAAAAAAATGAAGCCAAATTATGCCGGATACAGGCGCTGCCATCTTGGGCATTTGCAGCATAATCTGATACGAACACACACGGCAGCTCTGGCTAACTAGTGGAAATGTTGCTAAATTAGCTAGCGACACGGTCAGTGACGGTATGAAACAGACAGTCACTGTGACGGAGTGTTAAAGTTACATCGTCTCTCATCGTTCCTACTCTATTTACAATCCCCGACCCTGTAGCTCCAGCTGTCAATCGTGATGCCACGCCCCCTTTTTATCGCTTCAAAAATGGAATTCTAACCATTACTTATTAAACCACATTATCAAAAACGAAAATCCTTAAATGACAAAAACAATCTTAGGAAAAACATTATTTGATGTGTACTTTGATTTATTTATTTTTTCGCCCATGTCCCGTCCGTTAACAAGGGGTTTATGACCTGTACTGCAGCCAGCCACCAGGGGGCGATCGAGATGTTTTGGGTTCCCTTTTGAGTAGCTGTTCATGTCGTCCATCTTTTTATATACGAGCTGATCAACAGAAGGTTATGTCTATGACGTTGACTCAGATTCCTGCATGTGCCCATCTAACCATAAGGTACGGAGATGATGGACAGCCAGCTGATGGGAGAGTTTGAGTGCGACACGAGAGATCTGGAAGCCGACTCCTGGAGCGGCACAGTGGACAAGAAGTTCCTGAAAACGTTGAAGAAAGACGAAATCAAGAAACAAGACGTCATCTACGGTAAAGACAAAAGTGTTGCCACTCCTTTTGGCAGGGAGATGAAGTTCACGTGTCAAGACGTCTGATAAGATACGAGTCCTTTCTCTCCACAGAGTTGTACCAGACAGAGTTCCACCATGTGAGGACGCTGAAGATCATGTCTGAAGTTTACTACAAAGGTCTTCAGAAGGAGCTGCAGCTCGACACTCACACTCTGGACAAGGTGACGCATGTGCTCAAGAGCACTTTCACCTGTGCACATGCACACCGGCATATTTGATAAGCGAATCATAGATAAGCTACACACATTAACAGCCAGTCAAATTATCTTTTTTTTTCTGTAGATTTTCCCAGTTTTGGATGACATGTTGGACACGCACACACATTTCCTCACCCTGCTCCTGGAGAGAAAGAGAGCTTCAGCAACCGAGGGACAAAACGACAACGGCTTCCTCATCTTCAGCATCGGGGACGTACTGCTCAACCAGGTGAGCCAGGAGAAAAGAGGCTGCAGGGACCAAAGCCCGCGCTGCTCTGGATATAATGTCTGATAGTTGGACTCGAGAGAAGAATTTAGACGCACAGGTGTGAAGGATGTATGAGATTGTACGAGAGAGAGGACACTCTCTCGTACAATCTGCAATGATGTGTGCGGAAACACCATTCCAAGTCAAATCTTAACGCAGCATGATCATTTTCAAAGCAGGTCAATTTGCATGCAATTATGAAATATAAAAAACAAAAACAATAATACGCCTTAGCTGTCAACAGCCGCTGAAAGAGACGTTTCTGAGGGTGTTATACAGCAGTGATACTCAACTCGACCATTTTCTAATTCACTATGAATATAGTAATAATAATAACTATGAATGAGTGCATAAATACAGTCAAATATCTGCTTCATCTGCCCCGTGTCAATCCTTGAGCCACGTTAAATTATTTAATAAATGAATAAGAAAGATGAAATGTGATCCGGCCATTTCCTTCAATGTGTGCCTTCAAAGAAGTTTAAATAGAACAGAAATAGTAAACATCTAATGTTTTGAAATCCAGTTTTCAGGCTCCAGTGCTGATCGCATGAAGAAGGTTTACGGGAAGTTCTGCAGTCGCCACAACGAGGCCGTCAACCTCTACAAAGACCTGCACGCCAAGGACAAGCGCTTCCAGGCTTTCATCAAGGTCGGCACTCGCTCTTCTGCACGCGCACATGTTTCCTCTGCATGAGATTAGATTGTGACGTCACCTCTATGTGTGTGTGTGTGTTTGCGTTTGTGCAGAGAACGATGAGCAGCAGCATCGTGCGGAGACTCAGTATCCCAGAGTGCATTCTGTTGGTCACTCAGAGGATCACCAAATATCCCGTTCTCATCCAGAGGATACTGCAGCACACGAAAGGTAAGGACCAAGGACTCGCCCTGGAACAAGTCTCTCAAAGCAGACGTGCTCGGTACATGTCGAATATGCCTCATGCGGTTCCTCTCCGCTCTCACAGACTCCGATGAAGACCACAGCTGTGTCTGCGAAGCTCTGCGCGGTGTGAAGGAGCTGATCACGGCTGTGGACAGCAAAGTCAACGAGCAGGAGAAGAAGCAGAAGCTGAGGGAGGTCTACAGGTACATGAGTCAGACTGGAGACTACACACTGTACGCATCAGATCCTAGATCAGCAGTTTAGCTCCCCAGGGCAGTTCAGACACAATACCGTGTGCCATAGCCATCTCACGCTTCCCTTATTTTCTCCTCTCTGGATGTGGACATTTTACTTTATTATGAGAACAAAAGATTCCAGAGCGAAGCAGCAGGATCAGCTGCAACCTTATTCTCAGTCCAATGTGTGTTTTAGCAATGCACTTGTGTGTTTTCTGTGATCTTCCAGTCGCACCGACAGCAAGTCCATCATGAGGATGAAGAGCGGCCAGATGTTTGCTAAAGAGGACCTGATCAGAGGGAGAAGGCTGCTGCACGACGGAGCGCTGCAGCTGAAGAACTCCGCCGGACGCCTCAAAGGTACACGGCTCTCATTGCTTTGCTCTCAGAGGACGTAAAGCAGTCGACTCAGACGGCACGCAGGATGTTGCAAACATGGTCTTTTGTGTTGCAGATGTCCAGGCCATGCTCCTGTCGGACGTGTTGATCTTTCTTCAGGAAAAAGACCAGAAATATGTCTTTGCCTCATTGGTAAGTACCTGCAGTTGCAGTGCTCATGTTTCCCTATATATATATATATATATATATATATATATATATATATATATATATATATATATATTCTCACAGAGATTCAGTCTGACGTGGAACTCTTTGCCCTCAGGACCAGCGCTCTACGGTCATCTCTTTGCAGAACCTGATAGTCAGAGAAGTGGCCAATGAGGAGCGAGGTCAGGCTTCCTCTTCTTCTCCTCTGCTTTGCACATGCAGCATTACGTCCACGGACGAGCCCGTGATTGTGTCGATGTGAACCGGTGCATTTGGGTTGAAATGAAAGAATGTGTTGGTGCGGCGTCTCCCTGCAGGTCTCTTCCTGATCACGGCCGGTATAGAGAGACCAGAGATGGTGGAGGTGTTGGCCAGCAGCAAGGAGGAGCGCAACACGTGGAGGGCTATCATCCAGGACGCCATGCACTGCATGTGAGGATACGGCACACTTTATGTTCTTATGGTTACTGTACCAAACTGCGTCATCCAGTACTTTAGTTTTCTGTGTAAACGACAGGGTCACGCTGCAAACACTGATCTCTTAGGATGAAGGCCCACTCAGTGTGACAACGTGTTCGTCACTGTAAATGTTCAGCAGGGAAAACGTGAGAGGAAAATAATGAGATGTTTTATTCATAGGTTTAAGTTATTCATAAGACTACTAGCGTTAGCGAGTATAGTGAAATCTTTACTTTATTCTCAACGTTTTGACTTAATTTCAGAAACGCCAAATCCCCCCTTATGCCTGGCTCTAATACTAATATTAGTACTTTGGGGGTTGTGGGATAGCAGCAGAAATTGTCTGTGATATAAGAAGAAGGGGAGAGAATTCTTTTTATCTTTTTTTTTGTTAAAACAAAACGTTGCAGGACAACTCTGAGTTCTCTCCCCTTCTGATATCACAGACAAGTTATGCTGCTATCTATTCTGCTGTTTCGTCTGGATGGGTGAGATCATGATTGCAGTTTCTGAACTCGCCGCTCAAGTCACTTTTATTTATAAAGCCGAAAGTTGCCTCGCAGAATACAAAGTGCAAAAGAAAATAGTGGAAAGTTTAAGGACAAGTAGTATTTAAGCATGCTTGCTTATTGGTTGTATGCTTCACCGTCACATGTCAACAACAAAAGAACAACTCCCGCTTTTCATAACCTTCATCAGGTCCTAAATAGGTTGCTAGACCCACGTGGAGCGATCAGGTCGCGCTACAAAATGACATCACTCAATCCATCGGGAACCACAATCATCACATCATGCCACCTATAAGATAAGCAGGAAAACATAAACATAACCTCAATAGATCACAAATGCACAAAGACCTAATGTAGAAAAGACGCCACACCAAGTTAAATGTTTAAAACATTTAACTCAAAATTGGTTGGAGCTTGACAAATATGTCTTCTAGAGTCTGTCCCTAGAGAAGAAGGGGGAAGAAATGGAATCCGAGAAAAAAAAAAAATGAAATGTAATTGAAGCAAGAGGCTCAGAGTGCATTAACTGGTCTTTGATGGAGAGACCAACAAGAAAACAGGTGTATCCCAGTTCCACTGATCGAGTGAGAAGAAGGTTTTCTGTAAGAACAGAAATAAGATGGTTTACATGTGTTGTGCGTTGACAGGGAGAAAGACGAGGACGAGGGAGTCCCCAGTGAGACGGAAGAGGACAGGAGGCAGCAGGAGAACAGAGCAAAGGAGATCCGAGGTAACCCCCCACAATCTCACACACACACACACACACACACTCCCACCCATAGTATTATATTCTATTGCTCGATGTGCATTAATGTCACTCATCCATGACTTTGTGTTTCATTCCAGAGCTTCTGCGACGGAAGGACGAGCAGATCCTCTCTTTATTGGAGGAGAAGGTCCACATCTTCAGGGACCTGGGTGACTGTAGTCCCGCCCCCGACGACACAAACCCACCAGTCAGGGAGCGGATGTTGTTCATGGCCACACCTGACGACGTCACAAAGGGAGATCCAATCATGAAGGACGCCATAAAGGAAGGTGAGTAAGGCTTCTGAGGGTCCTGTCTTGTTGTCTTGTGTCCTGGGGATGGAACGTTTGTGAAACCTGTGTGTTCGATGTCTCCCCCCCCCCGTGTCTCTCTAGTTGAGACCCTGCACGGTTTAGTCAGCAGCGGCGTCGGTGGAGCAGGCTGCAGCGCTCCAGTCGGCCTGACAGGGGGCAGCGTGGGACCGGTCTGTCTGCCCAGGAGAGCGGAGACATTCGGAGGCTTCGACAGTCATCAGATGAACAGCAGCAAGAGTGAGACACACACACACACACACACACACACTTTTGTTCAGCAGTTGCGTAAATGACGCTTCATGTCAATTATCATGTTGGCTGCTGTGACAAAAAACACCTGATTGACTTCTCAGCTCCTCTTTTCTTCTCCGTCCCCAGATGGAGAGAAGGAAGAGGGGGATGAATCACTGGACCTCCGCAGGACTGAGTCAGACAGCGTGTTGAAGAAGGTGTGTGTGTGTGTGTGTGTGTGTGTGTGTGTGTGTGTGTGTGTTGTCTATATTTGCTTCTCCACAATGCATTATTTATGGAGGCATTTTGTTCCAAGATGTGTTTTGGAAACTGGATGTCGGTGTCACTGAGTGCACCCGATAAACAAAGCAGAAAATGAATGAAAATGTTTTCCGAGCCAGCGGTTAATCCGTGCAGTTCTCACCAGCGAGATATCTGGTTAACTGAAACCTTACTGTCTTACTATACGCACAAAGTAAGTCGGACTCATGACACGTGCACACCACCGTGCATATGTTATTTTTCTGATTTCTGATTCACCAATGACTTAGTTAGTGATTCTGAATAAACTATATGCAGTCAGAACAGGGCCACGCCCCCATTTCTTTATATAAGGAAACCAAAACAAATTCTCAGATTCATGCAATTTCGTGGCACTAGAAATAAAAACAATGGAGACCAAAAGCATTTCCATATGGACATTCTCACTTACTCCACTAAAACTAATGATAAGTTATTGGTGGTGAAACCTCAAGTTCTGAACTTAAGTAACTTTAAAATGTCGAGGTACTTAACTTGAGTGTCTGCTACGTTGTACTGCTATAGACTTCATTTATTTCAGACCTTTAGTGACTTTGCAGATTTAGACTGATAATGCAAATTATAATCGACCACAAAATATATTTTTATGAATAAATATGACCAGCTGCAACATGAAAGTAATGCACATATTTATGCTTCAATAATGTGATATACAATATTCTGACATTGAATATTCTGCATTATGTATACTTTTACTACCTATCTTCAATTCAGGGCTTTCACTTGAAAATAAGAATCGTAGTGTTATCTTTAGCTGAGAGTGAGCAGTTTACATCTACATCCTCTTCACGGAGCTCACCATGTTGTACCGCCACACTTGATTATTGTAGTTTTATTTCACGCTTGGCACACATGAGTAGTTTCAGCTGCTTCAAATCTCAAAGTTACACACTGGCCATTTAAGTAGAGATATCAGACATTGTCCAGTTTTTCAGTGCAAATCTGCCTCTACATCAGAACTGGCAAAGGTTTTACTCCCTAAAGCATACCCTGCTTTATGGTCTATTTGACTCTAAATGGACCGTCATTTACTAAATGAACATCAAGCTGTATTGAAGAAGACTTGACACTAGAGATTGAGACATAAACTCATGTTTATAATGTTTACTGAAAGAATAAATCAAGAGAGAAGTAGAGTCATCTTATCATAGACTTCTATACAATCAGACTTCTTATTGCAACGTGTTAGCATGTTAATATTAGCTTTTAGCTCACGGCACGCTGTGTCTAAACGCAGGCTCATAGAGCTGCTAGCATGGCTGTAGAAACAAGAAAAGGAAAAAGGGCCACAACAATGTTGTTTAATATTCTGTCTGCTCCTCTACGCCTTCCCAATATCGCTCTGCTGCTCACAGTTCATACGCGCTCTCTGCTCACATTATATTATAGTATGGCTGTGTGATATTAAATGTGCTGTAAACATGAATATGAATTGTGTGTGTGTGTGTGTGTGTGTGTGTGTGTGTGTGTGTGTGTGTGTGTGTGTGTGTGTCCTCAGGGAGCCACTGCCAGCCTTCAGATGTTGCTGAAGAGAAACAATGAGGTAAGAGTGTGGGCTTCTTGTTTCCATCCTGCCCCACCCTACTGCAGGGTGAGCGGCTGGAACCACAAACACAGTTTCACTTTCCAGGAACTTTTGTATGTTACAAAGCAATTCATAAAAAATTAAAAACTACACACAGCACAAAAAACTATGGCACCGCTAACAGCAGCGAGCTTATGGTTTCCACAGTGAGGAACCAAAGCTAATGTTATCTTACGATCTAGCTAGCTAGCTAGCTAGCTTACCAAACATGATGTGACGTGCGCGTTGCTAGCCGCAATAGTTCCCCTCTAAAGGCTTGTTTCCCCAAATTACGATAGAAAAGTCTTCAGTGAGCAAAGATATTACTCTGTGAACATTATACTTAAAAGTGTGATATTATTCCTTACGTAGTTTCATGTTGGTCTGTCCTAACTGTCGTGATCTTTTCCTTGAAACCGTCTGAATCCTGCCTTTTGTGACTTTTTTAATAAAAATACTTTTTGGTGTTGATTTTTCACTTTATTGCAGGAAATCCTTTATTATGATATCAATTACCCAGCAAGCATTGCCACGCGATTGTTTTGAAAAGCTGTACATTAATATCATGTCGGTATGAAAGTTGAACACATTTGCTGGCATCATTGTTTGGAACTCAAATTTACCCAAACCGTTCCTTTTTTTACTGTCTACAAACTTGCTGGGTCTTAAAATAAAATACAATAATCTGTCATTGCTGAAACCTCGACGTAATTTAACGCTGTGTGACTCCAGCAGGTGCAGCACAGTGTGACACATCTCCATGACCTGCTGATTTCACTGCAGGTACCAGAGACACACCTCCAGTAATAAATATACCACACACACACACACACACACACACTTCGCTCTAACTCCTCTTCTCCTGCCTCTCAAGGCCGTGGTGGTCCAGCAGGACTCGTACATCGAGGACCAGCGGCAGACGCTGAGCGAGCGGCTCACCGCCAATTCCTCCAGACACTCGTCATCCTCCTCGCTCTCGTCCTCCTCCTCGTCCCGCCCCTCCTCCCTCATCGAGCAGGAGAAACACAGGAGTCTGGAGAGACAGCGGCAGGAGGCGGCCACCCTGCAGGTTCACTTTCACCGCCGCTTCCTCCTCACACAACGAACCGTGGCGCCGTTCGAGCCCCGTCCGTTCCATTTGTTCGATTATATTCATCTATAGCAGTGCTTGTGTTCTCTTGTGGTTTGTTGCAGAAACAGCAGGCCGCACACCAGGAGGAGAAGAGGAGGAGAGAGAAGACGTGGGAGCTGAAGGAGAAAAGTCTGGCAGAGCGGGAGGAGAGGCTGAGGGCGGACGAGGAGCAGACCAGTAAGAGGCGGCGGGAGGTGACGGAGGAGTGGGAGACACTGCAGCGGAGGAAAGAGGAGTACCAGGTGGAGCTGGAGAGGCTGAGGGAGGCGCAGAGGAGGCTGGAGAGAGACAAGGAGTCCCTGAGGAGGGACACCGAGAGACTGGAGGCCATGAAGAGAGACGAGGTCAGAGTCCGAGTTCGTGATCAAACGTTTCACGTAAATTCAGATTTTCTTTTATCACATTTGATTTGTATCAAGTTTTTCAGATTTTAATTATTTGTTTAATTTCCCCACATTAATATATATATAATACAAAATAATATCCAAATAATATATTATGCATCGAGTGCAGTTGTATGGAAATCCTTTATTAGAAATAACCCCTTGATACATACCATCTTGTTTTCAAGGACAATTGACGACATGTATAATCTAATTATATGTATAATTATGATTATATTATAAACGACAATTATACAATACAAGCACAAATAATGAAACAATACATAATATGACAAAAATAATAATGATAATAATAGAATGAAATAATAAGACCAACAAAATCAGGAGGTCATACTCAAACAGAGCATGGAAATGGATCATTCTTTCATAAGTTATAGAAAAGCATTGTTGTCAGTGGTAGCATTGAGTAATAAAGTCATAAGACATAATTATAGATGTTTCATTATGGCACTACTGATCCTATAATAAGAACACAGCACATTTTTGAGCAGGTGGAAAGTTGGTGACAGTGTGGGCTCCATGGCAGCTCTGACAGCTTGATGGAGGACCAGGTGTTACTACTGGGTTAAAGATGAAACATCGGTGTGTGTGTGTGTGTGTGTGTGACCATGTCTCTGGTGTCTCTATGCTCAGTCGGAGCAGCTGCAGCGGGAGCAGCTGCTGCGGTACCAGCGGACTCCCTCCACTACCTCTGACGAGTCCATACGGTTCCACAGCTCCGGGTCTCTGGATCTGGACTCCAAAGAAGCGTCCGAACAGCCGAAAGTGGTAAAAAAAAAAAAAAGATTGGTAGAAGGAGATCAGAGTAGGCTACTCAATGAGTCCCAGAACCACTAAAAAAACCGAGCTCTCCTTTTTTTCTGGATGCTCCACAGGTGGAGCTCTCGTCCTCCGTCCCGACCAAAGAGCCTTTCCTCCGCATCGGATCCAAGAGGATGGGAAAAAACTTTAACCCCTTCTCCTCGTCCTCCTCCTCCAAGGGAGCAGAGAAGGAGGCTCAGCTCCCCAACAGACTGCTCCAGCTGGCCAAACCCAAGGAGAAGAAAGACAAGAGGAAGAAGAAGGGCAAAGGAGAGCCGACACAGACAGGTGCATGCAATGAACAAAAACTATCCTGACGTTAGCCGCTCCCCTTAGAATATATTGTCCCGCCCCCCTCGTCCATCAGGTTTACTTCCTGCTGAGAGTTGAGGTCTTTACACAGCGGGTTTCTTTTGTCTTCTTGAGATTTATTCACACGTCAATATATGTTTTTAACTGTTGGTTTTCTCATGAGAATTCCATGCATAACACAAATATTACGAGGCGAAAAAGGGTCGTAATACATTTTCTGAGCTTTTGCACCGTCAATAAAGGCGTCAACCAATCACGTGTTACTGAGCGAGTTGAGTTGCGCTTTATAAATCAACGTATCGGAGGCTCCGTGGTCTAAACAAAGATGGCGAACTTCATTACCCCTTTCAACCTTGAAAGCACACGCCAGATCCACTCCTTCCGTCCGTACCTTCCAACAGCCCTAGATCATATAAATATTCGGATGCAAGTATTTCACATTTTTGTGTCATTTATTCTTCCCGGCCTGGTGTGTAAAGGCCTTCAGAGTTAGGTTGATACTATTTTAATGTACGGTAGGGGTGTAAGACAATATTGAAATGATTGAGTATTGCAATTTATTCTTTTAAAATACTGTATCGTTTATCAAAAACACTAAACTGATTTTTTTTAATTAATAGTTTATGTCTAAAGATTCGTGGCAGACAGCGGCTCAGTAAGCCCAAAAAGTAGTGCTATGATGTCACCAGGATCCGTGGTTAAGGCCAATTCAATTAATTTTCTACAGCCCAAAATCACAAATGTAGAGCTTTACATTCTGTACAACCAGGCCAGGAGATTGTTAGCCTAGCTTGGCATAAAGAATGGAAACGGGGGGAACTAGCTAGCCTGGCTCTGTCCAAAAGTAACACAATCCTGTAAAACTCACTGACTAACATGTTTTATCTTGTTTGTTAACAAAACCTGATTATTACTTGTGTCTCTTCCAGAGAGCAAAGGTGCAGTGATGTCGGATCCTCAGAACGACGGGGACATCTTCTTCTGCTGAGGGCGGAGGGCATGTGACTCCTCACCGGCCAGTGCAGCAGACAGGACCCCCAAGTGTCCCCCTAACTCCCTATGTGGATATGAAATGCCAACGTGGGGTCTTCTTTGCAGACGCTGTCTGACTAACCTGCATGGGCCAAGACAAGCACTGACCTCCTCCCTGAGTCTCCAGGGGAAGTCACGCTGAGCTGCTGATTCAATCAAGGGGACTTTGATCGACAAATACGCCAAGAACCCCCCCCCCCCCCCCCCCCCCCAACCTTCAATCAGTAAGAGATGCCAAGGAGAATCTAAACTGTAGCTTTAACACGAACCAACGACAAGTGCCATTTCTTTCAGCTAACAGCAGTTCCACAGTCTTGAGTCCCACGCTGAGCTTTTAATCCGCACATTTGCCTCAACTCCAGCGTCCTCCGTCAGGCGGTCCAACAAGCCATGAGCGGGGCAGCAGGCCGCCGTGCCTTCAGCAGTCAGCGACCCCCGAAGGAGTCCACGCTGTGTGCTGAGGTCAGCAGCTCGCGTGGCCACACGGGCTTCCAGGCGCAATCGATCGGCGACACGCCGGCCTCCGGAGAGAGAGGGGCGGGTCACAAGACTGGAGTGGGGAATGATCACCAAAGACTTTCTAGTGCCTGTCTCTGATATAGTCTCCGTCTGATGGACGCGATGCCAGCAGAACAACGGACTCTTCAGCGTAGAAAGAATCCTCTTTAATTGCCTCTTCGGTGTGACAAATCACAGCAGCTCAACAGGATCAGGAATACAGAGATTTTAAACATGCACTTTATACACACACACGAGAGAGTGGTGCTTAATTTGTAGGGTTTGTCATTTCCCCCTTAATAATGTAATCATAATTTGTGTCGGTAATTTGGTACTAAACGCAGGGGAGATGGGATCATCCCGAATAGATTAGCGCCATTTAAATCCAAGAAAATCTGCCTTTCATTACGGAAAGCTTTATTCTGAATATATGTTGAATCGCATTGTGAAAGTACGGAGCCCCGAGGAGCCGTTGAGAAACGGAGCAACGCGTGTTGAGCAGTCATTCATGTTTTTATGAACGTCACGCTGACTGAGCTGGTGGTTCACGCTTGACTCCAGATCTCTTTAGCAGCTCTCCTGCAGCGCAGCCTTCATCGGCCATTCGGAGAACCTCCAACATCCATGTTGATGTCAATCAATTTGGATTATTTTCTAAGTAATGTTGCATACATTTGCTCCTGTGTTATATTTGTTGATATCAGAGGGAAAAAATAATAATATCGCCCAGTCCTACTTTGTAGAAAGTCTTCAAAGGAGAGACAATCAGCAGTTTCCTCTCTACTTAGTAAATAAGTAAGAGAAATGACCTCAGTGTTTTAGGAGGACTCCCTCTTGTTCTCTGGTGTAACTTCCTGTCGTCATGTTAGTTTGTTGCAGTTCAACCCTTCTTCCATCTTTTACACGTTTAAACTCCATCAGGAGTTAAGTGGGTAAAAGCTCCTTCCTTTCCCGGAAGGTCTTTTATTTTGAAACAAAGTGGAATCAATGGAAGTGGAATCACTGAGAGAGAAGAGTAGTGCAGAGTACTGAGGGTCGACCGATGGAAATACACATTACATTCACAGTACCTTTCACGTCTAGTATATTTACAGTTTTTAAAAATATTTTTTTCCCCTGTTATTTCACATCCAGACATTATTTGAGAATTTACAGTATCAACCAAAAGCCTGGTTCAATCCAGAGGCAGACTTTTATTTTTAAATGAACAATCCTGAACTCATTGAATTTAACTGAAACTGAAGTGTGAATAGAACTCAGGATAAACAGCAATGTTTTTTTGTTTTTTTTAACTCTATTTTTAACAATATTTTTGAATGTTATTGGGAAGAATATTCATCGGTGCTTTAGATTTCATGAGTGAAATGAGGATAAACTATTTAAAAATAGTTTCTCTCCAAAGAACTTTACAGCTACTTTAAATCTACTGACAATCCCTTTGAGTCTCTGCAGTGCAGATATCCCTGTTGTTTTTAAATGTTTCTGAAAAGGACAAATGCATCCAAAGCTCAGTATCCGTTAATACCCAACCCCATCCTCAAAAGCCTCCCCCATAATCCCAATATTGCGTCCCCCCCCCCGCCCCCGTGGCTCGTGTTCATCCCCTCCTGCGCCATAACAACTCCCGGCTTTGGATTCGCACCGCATTGATTTTCCTCCTCCGGTTCTCTGCTGAGGAGCGCTTTCGCGACGCGGAAGGTCTCGAGAATAATATTTCAGCCCTCGGTGTCGTTTCCCGCCGCGCTGCTGAGAGGAGCACGTTTCCAGCTGAGAGTGAGAGGGCAAGCGGCCCCGATTCCTGACTCCCTGTGTGTGTGTGTGTGTGTGTGTGTGTGTGTGTGTGTGTGTGTGTGTGTGTGTGTGTGTGTGTGTGTGTGTGTGTGTGTGTGTGTGTGTGTGTGTGTTCACCAGCGACGGTTCGTCTTCCTTTCAATCTCCAGCATTCAAGGGCAAAGAAAATCTCCTTTGGAGACTCGAGAAGAAAACACAGCTTTTTTTCTTAGTTTTTTTCCGACGATTCACATCAAAACCAGCAATATATATTTCCAGATGACCACACCGCCTTAATAGCATTTAAACAAGACCTGTTATGTGCATTAGTGCCTTCAAGTTGTTTTGTGCTCCAGCAAACAGATCTTCTCTGTAAATAAGACGCCCTGAGCGCTCTTTTTTTGGGGGGCGGGTTTCATGTCTATGCATTAACTAATCGATCTCCGTACAGCGGATATTTAATTGAACATGTTTGCTTGAAGCTTTAACCGTCTCTGTTCTATCACCGGCTGACCGGAACCGGGACTCGAACGCGGAGAGAGGCTGCTTTAGCCATCTAGCTAACGTCGCTAAACAAGCTTTCAAACGTCACCGCTAGCGTCAGTTTGAAGACTAGAGAGCTAGTTAGCTAGCCAGCTGTGGCACACAGCTTTAAAAACATAAATAAACATACCGACGAGCATGAACATGGGTCAGTTTACATGTTGAATCATGTAGCCGTTATTCTGCCTTAGCTCTGAAGCTACATTTAGCACCAGCAGCCTCTTTATGTGGCGTCTTGGCTAGAAGGAGCATGTTGGATGGTTGTTTTTTTTCTTCCTCTTTCAGTGATGATAAATATCAACAATACTCGTACAAAAATTGCATTGATATATATATATATATATATATATATATATATATATATATATATATATATATATATTTAAAAGAAATGGGCTCATTGGGATTCCAGTCGTACTGAAATACAAATTTAGCCTCGCATGCGTTCAGTAGATGAACTGTTATGAAATGGATCCGAAAAAAACCACGAAACTGCCGAATTTAAGTCTAAGATCACAAAACTCTCTTAATTTATTACTTTTGTTGTGTTTAATGTGTTGGATCGGGTTGTGCTGCAAGTATTTTTATAAGTATGTTTCTAATGACTATTGAATGAGTATTTTGAAATTCCCACTGATACACAGTATTTGGTGTAATGCTGCGCAATAATTCAGCTCCCTAAACTGTCTGAAACTTTAGAAAGATTTAACAAGCACGTAGTCCAAATCTATTTGGCTTCACACAAAAAAGAAACAAGGTTTCCTTTCTTTCTTTTAATCTTTATTCCAACACGGTTCTGTATTTCAAGCTAAAGGCACAGAGGACTCTTAGTGAGAGAAAGTCCCAGCAGCATCCTGCTGAGAAGAGGGAGATTAATTTAAATATCAATTTACACTTGTCATCCAGACCCCTCTCCGGTCCAGACAACCTCCCAAAGTGACGTCCTTCAGTGGGTTTCCGTGTCCTGTAATCATAATGAGTGGAAATGAGTCCACTAGAGGATGCATTTAGGGCTGCTCTCCATTGTTTTCCTTCTTGTACACGTCAACACACAATCTGCAGCTTTTGGATGCCTGAAACATAATAAGCTAAAATCACAGAAACCCCGCTCTCTCCTCCTCTACATTGTTACCATTCAGCGTGCACTAGATTTGAACTAAAACCGTTCATAAGGAATTTTACACACTCACATTAAACCTCACAGTTTTTGCACTGTGAGCTTTTTGAAATGTATTTGTACTAAAAAAAACAAAAAAGGTACAATGTTTATTTTTCTTGTTTTATGTACAAAGAAAAAAGGGCAAAGCAACAAATTTTGTAAATATGTTTTATGTACAAATTTGAACTTCCAAAGTACTGATAACTGTGGATTTTGTTTAGTTGGATAATTGTTTTTTTTTTGTGTGATTCTTTTTTAAATAAATAATAAAGCTTTATTTATCTCTCCTCTTCCTGTTTTTCAAATGTACAGTCATGTTCTCTCTTGAATAAATGAGTATGCTGTTTGTCATGCGACGCAGGTTGTGTGGTTCTTTTGATGGAGGGGGAGGTTTACGGTTCCATCCCAGTGGGAAATGATCAAACTCCAGCCTCACGCTGAATACCAGTATGGAGATGCCTCTCCATACTCCATCATTCCAACTTGACAGTTTTTACCATTCAAATACATTTAAATGGGGTGGTCAGGGTTCCCACTCTAAAAAAGGCTGCAATCGTTTCAGTCATGATGTTTTCTGTGTCAAGAGGAAAACTATTCAATCTAGCTAGCTTGCTATCCAGACGCTAACGCTACGATAACCAGTTAGCCGGGTAGCGATCCGTGTGTCAGATCTATTGCTGCCTTCAAATGAGCTCGTGAGCTTGTGGTTCAATGTATTTGGTCATTAGTCAAGACAACATTACCACAAATTAAGACACTATGCAAAGTATTTTTATGTCTTTTTGGACATTCTATGTATGACTTTAATTACTTTCAAGACATTCTCTACTCTGGATTTCCGATGATATATTATATGGTGACTTTTTCATGACTTTGACATACTATACTGTGACTTAAGACAAACCAAATTATGGCTTCTTTTTTTGACACTATACGATTTACTTTTTTTCTACTCAGACATACTGCATCTTTTTTGACATATTGTACTATGACTTTTCAAGATGGTGTACACTGAAATGTTTCCAATATATTGCTCTTTTTAGTCTTTGTCAAAACATTATGGAATAGTATGTCATGGCCATAGACTATTTTGTCACAGTACACTGTCTTTTTCACATACTACTACTATTCTAGACTTGTTAATGACCTTTTTTGACATACTTTTCATGATTTTATGATATCTTTGTATGATAATTGATGGTATCTAGTGCACTGGGATGCCCCCTCCATTCCACTCAGCCTCTGTCGGTGGCGTTTCTTTGTCTTGATCTGGGTCATAAGCATCAAGAGCCTGGGCTTGGTGTGGTTCCGGATACAAACGCTTGCTACCTGTCCATGGAGCTCTTCCTCTTCTTCCCCCGTTGTCCCGGGGACTGTTTTCACACGTGCTCACAAGACCGATTACTGACTTCCATATTATTTCTGATTGTTATTGTTACTTTGTAAATAAATATGCTCATTTGTTACTTCTAAACTTGTCTTGTCTCCTATTTCTATTGTGGCAGAGGAGCCGACCTGTGACGAAATATTATTCATGAGATTCTATGACTGTTTTGGATGGTGTGACATCAAGCCGGAAGCCAGTGATGAAAACAGAGTAAAGACCTGAGTGGTGCTGAATGGAAAGGTCACCTCAAGTCCTTTTACAATGTGCTGCAATGATCTTAACTACTACCACGCTGTCTTCCTTGTTTGAAACACAGATAAATTCATATTCTCCAACCTAAAGCGAGACATGCATTCCTCATCCAAGAACCACGTAGAGTTTAAAAAGTGAGTTGATGTTTATTTTCACCAGTAAAAACATACAGCATCTACATTTTTTTCCTCATTAGAAAAAAAAAAACATTCACTTCCTTAAATTCTAAAGAACAGGTGGCGAGTATTTGAGCATCTCTTCAGCTGAAATGGGCAGCTCATTTAACAGTTGGCCAGAGGACAAGTGCAAAGGACTCAACACCAGCAAATACTGTATCACAGAGACAACACAACCGATCAGCCACCTCAGTGTCCTGCAGAAATCCCGTTTATCCATTTTGTGCCATCTTTTTTTTTTTTTTTCACCCTCCCCCAATCGTGTGACAGCTGGTGTTATCTCCAGCATGTCGAACAACATTCCACACCTGTGGGACAAAGACGCGCCACTGCTAACGAATGCATTGACGAATATCAAAAAAGTGCATAGGTGTTACAGAAAAATAAGAAATATATATTGGGTTTAGCGTCTCTTTGGCCGTGGTGGTTTCTGCCGGACACGCCGTGCACCGGGCCTCGGCTCTGTGCTCCTCCTATTGCTCCTATAAAACCTTGAAATCAAAGACCCCCCCACACACCAAGTGTGTTCCTTCAACACTAAAACATGCTTTTGGAAATAGAAAAGGAGTGCATGTGCAACGTAAAACACTCAGCTGTCCACAGAACGAGCTCCCACGTGCGTCTCCCGGGCCTTTGTTATTCTTTTGGAAGTAGAAACGATTGGAAAACGTTGCAAAGTGAGAATAGCGGTCATGGAAAAGGTTTCGGCAGAGAGCCGGTCCTGCGTACGGCCTCGTCACCCAAAAGCAGAGGTGAGGTTAAAAGACTTTTTGCTGACGCTACGGTTTTTAGTAAGTCTTCAACAAGATCTCAACACAATCACCATCCCATAGTTTCCGTATAGATTTCTAGATATATTAAGTCCCGCCCCCACACCCGGTGGGGGAAAACAATTCATCGCTCTCCCTTGGCGTCGTGTTGCCACCTCAGATAAAAAACATTAGATTCTCACCGTGTGTGTGAGAGACGCACAAAGACAATACATCGTCTCTATTTGATAGAATTTGAATTATTTTGGCCATCTTTTGTAAAACTATTGATTAGTTCCCTGTCATTAGTAGTTATAGGAACCATTTATGTTATTTCAAGTTCCCAAAGTAATGATAAGTCCAACTTCTGCCTCAAAGACCGACAGCCACTTGTTCCTCTGGGAGAAAAGGTGCTAAAATAATCCTTTGACGTGACGATTGCAAAGGCAGTGCTCAGAATGGAGGAAGTCCCGTTGTCGATACAAAATAGCACCCGGGACCCAAAGATGAAAAGGTCTAGAGGTCGTTTCCAACTCGTCCGCCCAACCGGGAAGGGAGAGCGGCGAGATGTCGGCCCGGAGTTCTGCGACGCCGCGTCGCGCGTACAGGTGTGGCAGGACAAATCCATCTTCTCTTCACTGCGTCCTTCAACTTATAAGCTCGCCACTTTCATCCGTATTGAAAACAGGATTGTTCTAGTGTTGGGTTTGCGGTAGCGTCTGAACGTACAGTGAGGATGATTTCCCCGTGCGGCGCAATGAGCACATTAATGGAAGTCAGTTTGAAACGCTCCTGGCGTCGACTTTTCCTCAGTCAATTGCTCAGCATAAAGAGAGCGAGAGTCAAAAATGACCCAACACACACACATTTGTGTTCATATTTAGCTTTAACATGAGAACTTCACTAATTGTGTAGACTGTATATTATTATTGTTTACATTTCTGACGCAACTGCAGCGCCTCTATTATTGAAAACCTACAAATATAATTCGGTATTCCGCCGGGAATGTTTAATTTACCCGTCCCAAATTAAAAAATAAAATAAAAGAGTCAAATATTCTCTTGATGTTCACTGATAGTTTACCTGATATGTAAATCCACCGGTAATTGTAAAAAAAAAAATACATAAAAAATAAAAATCAGTCGGACTTTTCTTAATGTAGAAGATAAAGAAACGACAGTTGAGGGGATCTGAACCTCTAACTCAAATTAACACTGTATTGGTGCACAAGTGGTAGCGATACTAGTAAATACAGTCAGTGTGCGAGTGCAACCTGAAGTCAGGTTTACTGGCTTCAGGTTCACAGGAAATGGACCCACTGCCATTTGGGTTTCTTTGTATTTGTTGAAGGAAACCGCTGAAGTTTGTTAACGCTGTCATCAATTAACAGTGTTGGTCTTTACACTGGAATGGTTTTAGTAGTGATATTTTAATGACGAATAAGACATTAAAGAAACAAACCTCTCCCCATAAATCATATTAATAAGTTTGTACGAGCGCTCCATCAGTCGACAAACGCATCCGTCCATCAGTCAAGTGTCTGTTTGAGGAGTATCACATTCTCCAGGAAGCATCACACAGAGAGGGATTCTGTGTGTTTGCCACTCCGCTCAGGTCTGACTCAGAGTCTGTGAGGTGCAACTTGTGTTTTGTTTAGTAAGGATTGGTCCGGTGTGGCGCTCCAGCCTCAGAAGATTCTCCTCCAGCCAGAGTCGCTTCTCAGCGGAAAAATCAACACCTGAAAGAGACGGGAGGAGAAGATTAGCGCTGTAGTCGTGTTGTGACATGTTGGTGACGAGTCGCTTTCATCTGGAGCCACCGTTTGTGTTTTTGATGAATCCGATCAGATTTTGAAGTCACATAAATCATTGAGTTTCCTTTATAATCTGTAGAAGATCTCAAATCAATTCGGCTCAAAGGTTGTACAGTCAGGTCCATAAATATTTGGACATTGACACATTTTTCATTATTTTGGCTCTGTACACCACAACAATGGAGTTGAAATGAAAACATCAAGATGTGCTTTAAGTGCAGACTTTCAGCTTTAATTTGAGGGTATTTACATCCAAATCAGGTGAACGGTGTAGGAACTACAACAAATGTATAAGTGGCCACCCCGTTTTTAAAGGGACCAAAAGTAATTGGACAAATTAATATAGTCATAAATCTAATTGTCACTTTTAATACTTTGTTGAAAATCCTTTGCAGTCAATGACAGCCTGAAGTCTGGATTCCATAAAATAGGATTTTCAACAAAGTATTAAAAGTGACAATTAGATTTATGATTATATTAATTTGTCCAATTACTTTTGGTCCCTTAAAAACAGGGTGGCCACATTTGAATTTGTTGTAGTTATTTTTTCATTTCAACTCCATTGTTGTGGTGTACAGAGCCAAAATAATGAAAAATGTGTCAATGTCCAAATATTTATGGACCTGACTGTATGGTCACATCTGTTCACAGTCGGTTTGCTCCAGGTTGAAAACATGCTGGCTGTCAAGGCAACAGACTGGTTCCTGATACCAGAAGAGCAGTCACAGAATAATGTCCCTTTTGGTGAAAATAAAATATAGGATGAGAAAAGGAGAAATATCCAGCTTCAGTGTGACAAAATCTCAAGAGTCCCAGGAGGGCGAGGATGTAGATCAGTATTGATGGGCATCATCACGCGTCCCAATGGGAGCATTTGGGGGCGGGACTAAGACATGAACCTGTTAGAGCAGGGGTGGGCAAACTTTTTGGCTCAGGGGCCACATTGAATTAAAAAATTTGACAGACGGGCCGGGCCAGTATCAGATGGATGGAGAGTGTTTGACAAAGGGGGCGTGGCTTATCGCCGTCGGGTCTCTCCGTGAAAAAGAGCTGTCTTTTCCGGTATCGATTATGGAATAAATAACCACTAGTTTTGCTTTATACTTGTTGTGGAAGTCCCAAACATGTCGGAACATGAAACACCCTTGTGTTTGGGTTCATAATATTATCCGTAGCCGCACACAGCTCGGTGAATTTCACCGACTCCTCCAGGAACTGCGCCGGTCTTATCTCCGTAAAACGGATACCGATTCTGCCATCCACCTTGGAAATAACCACCAGTTCTGCTTTATACTTGTTGTGTAAACTCCACATACGTCGGAACATCAAACTCCGTGGTGTCTGGGTTCATAATATTATCTGTAGTCCCACAACAGCGTCTGAATGACAGCCGCTGCACACACGAAAAGCCTAAAAGAGCGCTGTGCAATAAATAAGCATGAAGAAACATCAACGCTGGTCTGTTGTGGTCATCGTGCTTCGGGAAACTGAACTTGGGAACGGAGAAGCGCTACAGCGGTTTTACTATAACTTATAATTATTTAAAATAAAAAACTTTTTTTATATATATTTTTTTAATAACTTTTTTTTAATATATTTTTTTAATGTTATAATAATTATAATACTCGGCGGGCCGTATATTAATACTCGGCGGGCCGTATCCGGCCCGCGGGCCGTAGTTTGCCCACCTCTGTGTTAGAGTGATGATGCTATGATCGTGGCTCTAAGGGAATGTTGTTTTTCTATAACAAATGTTAACGCCCAGTCAGTGGCAGCTTTGGTTTTATATTTTATTATATTAATGTTTAAGTTGAGAGTTACAAGAAATATTGTAACTGCTACTATGTTAAGAGAATACTGCTGTTTGCAATACACACTTAAAACAAATAAGGTGCTTTTTCTCTTTTGTTCATATGGCAATACTTTTATAATAAAAGTGCGCAATACACTATTTTTATTTATTTAATTTATTATTAAATTTTGCGCATAACAATGAGATTAATCGCCATTGAAAATTGTAATCGTTACCCCAGCACTAATTATGATGTACATTAAGTTCTGAACACATCTATTGTGTCTGGCCGTCCTGGGAGAGGAAAGGTTCCTCTGTTGGTTTCTTCCTTCTGTTTGCTCATTGGTTAAAAGGTTGATCATTGAGAGACAGAAGTGATGTACAGGTTTTAACATCTGGATCTGCGGGTGAACCACTGCAAACACCGCATTTGGGAAGAGAAAGTGGACTCGTTATATCAAACTCTGAACTGCTTCCTCCTGAGATGTCCTCTGTCTCGCTCTCCTCTTCCTCCCAGAAGGCTGACACTGCAGCTAGAAGTCTATCTGGGATTTTCTGTCTCAGTAATATAATCCTGCTGTGTACCGAGCCGGCCCTCCGACACAACGCCTAATCCCTACAATGACTACACAAACACTGAGGGAACCGTACAGATGTACAGAACCTCTCCTTCTGCGTCAGATACACGACTCACTTTATATCTGTGTTGAAAAAGTGTCTCTGTGTAAGAGAGGGATGTAAAACACCCAGCCACCTGCATCTCACTGCGCTCAGCTTGCAGTTGAGTCTCAGGTCCTGGACTCCGCATTAAAACTGGTTTCCGTTAAAATATTTTTGATGCCAGACTCTTCATAAAAAGTGACAAAGCTTTGAGAGCAGGAGCAGTGAAAGTATTAACTGCTAAGCTGTAAAATAGTAAGGATTGTGTGTGTGTGTGTGTGTGTGTGTGTGTGTGTGTGTGTGTGTGTGTGTGTGTGTGTGTGTGTGTGTGTGTCAGAAGGGCTACTTTAAAGCGATCATAAGCCGGGTGAACACTGACAGCTCTTGTCTAAAGAAGGGCTTCTTAATCTTAAAACGGTTGCAGTCACAGACCAGGATGTTGTGCAAATTTGTCCCAAATTAAATCTCTTTTTTTCTATTATTATGGGGTTTTATTTTTTCAAACATTTCAAAACTCTTGGAGTCATTCATGTGGACAGTTACCAGCACATGTTATGTTTCCTGTTGTGTTTCCATGGACCCCGTAGCACCTGGGCTCTGACTACGGGGGCATTCTGGCCATGACGCAAAGGCACCAATTTATGCATTGAAAAGTATAGAGATAAAGACAAAGAAAAAACGTGAAAAAAAAAAAAAAAAAAAAAAAAAAAAAAAACACTGAAAAGCATCTCCAATGCTTTAAAATTAAAAATACCAAAATGTCACATACATCTGACGTCCGAAGTAAAGTTGACCCAAAGTGCAGCGCCCTTGGGAATAACTGGTGACATGTTTGTCAACATGTATGTTGGAGCCTGCAGCCATGCTCTGTGGGGCTTCAACCAGTGGTGTTTGGAGCTAAATGTGAACATAAGCCTGAGGCACGTTTTCACGTTCACCATCTTGGTTTAGCATTGCTAGCTTTTACAGTACGGCTGAGGGAATGTCACTGGCCTTTTAGCAAATACCTGCAAAAATTCTTTATGAGGGGACCATGAAATCAGTTAGGACAGTTAGTGGAGCCACTGATCCACCCACTGACCGAGTCACGGACCATCAAAGTCAGTGAGCCGACGCTCCAGATAGACTTCCTACATAGGTCTTAGTTCCAAGGTTTAATTGTTCATCACATCTCCTTGGTAGTGCTGAGGGAAACGTTGGTTTTAAGAAGGCCCAAACCCCAACGACTCATCTGGTTCTGGCTGATAAACAGGAATCTTTAAATGGATGCGTAAAAGGCAGCAAAGAGACGGAAGCAACTCTTCACCTGGAAACTAGATCACCACGATGTGTTGATACGCGAGCCGAGATAGAGACGCAATGAGAACGTGTTCTTTGAGAGCCGTCAGAGCTCCGTTACGGTTTACCCTCCTCCGATGTACCACGCCATTAGGACAACCGCTCACATCGGGGCCCCGGATCGCTCCCATTCCTGGTGTTAGGATACATGAATCAGTCATAATAATATGAGCAAAATGGGTTTTAATGGGCTGTTAAAGTCTTTGCCTCGATGTCCTGTTTTGATGATGAATAAATCATAATCATGAAAACAAAGTGAGGCGAACGCTGCAGTCAATTTTCAATTAGGCCAGGCTCAGTGCGACCCCGGGGGAGGTGGCTGTTACTGCTGCTCTGAGTGCTGGGAGTGCTGCGAAATGCCAGGATGACCCATCACAAATCTTTGCGTCACAGCTAGAAGAACCGAGACAAGGTCGGGGGGGGAAGGAAAGCGGACAAGCGAGCTGGGGATGGGAGGAGACATAAACATAGATATTTTAAGAAGTAGTGGACACAGAGGGAGTTCAGGGACGAGTGAGACCGAGACACAGAAGCTGTAAGTATGACGGACGAGGTGGTTCTGGGAGGAGCGGGCCGCTCTGGGACTCCGGTTTCATAACATTCATTTTTGAAAGGGGGTGGACGATGTAGGAGAGTACACATCACGCATCAGTGGGCGGATTATGGACGGAGGATATTTATGTGCTGCAGTCCCACAGCGCGGGGGGAGGACGACAAGGAGAACGCACCTCAGGAAGACGGTGTCTTCACAGTTTGACCTCAGCACAGACATTACAACACACCGACAACAATAAGTGCTTCTGTGATTACAGCGATAGAATAGAGCGAGCATCAACCACACTTCACGTCGGCAGAAATTAGATCCACCGCACAGCACTTCTAAAGGAACCTACGTCAGGTGGACCCGCTACTCTCCTCATTTCCTTCTTTGAGTATTTCTTTAAGCTGAGTAATGACGTTTGGTGTGTTCACTGCCTCCTCAGTTACTTCATGATTTGGTTGCTGAAAAGTAATGTGGCAAAACAAGGTTGTTTTATCAGTGCTCACAAGTGTAACGCATGGTTCCCCCTCACTCGTCATACTGGAACAACAACAAAAGATCAGTTTCGGCCAATATGGATCATCTGCAATCGACAATTGGTATCGACGGCAACCCAAAAAAAAATAATGGTTATTTTTGCTCGCTTTTTTTCCCCTTTGTGCCAAACCGTGATAGGATCCGAACCGTGAGTTTTGTGTTCACTCCCCATAAAACGCACCGGGGCCACATTACATCACGGGGCCACATTTCGTCACATTACATCACGGGGCCACATTGCGTCACGGGGCCACATTGCGTCACATTGCGTCACGGGGCCACATTGCGTCACGGGGCCACATTGCGTCACGGGGCCACATTGCGTCACGGGGCCACATTGCGTCACGGGGCCATCGCGGACACTTCACGGAGAACGCTGAGGGTACGACAGCGTCACTGATCCGTTTGAACTGAATATTCTCACAAAACACTTTCAGCACGTTGAGGCTGGAGCGCACTGAAGCCTGGAAGTGCATGCTTGCATTCTGCAGCAGAGAAAGTAGTATTCATCTTAAGTATGCAGCTCTTCCAAGGAAATGTGGCAGAGGAGTCGAGTCATCTTTCAGAAATGAGATGGCGTACATTCCTTAATCGACATGGCAATCTTTTAAGTAGTACCTGTGCAGCCCCAGCATCCAAGATATTGTTCAATGCAACTTTAATATATTCGTTACAGGTCTTTTGCTTTTATATAGTATAAAATAGTTAAACTACTTCCCCAGAAATAGGCCTTTTTGTTCAAGAACCACACACACACACACACACATACACACACACACACACAATTTAGAGGAAGGTCAGAGGTTAACTTATGAATCCAATGATAAGACCTGCCAGTCGGAGAGCTTTTATTAACACTGTAGACTTGTTGCGCTTCCGTACGGATTTTCTTTTGAATTGCAGTGGCTCCACATGACATAAATGAGTTCAAGTACTGGAAATCATTTTGGAGAGACGTCGGGCCAGACTCCAATCAATCATTTATCATTACTCTCTGCGAAGCGCTGACGGTGATGCGTGGGCTCCGGAGACCGGGACATGAAGTCACGGTTCAATTAAGCGGAAGAGAAGGTTTGCGCGCTAAATTTTTTACCCGATTATTTATTTTCAGAACGGCTCATTCTCAGATGGTTTTAAAGTGATGATGGTTTGAAGAGAGGTCCGACTATTTTATGGGGGGAAAGGTGGAAAAAATAGCCAACAGAGCGCCTTAATTATGTAAGTTTGTGATCCACTTTGAAAGACTGCTTCCTCCCCCACGTGTGTTTTGTTTTCAATTTAGCCAACTGAATCGGAGTCTGAAGTTTGGCCGAACACAAACAAATTTCTGGAGATAAATAAATACATAATTTCGCTGTGGGATGTTAAGATTAAAAGCAAACACAATGTCAACACAGGAGCAGCAGCTTCAGAGCTTCGCGTGTCTACAAAGGATGCATTCAGGCACAACATGTAGTGTAGGTCACCCTCGCTTTGGCAGCGCTCAGAAGCCAACGCACAATCACAAAGCACAAACTCGAATGCATGAACATAGGTATTGGTAAAAAAATATAAAAATGAGATTAGAGGGAAATAACAGGAAAGTTCAGGGAGCAGATTATATTTTCAGTGTGTGTCAGTCTTGAGAAAGTACCTGGAATGATTGGCCGCCGGTGTTCTCCCCGTTAGGCAGGTAGGTGTTTCCATGTGCTGACGAAGGCGGTGGGGATCAGTGAATAAGGCACCGTGGTGATGGAGTTCCAACTGTCTGACGTGGGGTCGTAACAATCCAGCGTTTTACACCGCTGCGTCCCGAAGTAACCCCCGACCACGTACAGCTTATTTCCCGAGGCCACGGCGTGGCAGCTCATCCGCTTGGACGTCATGTCCCCGACTCGAGTCCACTGGTTGGTTTCGCAGTCGAAGCGGTAGGCGGAGACGGCGGTGAATTCGGTGTCGCCGCCCATGATGAAGATCTGGCTGCCTAAGACGGCAGCCGCCGTGTAGCGCCACGGCTGGGGGCATTCGGCGGCAATATTCCAGCGGTTACCCACGGGGTCGTAGCATTGGACCTAGATATAGAAGACAAAACGTTTGGACCGTCACATTAGAGTGTAGACTCAGCCAAAGTAGTGTATTTAGTTAGCTGTGGAATGTGAGGCATTATAAGGAAGGTTGACGTACAAATCCACCAACCTTGGAGGCTTTGTCTCGGTGTATGGTTGTCCCCCCAAAAACAAAGAGTTTGAGTTTGGCACTGACAACGGCTGCGTTACTGACTCCATCTCTTAGAGGCGCCATCATAGTCCATTTATTACTGAGCGGGTCATACCGCTCCACCTAGGAGGATATCAAACACTTTAATACATGGCATGTCTGATTCAGAGGTGACTAATGTGTCCAAGTCAATCCAGCGGCAGATATTTCACCTGATAAAACGATTAGAGGCTCCACACACACACACACACACACACACACACACACACACACACACACACACACACACACAATTTTCCTAAAAAGAAGTCAATACCTGTTTTAGGGAGACGGATGGAGAGGCGGGAAAAACTCCCGCTATGGCTGTATGACCTCCAACAACGTAGAGACTGTTCTCCAGCTCAGCTGAACCATGGCCAAACCTGGAGAGGAGAACACCCACATGATCTTTAGACATTTGGTTCTCAACCTTTTATTGTGTCAACCCCTTAATGGATACAAATTAGGTCACAGACTCAAGATTTTGCTTCAGAGATGTTAGTCTATTTTAGTTGACTAAGACCAGAATTCCACAGTAGTCAACTACTTTGAGGAGATAACCGTGGAGGAAAGTGAAACTTCTGATCAGAATAGTCCCTCTGATGACACTTAATCACACTGGGTTCACTTCTCTCTAACCTTCCCTTCCTCTCTAAGATACTGGAGAAGGTAGTCACAAATCAGTTGTGTGACTTTTTACATAACAATAGTTTATTTGAGGAATTTCAGTCAGGATTTAGAAAGCATCATAGCACAGAGACAGCACTAGTGACAATTACTAATGCAGTGTTTCCCCTAGGTTTACAGCTTCAGGGGGGCGGGGTGTCGGCCGGGGGGCGGGGGGGGGGTTGGGTGTCGGCGACGACGGCGACGTTGGGACATTGGGAGCGACGTTGGGAGCGTTTAAAAAACGCAGATATATCTGTTTTCTTTCCACGCGACATTATTGGACGCTCTCTGCCGGCTGATGGAAGTGTGCTCTCTGCCCACCTGTGCGCGCGCACGAGTCTGTGGGCATCGGGGCGGATCTCCGCGGTGCGCCTTACCGAGAGCAAAGTAGAGTTGTAAACGCGACCATGACAGAAATAGACAGAAATACGATCAATAAAATAAGAACATTGAGTTTGTTTAATAAAAGAACAAGGTGTAGACCTGTTTATAGGAAAGGGAACCTTAAATCACGTCTGTGATCTGGCGCGACGGAGAAAATTACAGGGGGGCGGAGGGTTTTTTCAGGGGGGCGCCCCGCCCCCCTATTCTAACGGTAGGGGAAACCCTGTAATGACCTTCTAGTTGCATCAGATAGGGGACTTGTCTCTGTACTTGTCTTGTTAGACCTTAGTGCAGCATTCGACACCATTGACCATGACATCTTATTACAGAGACTAGACCAGTCGATTGGTATTAAAAGGTACAGCACTAAGCTGGTTTAAGTCGTATTTCTCAGATAGATCTCAGTTTGTATTTGTAAACGATGAGGCCTCGATGACCACCGCCGTTCGTCATGGAGTTCCACAAGGTTCTGTGCTTGGACCAATTTTATTCACCTTATATATGCTTTTTTTAGGCAATATTATCAGAAAACACTCCATAAACTTTCACTGTTATGCCGATGATACTCAACTATATTTGTCGATCAAGCCAGATGAAATCCACCAGGTCGCTAAACTTCAAGCGTGTCTTAAAGACATCAAGACCTGGATGACCTGCAACTTCCTGCTGCTGAACTCGGACAAGACTGAAGTTATTCTACTCGGCCCAGAACACCTCAGAAATCAATTATCTGATGATATGGTTTCCCTGGATGGCATCGCTCTGGCATCCACCACCACCGTAAGGAATCTCTGAGTTATTTTTGACCAGGACCTATCCTTTGGCTCCCACATGAAACAGATCTCAAGGACTGCCTTTTTTCACCTACGGAACATCTCAAAGATCCGGCACATCCTGTCTCAAAGCGATGCAGAAACATTGATCCACGCATTTGTTACTTCAAGACTGGATTACTGTAACTCCGTATTATCAGGCTGCTCCGGTAAGTCCCTTGGGTCTCTCCAGCTGATCCAGAATGCTGCAGCTCGTGTACTAACAAGGACTCGGAAGAGAGATCACATTACTCCTGTATTAGCTGCTCTCCACTGGCTTCCTGTAAGATCGAGAATCATATTTAAAATCCTCCTCCTCACCTATAAAGCCTTAGCTGGTGATGCACCATCATATCTTAAAGAGCTCATAGTGCCATATTACCCCACTAGAGCGTTACGCTCACTGAATGCAGGGTTACTTGTGGTTCCCAGAGTCTTAAAAAGTAGGTTGGGGGCTAGAGCTTTCAGTTATCGGGCTCCTCTTCTGTGGAATCAGCTTCCACTTTCAGTCCGGGGGGCAGACACAGTCACCTCATTTAAGAGTAGACTTAAGACTTTCCTCTTTGATAGCGCTTATACTTAGGGCTGTTTCAGGCTTATACTTAGGGCTGTTTCAGGCTTATAGTTAGGGCTGTTTCAGGTGTGCCCTGGTCCAGCCCCTAGATATGCTGCTATAGGCCTAGACTGCTGGGGGACATCTTAGGATACACTGAGCTCCTCCTCTCCTCTTCTTTCTCTCCTTCTGGATAAACTATTGTCTCTTCAATGCACATTACTAACTCTACTTTCTTTTTCCATGGATTCATGGCTGCCTGGAACCGGTCCTGCCCCCCGGTCCTGCCCCCCGGTCCTGCCCCCCGGTCCTGCCCCCCGGTCCTGCCCCCCGGTCCTGCCCCCCGGTCCTGCCCCCCGGTCCTGCCGATTGATTACAGCAGCTAGTGTACAAGGCTCTGGACTATTTTTTTTTCTACCGTCTGAAAAATCTTTTCAGCCGCTCTGAAGTCTGTAAACCATCACAAAACGTTTTTTTTTTTTCTTCATAAAAAGTGACACAATTCAAACGATAAGCAAATAAAATCTTGTATTTTTATGGATAAAAACAAATCTTGTCATTAGTAGTTTTAATAAAGTATCATTGTGCTTAGAGGTAGTGTAAACAGCTCATAATTCATCTCTAATATCTATTTATATTAATGTGCAAACAGCTCCTTTAAACAACTGGATTCATTCCAAGTTTCTCACCAACACTACATTTTACGAGATGCCGTGAACACATCATGAAAACGTCACAATTTCACATAGCAGAGCCTGAACACGTAGCTCACCTGGCTATTAGCATGGGCGCTCCTTTAGACCACTCCTCGTGGACAGTGTCGTAGATCCAGACGTCTTTCGAGACTCCGTTCTCCGATCCCCTTCCTCCTGTGACGTAAACTTTGCAGCCAATGGCACACGCACTGAACTCCTTCCTGGGGCTGGGGAGGTCTGCCTTCGGTATGATCTCCTTGGCTTTATGGTCAACCTAGAAAAAGTTTTACGAAATATTAGTTGAGGTCAATAAAAACGAAAATATATTTTATTTAATAAATAAACTTTAAATAAACATTTTAAAGCCTGTTCATGCAAGGTAAATATTTTAAGCAGCTTTGCTGGATGGCTCAAAGTATGTGTATGACTTGGGAACGTTGAGAACTAGCAGAAAACAGAACGGTGGACGTTTGATTTTCTTTCTGAATTTCAATGAGAATTTGGGTTGGATTTGCAGTTCTATATCAATGTAGCTGAATCGTTTGACTCGAGTGGTTGGTTCTTAATGATAGATAGATAGATCAAAAAGTTAATCTTTGGTATTTACTGTATATAAAATGGACATCATCTGGGAGTGACAATACATTTTTAAATACATTTTTTTTACTACTGTTATCATTTCTGTCATATGCATTGACTATGTTGTTATTTTATTATGTTGTTTATTCAGTTTTTTCCTTATCCGTTGCGGGAGGATGTCTTCTGTTGTACAGATTGTAAAGCCCTCTTATTTGCCACAGACTACCCTCCTCTATTTATGGCAGGCCAATGTTGCAATTCCATGGTATGCATCTTACACCCTTTGTTTAACCACCATGTGTTATTCAAGCAAGTAATACACTACACGCGTTTCTGGCAAACTCCTGTAATTTAGACATTTTGTTTGAGCTGCTGTATGTACAGCACCGCTTTACTAACTGAGCTAATGCCTCCCATCTAATTACATTGAACAGGAGATGGTAGCTAGGATTAAAATACAAAACACTGCATGCGTTGAACGAAGATGTACTTCAAGCCAAGCAAACAGGACACCTTATACAACAAATACGGTATCTTTTTACACACGGAGCATGAACAGCACTGTGGTTATGTCTGTCACCTGGTATATCTTGTCACACATGAAGGTCTGGCCTCCCAGTATAAGCAGCGTGTGGCCTGCCTTACGCGGTCGAGCACAGGGACTAGTCACTACTCCGTCATTCTGAAGGATTTTCTTCTTACACTGCATTGCCTCTTCAACTATTGACCTGCAGAGGAGAGTTTAAACACAATCCGAGAGATGAACGCTTGGCCTAATTCTCCATCAACTGCTGACATGTCTCAATTCCCACAAGTGTCCTTTAAAGACCAGTTCAACTTTGTACAGTGGAACATTTCCCCAGATGTAAAAAAACACAACAACCTCAGGATCAGAACTTAATATTGAAAGGAGAGGAGAGGTGAGGAAAAGATGAGGACAGAGGGAAAGAGGAGAGGACAGAGGGAAAGAGGAGAGGACAGAGAGGGAAAGAGGAAAGAAAAGGAGAGGAAATAAAAGAGAAGAGGACAAAAGGACAGAGGAGAGGAAACAAGGGAGGAGAGAGGGAAAGAGGAGAGTAGAGGAAAAGAAAGAGGGAAAATTGAGAAGAAATAAAAGGAGGATATAGGGAAAGAGAAGAGGAATCAATCACATACTAAAAATCTGAATTTGTGAAATAATTCAGTTTTTTTTTTTTTTTCACAAGTTGATTTCAATCGCACTAAACTTTTGAACAAGTAAAAACACAGTGAGTATCATACCAAGCCCCCAATGTATCAGTGGATCAGCAAATCAATGCTTTTCCAATCTTGTACTAAACACTGTTTCCTTAATGGACTTCAGATGATTCCTATCAGGATAGATACTGCATGCTATTCCCAATTCTATGCTTAATGTGAATACAGTGTTTCCCCTGGTAACAGTAGTTGCTATCTGTAACTTGAGTTCTTTGAGGATGAGACCTTTGTATTTTCTAATCTTAGGTCACAGACACTGAAATAGAGACAGACGGCAGAGCTTTTTTTTGGATCGATTTACACGGCCCCTGACAAAACCATACCTGCTCCTCTTGTCCGCCATGACCAGCTCCTCACAGGCCACGGCCTCCAGCAGACACTCCGACGGCAGCAGAGCCAACCTGATGCCCCTCAGCAGCTCCGGTAAATGGTGACGACGACCCTCCAGGTCGTACCGGACCCACCGCATCACGGAGTGGAACACGACCTGCCGCGGGTAGAAAAATGGATTACCGGTCTCCCAAGAATAATGATTAGCAACTGATTAAAGAATATTTGGGACAAAAACAGGGGATAGAAATTGGTGAAAGCCGGTGCATCTGCCTCGTAGGAAGGCTCGTCAGGAAGCCTTAGCAATGTTATTAAGGAAGAATAAATTAACAGGCGAGAACCACTCACCTGCTCATCTTCTATTTCCAGCTCATCGCTGAGGATGAGCTCCAGCAGCTTATCTTTAGACAGGCTGTAGAAATCCTCTGATTCTCTCACCTAAAAGGACACACCGACGCTTTGATTACACACGTCGGACATTAAACCTGTACATCACGCTATCTCCAAAAATATCTACGGCCTGTCTGTGTTTCAGCTGCCAACTCTTAATTGAGGGATGGGAGGGGGATGAAGAGGGAGGAACAGCTGCCAACGTCAAGTTAGTTGGCTATAGATAATAAATGTTTAAAGAGTCGAAGTAGCGAGGATTGAAGCTGCATTACTGCAAGCAAGAAAGAAAAAAACACTTCCGAAACCCACGGGTGACACTGCCGACACCAAGCGCAGGAAGCAAGGAAACAACGCAAATCGCGGTTACCGTCTCGTAGTGTAACAGACACATCCTCCACGACAGCTCGTACAGCTTTTTGCACTGATGGGCGTCCGATAACAGCATCATCCCCAGGCAGTTGGAGGAGTGCAGGTTCTTTTCTAGAAACTCTGCCGCCGCGTCCCGGATGTCATGAAACTGCAACATGTCGCCCGCCTCCAGCAGCGACTCGGCGTTCTCCTCGTTTATGATGACTCGAGACGAATAGGCGAAGTCCAGCAGAAGCTCCAGGACCTGAAAAGGCGAAAAATAACTCATGTGCTTTCAAATTAATCTCCTTGGTGTGGGTGAATAAATCACCATGCATACTAAGTGGCATTTAAAAATGCAAATTTCTTGGCCAATTCTAATTCCCAATTTTATAAAAGTCTGACCTGCTTTCTTCCCTAGAACTGTAATTGACAGCAAGGTTTCAAACTCAAATTTTTTTTAATTTACACTGACACCCGTCAGTGTAAATTAAATGATTTTTGTATACATTCATGCAAAAGTACTTTCTGATGCAATTTGACGTTACAGCACTTCCTCTGAAGCACGAGGAGCTTGAACGTCGCTCCCCCCATGTAAAGAAAATACATTATATAACAGCGGCAGTACCTCGGGGTGTATACTGTCTCTGAAGTTGACGTCTTTGTCCAGACTTTCTCGCAGCCCTCCACTGAACATGGCCTCAAAGTAACAGCTGCACGCCGCCAAGACAGCCCTGCAAGACACAAGCACTGTATTTTGTCAGCGACCAAAGAATTGAGAGACGCCAGTAAAAATGCACAAATGGCGTCGGCGTGTCCGTGTACCTGTGGCATGGGAACGAGCGGTCCCCGGCCCACAGGGTGACGTCGGTGAACCTGCACTGTTTCCTCAGCGTGTTCAAGTGGGTCAGGACGCTGTCGGGGTGCGAGGGCTTGTGGAACAGCGAGATGTTCATGGAGCCCGTGCTGGTGCGGGACTTGCGATTCTCGTGGACGGTCACCGACATGGCGGCTTCGTTCGGCACCACCAGGGAGTCACCCGGGACGATCTCTCCCACTGGAAATACAAAAAGGGGTGGGGAGTTAAGTCAACGCATAACATGTATACATTTCAGATGCAAAGCCCGCCATCGTTAACTTGCATCGTTGAACCTGGAAAAGAGAGCGTAAAAAAAAAAAAAAAAACGTTAAAGAAACAAACTTTATCCTGTACCCCTCTGTGAGAAACTACATAATCTACTGCCTCGACATCTGGTTTGATTCCCTCTCAGAATCAGTCTCTACTAATCCTTAAAGACATGTTGAGACACACACACACACACACACACACACACACACACACACACACACACACACACACACACACACACACACACACACACACACACACACACACACACACACACACACACACACACACACACACACACACACACACACACACACCTTTAAATCATAAATCAGAGCGGGCTGTAACTGCTGCATCAGCTGTCGTCATCATGACATCACAAATGTCTCCAAAACCTACATGTACTGGTAATTCAATGGCATTTGTAGGCAGCAAACCGTTACACCACCGAACTCAACGGGACAACCGATTGATCATTAAAAAGCTGCGAAATAAGCGCAGAGGCGACGTGCTTTGCGGTTGAACAATCCATACTGAGAAAGTTGACAGTAAATGTGGACAAGCAGTGGCTTGTGTTCTGTCTCAGAGCATTACTCGCATGCCCACACGGACATTGAGAGTTATCGGTCGCCGTTCTCGTCCATTCTGGCCCGAGGCGACGGAGGGCAAAGTCCGTACCTCTGGTCCCGCGTAAAAATGACCTCTAAAGTCTAGCTGAAGCTTTGACAGCCTCAAGTGGATACATCTTCCAAGGTTATCTTTTGAAGTGCAAAATTTAGTTTGTTTTAGCGGCTCATAAAGCAAACGCTGTCTGTGTAACGAGGAATAATCACAGCAACTGATTCAGCTTTCTCAGTGCACATGCGACTGTGATGGACGTTATCCTTTAAAAACTAACTAAATCATCAGGCTATACATTACATGTCATTTAGCTGACGCTTTTATCCAAAGCGACTTACAATAGTGCATTCAATCATGAGTACAAACTCAGAACAACAAGAATCAATAATCAATAATCAGTAAAGTACAGTTTCTTCAATAGAGTTAAATTACAAAAATTACAGAAAATTACAAAAGTGCTATCAATAAGAGACATCAAAGTGCTACTAGAGTGCTAGTACAGTGCTACCTTCCTTATTCAAGGTGTAGTCGACCTGTGTAAAGGAATGCCAATAATAAACGTCAGGCTGCGTTGTTCATTATAACCCACAAGGCCTGGATGTCCCAACGCTGGTTTGAAAACGCCAACCCCATCGCAGCATCCCAATCAGATTCCTTCATTAATATATTCATGTTTCAGCGCGGCACTTTCATCCTTTTCTGGCCTTCTGCCCATTACTCCACTCACTCAACATTTTCGAAAAGAAAGTCATCAACAAAATATACAAATATCAAGATGACAGTTGAAGCAGACCACGGCAGCTAAAGGGAAGCGGTCTCATCTCACATCCACAGTGAGGGAAGCTATAGGAGACACGCCGACGCGCTGTTGGACGTCTTCACAGGCAGGTGAACGCATGCCGACTTTAACACTTGACAGATGAGAAGAATTGCTGTTTCAGCAGCCTCAACGCTGCTTTTGTGTCGTGTGTGTGTGTCCCATCTATATTTGCTGACATGCAGTTTCAGGCCAGAGCCACAACAGAGCAGTCACAGGGTGTTTTTAGTGTCGGTTTTATATTGCCGTGAAAACATTTCTTTCAAACATCTGGATTTTAAATCAAGTTTATCGCCCAAAACTCCATTTAACAACTACATTTGAATAAGGATGGGTATCGTGAGGATTTTATCGATACCGGAAAACACGGAGAAGCTCAGGTTACAACACACACACACAGAGTTACTTCATTCCCCCACTACATCTTCACATAGCAAATAGCTGCCTGCTGCTATTTAAATGTTTTCGATTGTCGCATAGAGGACCTTTAACGCTTGGCTGAACTTGTATTGTATTTCCCCACCAGGTGTTTCGTCACACCGCGTGATCTCGGCAGATGGTTGACATATTGTTTATATTGAGGGCGCAGCCGTCAGACACCGTCCAGCGGGACAAACACTCCTCAAAAGCACAGAGCTGCATGAGAGCGAACAAGGAGAGCGAAGGAGGAACCAGTGGGAGACTGGCAGGCCCGTGTGGGTCACAGTTATAAACTTCTATTTAGGAAACTGGCACATTACCACTGCCGTAAAATAAAGACTGCAGAAGGTTGTGCTGCTCTATCTCCATCTTTATCTGGCTTTTTGTAGCCTGGTCTCATACTTGTTCTGAGATTATTCGTTTTTTTAAAAGGATCTGTGCCCTAATAGTGTCATTAACATTACCTCATTTAGATGGGTGGTAGCTTATGTAAACAAAGCTCAGACAGCAGCATTTCGGGTTAAAGTTCTTCCTCTTAGAAAACCGGCCAAAGGTTAGCCAGTGTTTCACCTCCCATGTTTACTAGTTTGGCAGCAGGCTTGTATTTCAGGCGCATTTCTGATTCATGCTTTGAAATCCACATAAATAAATGATGTCTCAAAACTAATGCACTTTGTGGACATGGGAAAATGTGAGCTGAAACAATATTAAATTGATGCTAAAATCAAAGCTGGCTTGAAATCGCAGCGTTTTTGAATCGTTACAAGTTTACGTGACGCTATCGAATCGCCACGCTTCGGTTCTCTTTACAGGAAGTAAATGCTGACATATACGGAACAGGATCAGCATTAGGGCTTCAGCTAATGTTCAATAACGAACAACGCACGTCACCATTTCCCAAAGCGCCGTCATTAAACATCTCAATGTGTTCGACCAACAGCGCAAAAATCAACTGTATTAAAACCGTAAGACACAGACACACAAGGAGCAAAGCCTGAGGCTAAAAGCAGTCACATTTCAGTAGTTATGCTCTGATAAATGACTATGAAAGCTATTAAATGCTGATCACATTTAGTTTGTTCATTCGTTCTCTGACAATCAGCTAATTGATGAAGGGATCATTGCCCAACGATCCCTTGACCAATCTGTACTGGGTGGTCCATGACCGGTAACTCATGGCCTCCATTGGAGTGATAACTTGCCATTGGTTAGCAGGAAAACAAAAACAGATGTTTAAGGGCAAACCATCGGAAGTAGAGAGAAATTATGAGATTTTTCCCCGTGGTTACAATTGTCTTTTCAATGCCACTCGCCAGGGCGAGGTGACTGTCCAGTCTGTACGCTTTCGAGATCGAATCTCGCTCGCATCGGGGTCCGATCGCCATTGAATTTGGATCTCAGCGAGGCGTGGACAGCAATGTGGACACAATCAGGATAACTTATCAGACGTCTATGACTGCTCATGAAAACACAGGATTTACTGATATTGCTGCTTCAAATTAAGCGCTTTTGAACTAGAACAGTGACACACACAAAAAAAAAAAAAAAAGGAAAATGCCATAAGGAAGAGTAAGCATAAAAAATAACGGAGGGGTCACATTGTAAAAAGACACATGTAACCACGGCCTTTGTTGCACCGGCACACGATGCATGAATGGGACTCATGGCAGGGATGGGGGGGGGGGTCAGGCAGAGATGACTAAACCACAGGGATATTTATAATTTAAAATAAAAAATAAAAAAGGGGGGGTTTGCAGGGCTTCATTCCACTTGCAGGCTAACTTACGGTGGCAGAGGTTGCTGACCCAGGCACAGGCACTGACGGTCAGGAGGTGAGGGGGGCTCTGCATCCCCGGGACTGCTACACGGGACGAGTGAACACAAAGAGATTAAAGGGAAGGTCTCGTATGTATCGACACATATCATAAAGTAGTGAGCGGGTGTGCGACAACGTGATGTCGTGTCGCGCATTGGCCACCGCTGCATGAACAGAACTGCTTCGGTGGCGCCGGATCAAAGTCAACATCAGACGTTATTTCACAGCATGCAACCAAGCAAATATTCCACAGTTGACATTTGTCAGTTGTGGAAATGTTTTTTTCTACTCTAAAAGTAGCTTGAAGGACATTTGAACCCACACTTAGAAGTGAACTAGAGATGATGTTAGCCTCATTCTTCTTCTTCCTCCTCAGAGTGATTTGAACTGTTTTGACTAGTGCAATATAGATGATCAATATACGTAAATATTCTCGTATTGGGATTTCTGCATCCTAGTGCCATACCTCCTCCTACAGACACTCACACAATCCTGTCTGCTCAACAGTTCACCAGTGGAATATCAACAGAGCTGCTGAATAGACTGAGGCCTTGCAAAGAGGCTGGTAGTCAGTAGGCTTGAGCTTTTTTACCCACAGCTAGCATAGCTGCACCACTGGACTTGTTGCCCATGGCCACTGTGTGTGTGTGTGTGTGTGTGTGTGTGTGTGTGTGTGTGTGTGTGTGTGTGTGTGTGTGTGTGTGTGTGTGTGTGTGTGTGTGTGTGTGTGTGTGTGTGTGTGTGTCTTGAACAAAAAGGCCTATTTCTGGGGAAGTAGTTTAACTATTTTATACTATATAAAAACAAAAGACCTGTAACGAATATATTAAAGTTGCATTGAACAATATCTTGGATGCTGGGGCTGCACAGGTACTACTTAAAAGATTGCCATGTCGATTAAGGAATGTACGCCATCTCATTTCTGAAAGATGACTCGACTCCTCTGCCACATTTCCTTTGAAGAGCTGCATACTTAAGATGAATACTACTTTCTCTGCTGCAGAATGCAAGCATGCACTTCCAGGCAGACGGACTCTCACTTCTCTAACACTCCGCCAATCAAATGAACCACCCAACTAGCGGTGAGGTCAGGCTGGGTCACCGCAAAAGAGTGTCCAGTCTTTGGTCGCGGCTACATAGCCATGCCTGGAGCTTTTCTAACGTGCACTAAAGTTACAGTAAATGGATGTTAGCTTGACCAGAGATATTATTAAACACAAACTCAGTAAACTTAACCAGAGTTGACCACTAATCCTGACCGGCAACATTTTAGCCAACGTATTATTGTTGCTGGGAGTGTATGAGCAAAACATGTTGTATTAGCAAAAGTAGCAGACAAAGGCGCAACGCACTACAGTTCGGTGTCAATTTCCCGTTGCCCGATCCCGTTAGTTTTTCCGTCTTTGCGGCAAATTATGTAAAACTCTGACTTGCGTTTAGTACGACACAATCCATCTTCTCAACTCTACTCGTGTGTGGAAACTAAAAGCTGTTGTAGGAGACTACTTCCAGTAGGGCTGTACATTTGAATAAAATTGTTATTATGATTTTGCCTTTCAGCGATTATGAAAACAAGATAATTGACACAAATTGATTATTGTGCCGCATTTTGTTGTGCAACGATGCTCTTGTTTGGTCTTTTCCCCTATATCCGATAGGAATCACATTCTAAACCCATTGCATGATGCAGTTCTGGAACCGATTTGCAAAAGAAAAAATAATTCTTGAGACTTCCTAATAATCAAATCTGCCAGGATGCAGATTTGAGCTGGCCGTGTGAGCAAGGCCTTATGTCCAACACAACCGGGTCTAGGTCCGTGAACAGCTGTTGCTGCTGTGAGCTTGCGTCTTGTCCAATTTCAGAAAAAAATTAAATATATTGTTCATTTCATACACGGTGCACGTTCCAATGTCACAGAACAAAACATTACCCCTCACTTTCTGTCATTATTTCACAATTTCCACCATTTAAGAGGAAACTCATTTCCACCAATTTGTCCTTTTCAGAATTGTCGCCGTTTTCCTTACTGAGCATCCAACTGTACCACTGATTAACACACCATTTTTTTGTGCAACCCTTTACATTTGGCTGGAAATAGCTGGAGGGAGGGAAGTAGAGAGGATGGAGGAGGCTGCCTGCCAACACTCGACTGAGCGAGAGACGCAGAGCAGGCTCTCTCGCTCTATGACATTAATGTCACAAAGTAATGGCTTTCAGTGGTTGAGACATATTCATCAAATGAATAATCCAATGCTTCTCAACGCTTGATGCATGGCTAAGGTATGGCCTCAGCACCCAGCGACCACGGCAACCACTACAGGACAGGCGATCAAATAAGAGACGACTTGTACAGTGCAGCCAATGAGAGCTCAATTATTTGTATTACTTAACACACACACACACACACACACACACACACACACACACACACACACACACACACACAGTATTAAGTCTTGCATGTTAATGTACCAAGACGACAACATTGTGGTAAAATGATCTGTGAATTCACATGTCCAAATATGAAAAATAAATAACACAAGTAAGTAACACAAATAAAATAAAAGCTGCATCCAGAGCACGTGGACTCATTATAAATAACGCATTTATTTCATCAACCTGTGAGGATGAGACAGTGTTCATGGAGACCACACCGGGCCCTGAGAGGCTGTCAGTAAACATCACCCGGAGAGTCTGGGTGACTTTTATTCGGGAGCGCGTCGCATCCGCCTGGATCCTTTAAATCGTTAAATTATTAACCAGCATAGTCGAAGAACAACGTCAACAAGGACCTGTCACTGACGGAGGGTAAAGAAACGGGGAAACAAAGGGTGACCCTGCTGTGGCTGACCGCAAACCGTGAATGAAAAGGGCGTTAACGACACAACGTTATACGACACACAAAAAAGGTTTTAACGAGACAAGTTGCCCCCCAATCGCTGGGGGGCAGCGATTGGAAATTAGCTAGCAGTTAGCTCCCAAGCTAACGACTGAATAACTTGCTCATTCGGGCAGCAATGCCAGCGTCCGATGCTAACCGACCGCGTTATCAATAAATGGACGGTACGCGGTTTGCCTCACAGATGTAACGCTTTCCAAATCTTCAACTTGAACGTCCCGAACAAGTTCGGCAGTAACTACGTAACGTTAAACGTTACAGTCAAACGAGGTCGCGCGAGCTCTGCTGTGCAACCAACTTCAGCCCGAAGCCCGAAACTGAACTCACGTTGACGTTACTTGTCTCACAACTGTCTGGTTAAAAGAAAAAAAAGTCACATACGTTGGAATGTGGCCACGAAACAAAGACTTCATTCTCAATTTAACGAGGTTTTGGAGAGTTAATGCAGTGTATACGACGCTCCGAAGTGGTCATTAACTGATAACACGCCAACATTAAGTTTGCTAATTTCACTAGACAACAATGTAGTTGAGATAGCTAACGTTACCCTAATATTCCACTTGTGTCTGCCTCTGACTGCCCGCGTGGGAACTACAAACAAAGAGGGTTGCTTTACTCACAATTATAGTACTTGCAGGTGTAGAGTTAAATCCACAGAACGTCTACCCTTGGCTTCGTTGATAAAAACATTATATTTCTGTGACACTCGCTGAAGTATTTCTCGCCGTCTCTGCTTGTCTGACTGGTTTTGGATGAGGAAAAAAACAACTAAATACTGCACTAACGCCAACAACCAATGACTTTTGATTGAATTATGACTGACGTCTTTCTAGCCAATTGCCAGTCTCAACCCGTTGCAGGGCTGGCTTCTTATCCAATCAATGTGAGAGTAGGCGGGATTTCAACCGCTTTACCGAGGGCGACTGACATTCGCGTAGTCCAATCCTCGCGACTCAATTTATGCAAAACCGAAGCTATGACCAATGAAATGCGTCAACTATAACTAGGCGGTACCAACAGCCGTATCAACCAATAAGATAAGGAGAGAGGTGATATAAATGGCGGCAGAAAAACACTGAGCACGTTGGCGCTTGACAGAGTAGAGATTTTAAAATAAATATTTATACTAATAGTAAAACAAACAAAAAACAATAAGGTGATGAAGAACCCGTCCCAAGATGTAAGAGGAACATATTGTGTTTACATTACTTATGTAAGGTGTCATTCCTTTGTTGATGATAAAGTGCCAGGAAATATCTGTTGTCCCCTTTATTTTCTCATTAACTTAAAGCATAAACCAACATTGCCCCCTGGCGAATGAAAAGCAAATGTACACATTTTTACTGCAGCAATAATAAATAATAGACCAAACACTATTCATACATCATCCCTGCAGCAGTCTTTTAGTTTGTTGTTCGCAACAGATTTGAATTCCTCATTAATTCAAACCTTTGTTTTGTCACGTGTGCAAAAGAGTATGCAGTTGTCTGCATTTTGGACCAAAAAAAACTTGCACATGAATTGCTTTTCAAAATGGATGAGTTGATTCTTGGTGAAATTGTTGTGCTCTTCAGAACTTTAGAACATTCTGTCATCGTTGGAGCCATCACATGCACAATTATCTATTCAATTATCAGATTATATCAGACAAACATGTAAATCCCATAAATATCTATGAGATGGTATTACATCTGACTGAACTACCGCAGAAAAAATGTGCAAAAACCGACCCTCCTGTATAGTACCATAAGCAGTCAGTGTCAACAAAAGAGTGGAACAAAACAGAGATTTCTCTTTCAGATAAATGTTCAGGGTTGTCTGCATTGGTGAAAAAACATCTCAACATTGTGATACCACTTCTGGTTACAAAAACACAACATGTGTCCAAAAAAAACCAAGAAGGTGAAGTCCAAAATGCCGAGCTCAAGGCCTCACTGACTCTGTCACCCCCAGGACAATTTCCCATCGGTCATTCCCCTGCACATCCCATCATACTTCATATTTAAATACACCTGTCACTTTAACATTACACTTTAACATACACCTGTTTACAGTACTGTTATCTGTTTTATTGTGCACTTTATTTTATACTTGATATTCTATTGTAAATGTAATATGTTTCTATTGCATTGTGTTGATTGTTGTTGTCTAATGTATGCACCACCCACCAAGACAAATTATTCGTATGTGTAACATACCTAGCAAATAAATGGTTCTGATTCTGATTCAAAACGGCAGTATGCAAATCAATGTGACTTCTACCACTATGGCTGATGTCTTTGCTCCTTTGATTGGTCACTTACATTCAACTCCCACGGTCTCTGGCCTGATATGTCTCTGTCTATGACTGCGATTTTAAATATCTTAAGAGTGAGATTAATCTTATGTGTACTGCAATACGCGTAATATGACTGAGCTGGATGTTTGTGTGCTGTTTTCCTTGTAGTTTAATGGTGTCGTACGTTTAATGGTGTTTTAGTACTATATCATGACGCTGTCACTCGAAAGCACTTTGTCAAATGTTGTCATGTTGTGGATGAAAGATCAATAAATAAATTGCATGAAACTTGTCTGATCGGATATGGATGGGGAGCCAATTTTCATTTGCATACACCCCATGAAGCTTTATCTGCAGTATGAAGTCGTTTCTCAGTCCCATTTTTATAATCTTGGTGAAAGGTGTGAAAGACCACATTTCTACTAAAATCGATAATAAAAAATGTGGTTTTAGACATTTTTTTTACATGTATCTACCATTTTATTCATATATTTCACTGCTTTTGTGAACCTAAAACCTTTGGTAAACCAATTTCCATCACCTAAACCAATCTACCACCTGAGTAAAGTTATGTTTTCACAAGAGATATGAAGAATATCCAAAAATCGAGATTCCATTTTTCAGCTTTAGAGTCATATTTTGTCTTTACACTTTTGCCTTATGACAATGGTGCCTCATTATATAGAGAGTTGAGATTGTTCTGCAATTTATGATGTAAAACATGGGTATGTATCTTATATGCAAGTGCCTTAAAAGGTGAATTTAAGAAATGATGTAAAATCGAGAAAATCCACTGAAAATGGCCTCAGTGTTGCAAGAGTTAAATACACTTGCTACTTTTATATTTATAATACTTGTTCTAAAGTATTGTTAGGATATCACACAGTTGTCGAAAAATTACTGTTACTTGATCAAACTGATGTCTGTGTCAAAAGTCTTCTTTGGAGATCACCACGACCTACAGAATCTGGAAATACCGCCAAATCCCTTGTGAGACAAAGCCTCAGCAAGATATGCAACCACATTGCATTTTTTCCCAGCCCAAAAACTGAAATATGAATTATTATGGATGAAACGATATTCCACACGGCCTTGCTTGGTATGTATTGGTGCATCTTCTTGAGCAGAGCCCCTCTGTTGTGAAACCAGAGGCGTCCAAGGTCCAGGAGGAAAGTTGGCGCATCTTGGCTCTCAGCGGACCTAAACCTACGGTTCACGAAATGTGCACTAAATGAATTACTACAAATATTTAACTTCACTTAATCAAAGTCAAACTTTGCAGAGATACTGTTAACACATAGTGCTATTTTATAGTAGAACAAAAGTGATGATATGCATAATTAAAAAGAGGAAATACATCCTTTTTTTCTTTTCTTTCCTGTGTTCTATCACAACCAATAAACAAGTAACACACATACTGCTATATGAACCTCTTAAAGTGTCCTCTGTATATTATAACTTTTGAAATGATTTAAATAGCCCTTGTGGTTGAGGAGATATTTAGTATTTAGTATGGTATCTTTAACTGGGCCGTTGCTCTCTGATTACCCACCTGCACTTGGGGATCTACTCTTCTACTAATACCGGAGTCGACTGCAGACAGAATAGTTTGAGGCTGCCTGCAGGGCGCGCGCATGACTCCTCCCATCTCGTTCTCACCCTGGGTTGGATGACTGTTTTGCAGCGAAGCACGCATTTTAAACGGCAATATCGTTGACGATCATGCTCATTTAATTGTGGCAGCTAAAATCGTGATCGCGATTACAATTGGATTAATTGTGCAGATGAATCGGTCTGATACCTCATTCTGCATATGCATTAGCCATGTGCTTTTCTGTGCGGTTGTGTGTATTTGCGCAGCCTGGTGAGGTAACTTGATTAAAATACCACAAATTATACATCGAAATGAAGCTTAGAACCTATAGTTTTTAGCTGTATGTGTGATTTCCTGAATTTCAGTAGCCCATTGGAAGGATTAAAATAAGGATGTTTTACCTTGTGTTTAAGCCAGTAACCCTGTGTCTATCATGGGGGAAAGGTCATGAAACTCCATAACAAAATAAAGTGAGAGAAAGATGAAGTACACTGAGGATGTGAAAATATGTTTAATACATTATTATATGCCAATATTAAATTAATTGGATGCTTGGACGACACACATTTCATTGCCAATGAACATTAGGTCACAAAATACAACCTTGCTCAGTTCTGGTCTTCTATTCAGATTCAAATACAGAGACAGGATTTTTTTGATTGAACTGCTAGAGATAATGATGTCTCAGTTCACCTCTTTTAAGTACTTGATTATGACAGACAGATCTGTCAGTATTTTTGCAGTATAGTACAATACCACCAGTATGTCTAAACCCTAATTAATCAAATCCAAAAACCTGATACAATGTGATCATTACAAAGACATTTATGTATGTATGTGCATACAACAAGACGCCCAACAGGCGAACAATTCATGGAACAATTCAAGCTAATACAAGAACTCATTTAAAGGCTCAAATCGGGTTTATTAACACAAACGATTTTAATACAGAAAAAAAGGAGGAACTCTCAAAAAAACTAAGAAAAAAATTGAAATTTGATAAATAAATAATGTGGTAATAAAATAAATACATTAAAAATAATAAGTTTCAAATTAAATAAACTGTAAATACAATTTAAATAAAGTGCAAATGAAAATATAGCCTTATAATCTGTGAATTCTACGCTTCAACAGTCTTCATTTGCATGGCAGAACCAGAAGTTACAGTTGCTGAAAAATGCTGTAAAGTGATCAAACTGATATATTTGATATTCTCTCTTTGTTGTTGTACAGCCTTCATTCTTTTACTTGACTTTACTTACAGAAGCTTTGATAAAAGGGTTAAACTGGACGAGCAGTCTGAGTCATGTTTTTAATATCATGTTTTCAATCAACTATTTTGTCACATTACAATAAAACACAATCAAGTTAACACTTCTGGTCACAGTGAGTTGTGTGGTGTTTCATTAACTGTTGTCTGCATATTCTTATGATCAGATTATTATCTGCATATAAACCATAGGAGGGATATGAGACATTGTTAGTGTGAGAACATATTAATTCAGCATGTTTGAAACTGAACAAAGAGACAGTTTAGTGTAGCTTTGTACTCTCTGTGACAATCCCTTGGTTTTACTTTTATATTCTTCTTTCATTTCTATTCCAACCTCGTTAATAAAGTAATACTTTGAACCGGGTTGTTCATGTTGTTAATAAAGTAATACTTTGAACCGGGTTGTTCATGTCGTCAATCACTGCTGTAAAACAATATTAATATATTTGGACGTTTGTTGAACGGAAACACCTTTTAATCTCTCAGTTATCCCTCATAAATGTCCCAGTGAATATCTTTGGCTATTTTAATGGATTTTAGGGTTTAAACATCCCTGAAATAACCAACACAAAAAACATTTCTGAATGTTGGGCATTTATTTCAATTCATGAGAAAATAATGGTTGTTTTCCATGGTTTCAGTTTTAAGTTATTTATT
>JBAMJR010000342.1:325000-367500 GCA_038501785.1 Myoxocephalus aenaeus
AAAAAAGGAATCTTAAGCCCAATTTATGCATTTGATTAGCTGTCAAACACCTTAAATTAGATCACAAACTGCTGTTAGAACAGCGTTGAGAGCTGTGGGAGATTGGAATAGTTCTTCAGCTCATGGTATGTACAAACAGTTGTGTCCTTGCAAAAAGTGCATTTCTGGACAGATTTAAGTTAATGTATTACACAATGTATTGTTGTGTCAAAAACGTAGAATTGCTTGTAAGAGTTGGTAGAAATATCAAAACCTTCAGAAACCTCAAGGTGATGAAGGTAAAGACAGCAGTTTTTGGCTTCTTTTTATTTATTTTTGACATTGGGATTTTAGCCCAGCAAACAGTCAATTTCTGGGGTCCAACTTTGACAGTTTGACAGTCGTGAGAGTGAATTTCTTGGAGAGCAGACCTGTCTTTGTAAGATTTTACCACTGCCTCTGGCTACGGTAAATAATGTCCTTCATATCATATGCTTAGCCTATGAGGGCCTTGGGATGTGTTGCATTGTACTCATTATTTTATTCTCACTTTCAAAAGAAAGGTTTTACATTTTGAGAGACGCTTTCTTGCCAAGAGCTGATTAGATTAAAACCTGTCCGTACGGTAAATATGAAGCGAGAGCTAAAAGGCCATTGGCTAACATTAGCATAAAGGCTACATACGACGAGCCTGTAAAAGAAATGTGCCTACCAACACCATTAAAGCCATATCAATAAGAGTAGTTACAATAGTTAAAACCATTCATTGTCACTTTTGTTTGAGCACAAATAAAACAAACAAGAAACAACGTGTTACGCTAAGCTAGCTAATCGCTTCCTGGCTATCGCTATTTCCTGAAATGTCAAATGCTGCCTTGCTGCCTTGAAGCATTTGCTTCAAGAGAGCATTTGACACAAGAGATGTCAAACGCGTTAGCATTGTCGTCTTAGTACCGAGCTGACTTTAAGAGCATGTGTTGTCATGACTAAACTTTTCTTCTGTGTGTGTGATTTCCATGCATTTGAATTTTGGTCGTTACTGATATTTACATCTGATGAACCAGACACGAGATACAAATCTTTCTTCCCTTTTCCTCCTTCCTCCTTATGAACATCCTTTTGACTCTCCTTCACGATGATAATGATCACACAGTGAGACCGCAAACTCACTGTCTCGGCGTGCGCAAGTGTGCGAGGTAGTTTGGGTGTCACTGACCAAAGTCGTAAAACTCAGCTGTCCCCTAAAGACTTCTAACGTGACCAGTCTAGTCCAGCTGAAGAACTCAAACATGGCAGCCATGTCTTGGGTGTTGTCTCGTACAGTTAGGGCCCTGAAAGATCACATACGCTCTAAACAGCTGTTTACAGTATGACCTGCTGCTGCTGGGCTTTGGTCACAAAGGCACAAAGTAGTAGCGCCACGCCGTTACAAGCTCTTTCCTGTTTTGTATGTATTGTGAACGTGAACAGGTGGTGAAATTCAAGCAAACATGCATGTGAACAATGCAGGATTCAAAATATTGAACAAATGTTCTTGCAAAGCGTTCTATGAGGAATGAAATGACTTGTTAGTTCTACCTGGTAATACGGAGTGCTCTTTGGTGAGAAACGGCATAAACAAAACCTTTTAAAGAACGCGCTGAACATCGCACTCTTTCATACTGTCATTTACCTTTTTTCCTTTTTTTGCACTGGCATCTCAAATGAAACCCTTGCGTTTAGCCTCGGTTCTGTACATTACATTAATGACCCATTCCAGTATGCTGTGGTCTCCTGGGAATAGGAAATATGCAGCTGATGAGTAGTCTACCCCCTCTTCAAGCCCCTTATCTGTGGGTGAAGTATGGGTGTGTGGCTCTCCACTGCGGGCCAGCCTGATGTGGTCTCGAGATATTCACGCAGAAGTTTCCCTTCCGGAAAGGCTGTTCGCAGTGAGAGCGGTTGGTGACTTTGTTTGTATGTATGTTTTATTTTTAATCTTTGTTAATTTGGAAGGTTTTATTTCGGAAATGTGAAGGGGGGGAAAAAGGAAACGTCTGTTTTTATATGGGTCAATTTATGGCAGGCGGTGCACTTTGAGTGACATTGGACACACGATCTGGAAATATTTACGACGTATTTATTGGAACAAGTGGAGGGCTGAAGTGTCATTTGGAGAGCAAAAGGTGAAAGCGGTTGAAATGGCAGCTGATGTGTCAGTGATCAAAGTAATAGATTTGAATGACTTTTGTCTTTACACCGCGTTCCACATTATTATGCAAGTTACACTTTGCTCAGATTTTCCTAAATAGTAATGCACAGTCAGTCAGTATAATTTTCAAGTCATCAACTGTTAGAGTATAAGTCAAATTCTATTGAACAAACCTCCTAATGATAACAGTATTTTTTTTCAAAAATAAAAAACTCAAAATGCAGTGTTCCAAATTATTATGCAGAATTTCAGAATTTCAAGATATTTTATAGGTTGTAAAGAACAAAAAATTGTCATTTGTTGAATTTGCAGCATTAGGAGGTCATATTTACTGAAATCAAGAAAAGTTTGAATCAAAAACATCTTAACAGGTCAAGTTACATGTTAACATAGGACCCCTTCTTTGATATCAACTTCACAATTCTTGCATCCATTGAACTTGTGAGTTCTTTGATAGTTTCTGCTTTAATGTCTTTGCAGGATGCCATAATAGCCTCCCAGAGCACCTGCTTGGATGTGAACTGCCTTCCACCCACATAGATCTTTTGCTTGATGATGCTCCAAAGGTTCTCAATAGGGTTAAGGTCAGGGGAAGATGGGGGCCACACCATGAGTTTCTCTCCTTTTATGCCCATAGCAGCCAATGCCCCAGAGGTATTCTTTGCAGCATGACATGGTGCATTGTCATGCATGAATATGATTTTGCTACGGAAGGCACGGTTCTTCTTTTTGTACCACAGAAGAAAGTGGTCAGTCAGAAACTCTACATACTTTGCCGAGGTCATTTTCACACCGTCAGGGACCCTGAAGGGGCCTACCAGCTCTCTCCCCATGATTCCGGCCCAAAACATGACTCCGCCACCTCCTTGTTGACGTCTCAGCCTTGTTGGGACATGGTGGCCATTCACCAACCATCCACTATCCATCCATCAGGACCATCAAGGGTTGCACGGCACTCATCCGTAAACAAAACAGTTTGAAAGTTAGTCTTCATGTAGTCCTGAGCCCACTGCAACCTTTTTTGCTTGTGAGCTTGGTTTAGGGGTGGCCGAATAACAGGTTTAAGGACACTTGCAAACCTCTTGAGCATCCTACATCTTGAAGTTCGCGAGACTCCAGAGGCACCAGCGGCTTCAAACACCTGTTTGCTGCTATTCAATGGCATTTTAGTGGCTGCTCTCTTAACCCTACGCATTTGTTTGGCAGAAATCTTCCTTATTTTGCCTTTGTCTGAACGAACCCGCTTGTGCTGTGAATCAGTGACAAATTTCTTCACCGTCCGATGATCACGCGCAATTCTTTTGGAAATATCCAATGTTGTGATACCTTGACCAAGGTATTGCACTATTTGCCGCTTTTCAGCAGCAGAGAGATCCTTTTTCTTCCCCATTTTGCCTGAAACATGTAGCTTGCTTAATAATGTGGAACATCCTTCTTAAGTAGTTTTCCTTTGATTGGGCTCACCTGGCAAACTAATTATTATTATTACTATTTGGATGATTTCAATCATCCAAATAGCCCTGAGACACAATACCATCCATGAGTTTCATTGAAAAACCAAAAAATTAATGTTTATGACCCTTAAATACAATTTGCCTAATAATGTGGAACGCGGTTTATCAGTATCAGCTTTCCATTATTTCTGGGTCAGTAACCAATATGTCCGTGTTTAGTGGATCCCTATAATAAAACTAAGGCTGCAGGACATGGGTGTTTCCTAATGTAGACTATTTTGCTTTGTCATCACATTCACATCTATACAACCAATGTGTTTCCGATTTTAATATTTTTACTACACATTTTTTCATAGATATAGCCTCTTTGTTTTATCATATATCATGACATGTTGCCATCTGGTGAAAACAGCTGTATGTGTTTTTTACATGGCATTATATATCGCAGAAAAGTCCGCTTTTTTTACAATATCGTGCAGCCTTAAATAAAATGATTCTTCAGATGGACTAGATGACCCTGATGTTGTTGAAGCAGTAATCAAAACTAAGGATGCAGTGCAAAGACAGGATGCTGAGTAAGACATGGGAGGAAGTAGGTAAAATGCCTTTGTGAACCTTCTTCTACACTAACATGCCATGACATGGACCAAAGGAGATTGGCATGAATTCATCGGTTGTTTGAAGAAGCTCCGACTTCCCAGTACTGTCGGCTCCATACGAGCTTTCCTTCAAACCAACGAGTAAAGATTGGAGGAGCCATTATGGAAACGGATGAACTCTCAGGCTGTTCCGATTGAATCAAACTAAATTTGATGACGTTGATCCAAACGACACACACGTGCATTGTTGTGAAAACCATTGTCATTGTAGTTCATTCAGGACTTCGTGGTCCCTTTGTCCAGATCTTGCCACTGCAGTGTGCTTCAGTAGATTCAGTCGCTTCAACTCCCCGACATCCCAGCCGTTCACACTTCGTGGTTTCAGAAGAAATCGCTGTGGCCCGAGATAGTCGGCGTCGCCCCGTTTCCCAGCCAAGACTGCACACTCTGCGGTCGGATTAAAATTCCCCGCATTTCAAAACGAAAGAATCTGCAACGGTGTTCTCTGCACCTCGTCTGCCTGTGGAGCCCTCTCACCAGTTCTGTCTCTCCCTGGGACGTCCTGCTCTCGCTGTGCTTTTCCTCTCTCTTGGCTTCTAGTCTGTCTAGGCAGGAACTTGTTGACTCAGCTTTGATCTCACACACACACACACACACACACACACACACACACACACACACACACACACACACACACACACACACACACACACACACACACACACACACTGTAATGTCGCTGAGCGTTGTAATGGAGAACCCAACAGCTATGTATCTGTCAGTGATCTGTGTGTGCTGCTTGAGAGCGAAGTACATATCCAATTTCCTACTACTAACCCAACCCATCGGGGTTCTAACATTACTCGCCTTCTTTCATTTTGATCTCAGTTATTTAGAAAACAATGCAGCTGGGGGGAAAGAAACCCAACTCATTATGGAAATGAACTTTTTGTTCTTCTTTTTGCACTGCTCACAATGTTTGTCTTTGGCGGCACTTCTTCTCTTCTGAGAACGACATTTCCGTCTTCGCACTCTACCTGAAGACATCAAACTTGGCCCCGATGCAGCACCTTCAAGAGGTTTTGTCGGCTACTGTGGAGGGAGACTTTGTCTGCACTCTAAAAGCTGTACCCCATTGTCACATTCTTCAATCAATATCGCGGTATGAATAGTCTTGGAAGCCTGTACTTATCCATCTCGATAGCATTGTGGTTGTAAAAATTGTAAGCAAAGGTCGATCTTGTTCTCAAGCCGTCATGCAGTTCATGCATAGACTCGCCAGTTTGTTCTCATTCATTCTGCAGCTCACTGTCGGGAGTACCACAACAGCATTGCAGGCTCCATGCATTGAGCCTCTGCATCCATTCTATAGCTACTTGCTACTTGCCTCCCCTGGTCGACCGATCTCTAGAATCCATGCTCTTCCTGGCTTGTATCGGTTTCCTGGGGTGCTCTGAATTCGTATTCCAACCTTCAAGAACTTAAACTGACTAGCTGGGTCTACATTTAGCGTCTAGACTCTTATCTCTGTCCATTTGAGCCATTGACCAAATACATAGGTTTCAGGTATGCCACCAAGGCCTCAGCTCAAGACCTGATCTCAATGAAATGGGGACGGGGCTACTTGAGGTGTGCAGGAGTACAAACTGACTCTGAATGCTCACACCAATGCTGGGTTAGCAAAGGCTAAACGACATCTCTACTTTTTATGGTACCGTAGAAGCTTAAATGTTGACAGAACTTTGTTGGTTAGCCCCGGCATATCGCTCCCAAGGCAAGTTTTATTTGTACAGCACATTTCCACAACAAGGCGATTAACAATCTTAATCTCTGGGGAGGGGGGGGACTCCACACCGACTCTCCTCCTCCCTGGGAGAGAGGCTCTGCCTGTGTTGCAGCTCTTTGGCGAGGATTCCCATGAAGCCTAAAAGGTCAATTTTATTGTTTGAAATGGCTCTTGTTCCAAGCAGGGAAGCAGTTCAGACTCTTGCAGTGTTGCATCCCCGTTTCAGAGTGCGTTGATGTGGATTGTGTTTATGGCACAACCCAGTTCCCTGAAGTCCAAACTACATAAGTCATTTTAGGTCATTGTGACAGTAGATCACTATCAACCCAAGTGTGAATGTAATGTGTACCCTCTATTGTCTTGTAGGCCTCTATTGTCTTGTAGGCCTCTGGAAATGAAAAGTCTTATTAGTTCAAACTTTTCCAGTTTTATGCAAAAAAAAAAAATGGTAAAATTAGGTAGTGTTGTGAATAAAGCGTCTCTTTGTCTGTAGCCCAGTGACACATTTGTCCTGCTCCAGTTCCTTGTGCCTCAGGCGCTCTGGTAAGCTGATTCCATGCTGTGACGTTGGAACCAACACCCTCAACTTCCCCACATGACTTGTGTGACTTCTGACGCCAAAGCATTCTATCCCGATATCGGTCATTTCACCCTTGCTAATCATATATATCATGATAAAGCACATAATAATTCAGTTAAATAAATAAATAGATGAAATAACCAGTAAAGTGAATTTGTTGTATACTCCTGTTGTATTTACATTATTGGAGACAACAGCCAGCCGAGAAGGGTTAAACAAACTAGGGTCAAGTGTGTTAAGAACAGCATGAGTTAATAAATCAGCTCTAGTGTTGTTGTTTTTTTTTAATTTTTATTAACTTCCTCCAGCCTTTATGCTATATTTCTGTATCAATGGGCGGCAGGGGCAATATCCTTTACATACATATCAATAAAAGCCGTTAAGTATCCTGTTACTTCTGGAAGGTTCTTGTATTGCAGGTCACACCTCTATTATGGACGCTTGAAGCTACTGAAATAGCTGACTTGATTAACACGTCATCCGTTCAGCGTTCAGAAATAGACGTACATATATGAATGTCCAGTGTTAATAGGAAGACATGGTCTATGTCATAGTGGGCCCTAAGGGTCCAGTGGAGATTAGGAAGCTTTACGACGGAAGAGGAGATGTTGTGTCATCACTTGTTGGGTCATTACAGTCATGGAAGCTCTGACTGAGAGTTCACAATTACCAAACAAAATAGTTGACACATTCTTTAATAGTTTTAAATGGGAATTTGTCATCATTTTAGACTATATTACAATAGAACAGTAAAAAAAAAAGATAGAACTGAAAAGCAGATTGGAATAGAAAGAACGCAGCTGAAATATTGTTACATGTATAAGCCTGGAAAGCAGTTCAAATGTTAGTTGACGAGTAAGCATTTCAAAAGGTTGTACTGTCCCACCGTGTCTCTTGTATAAATTATACTACTCAAGCAGTGGCTGCGCTAGACTTTCTCGTTGGCCGCCATTTTGACAGACAGGGTCATTAAAATGTTTGATTTATAATAAGAAATAGGTTTAAGGTGGATTTAAAGGTGGATTTTGTGTTTCTAATCCAATACACTTTTTTATAATGTCACGATATTTTGATAAAATGTTTGAATACATCAGCTCGTCGGACACAAAAAGCAAACAGTTCCTGTGGCCTTGGATTTGCGAACATTTCGTATGTCACCTTTTTAGATAATAAAAAAACCTGAAAGCATTCACTGTAAATCAGATTGGAGAAGAAAACGGCTCCATGTGTTGCGCTGATCACTCCCACTTGGCTGAAGTTCCTGAACCACGACTCCCAGAATGCACCCTATCAGACGTGGTCCAGCTTCCAAAGATTGTGATCTCTCCCATAGCTTTATGGCTCTGTGTACATCAGCGCACACTTAACTGTATATTTTACTCTTGACCTGACTGGTCCGGGGGGGGGGGGCGCGTCAGACAAAAGTAGGGCAGCCGGTCCCTGAGCTGATATCAGGATGTTATTCACAAACAAATTCCTTAACTCCTTGTTTCCATTTCTTCATGTTTATCCCACGGCTCCCTGCGCCTCAGGGATATTCTGAACGAGATCAAAAAACATTCAGACAGAAATTGGAGGGCAGTTGTCAGTAAATGGTTCTACTCCACTGCTAACACCTTGATTTGTGTTTTCTTTTAGGTGGGGGGGGGTAATTGAGAGACTACTGTGTGCTGCCAAACTATTAGGTAGCAGAGACCTGAGACCCCCTCTGGGCCACTCAAAGCCTTAAAGGAGAGAGTGTGGAATAGCTGTGTGGCACAAACTAAAGGGACTGCCCCTTGCCATGACGCACACTTGCCTGCATATAGAGTGCATCCGCAGGTTTTCATGGGATCTTGTTTCAGGCCTGCTGCACACTGTGTGTTTGTGTGTGTGTTTGTGTTTAAGTTGGTGTACGTGCAGACCCTTATCTCTGTGTGTGTGTGTGTGTGTGTGTGTGTGTGTGTGTGTGTGTGTGTGTGTGTGTGTGTGGGAAACCGTATCTTTCTCCCAGCTCCTCCAGGGTGAGCAGATTCCATGACTGTAATAGGCAGAATAATGCTGCGAGGCTTCCAACGATCGGGATCTGAAACTTAACGTTGACGGAGATGTTATCGCAAAAAAAAACAACGTTTGGCATCGGTTTCAAATGTCTGTTGTTGTTTGGGACATAGGAGTTGGTTAATATCAGGTAAAAGCATATTAAAGGCCAAATTTTTTTTTCCCCCAAAGAAAACTTGTGCTCGCTGAAACTGACAATGGTCTTAAAATATGAATTGTTTGAACGTGAATTGTTGCATGCAGCTACAGCTTTTATATAAGTTAATTCCAAGCACTTCAAGGGGTTTGAGACGGTCTCAAAGTGTGAGAGCCAAAGCGGACGCAATCAGTTGAAGTGGCCCATTTGCTGGAAGCACTCTGACTTTTAGTTTTAGGTTTAAGCCCTGAGGGCAGTGGAGTTGTATGTAAGCACTGCACGTGGTTAAACCGGGGTCCACTAATGTGCTGTGTACATTAACTATTAGCATGCTTACAACCTCTCCTGTCCTCTCTTCTTGGCTCTGTGTTCATTTCTTTTCATGTCATAAAAAGACTGACAGAGAGAATGAGGAAAAATAAAGTGTTTTGTTTCAACATTAATGAAAGTAAACAACTAGTGGAAACCAAGATGCAAATATGAACCTGGCTAAAAAAAGAGCATAATGTGTCCCCTTTAAAGCGGCTACAACTGACTCTGGGGGAAAAAAAAAAGAAGAAAAAAAAAGGTATCAAATGGCAACGTGAAAGAGGTCGTTCGTAACGATGAACCTAGAGAGAATCTACAGCTGAATCTGCAGCTCAACTGCAGGGGTTGTTGGCTGGAGTTGTAGTCCTGTTCAGGGGCCGTATGGTCAAAGCTGTGCAGGACGGGACACTCTGGCTACACAGCTGCAGACATTCCTTGCATTTGGAATGTGACCTCCCTCATTTATATGAAGTCAAAGTTTTCCATCACATGTTTGTCATGTTTTGCAGAGGATAATGCACATCATTAACGCAGACCCTGTGAGGGGGATTCTGTCCAAGGCCAAAGTAAAAAATGGAGGACTTTCGATAGTAAGGAGCATTTTTCAACAAGGTGTCAGAAGCAGGAGGCAACCTCCGGTTCTGCCAAGTGAAGCCGATGCCGCTGTGTCTCATAACTTGCATTCTCTCTACTGACCAGCAGGGGGCGACTCCTCTGGTTGTATAGAAGTCTGTGAGAAAATGACTCTAACTTCAGTCTTGATTTATTCCCTCAGTAAACATGAGTTTATGGTCTCAATCTCTAGTTTCATGTTAGTTAATTATGGTCCATTTAGAGTCAAACAGACCATCAAGCAGATACTTTAGGGTGGGGCTACAGTGATTGACAGGTCGTTGCCGCTACCAGAGACATATTGCCATCTCTGTCCCTCCTCCACTCACTGGAAATTTAAAATCTATGACAGTCTCCTGTGTCTCTGTCTACAAGTAAATGTTGGGTTATTTGTTTGTTTCAGAACTACCGCGTCATAAGAGTCCAGCACTGACTGCGTGGAAGGAGTGACCAGGAAAAGGAAGCAGGAGAGGAAGAAGAGCGAGAAAGAGACTGGGCACTCCTTCTTTTCAGCATCAGAGCTGATGGGTGAGACGGAGGATGAGCGTACGGCGCAGGCCGGCGTTCTCTTTGAGAACTTTGTCCAGGCGTCCACCTGCAAAGGCTCTCTGCAGGCCTTCAGCATCCTCTGCAGGCAGCTGGACCTGGACCCTCTGGACTACAGCAACTTCTACGCCTCGCTGAAAGCGGCGATCAGCAGCTGGAAGGTGAAGGCCCTGTGGACCAAACTGGACAAAAGATCACAGCACAAGGTCTACAACCAGAATAAAGCCTGCCAGGGCACCAAGGTAAGAGGGCCTGCACTGAGTTTGAGGCTACTAATAGACATGAAGAACCAGTTTGGTGCAGTTCCTTAGTGTGTCTAAGGTAATGGGAGGGTATTCACGCCTGTCTGAGCCATGAGCAGCGAAAAAATTTTAAGCTGTGCTTAAACGCATTGTGTTTCCTTTCAATGCTTCAAAATAAAAACCTTGCACTGGTTCGCCGTTGGAAGAAGCTTTTAAGGCAACTCGCAAAATTAACTTAAAGGTGCAACGTTTTGAGATGCTCCAAAGAAATAGGGGGCACCATTCTTACCTCAATGGAAAAAATGTCATTGCATCCTCTTGCGGCAGCTCTGGGATACGTACCTTCTGTTAGCGGAGCTGGAGCAACTTGAGCCAGCGCTGGGGGGGGCGGGCAATTCCCCGCTTCCCTGCCCAATCTAACTGGGGTGTTCGCCAGCTGAATGCTACTTGCTGCAGCTAACCGGTAACTGAAGTCCCGTCTCCTGGATCCCTCCTCCCGACGAAGTAGTCTCCCGAGGGCGGCGAAGACAAAAATACGGGTTGTTTTCTAATTTCTGCCAATTTGGATTTGAATATGAACAAAAACGGCACTTTAACGTGACCGACAAGCCCTCGGAGGCAGCTCTACTTCTTCGTCCTCTCATGTTGGACTGAGGGCAGACTGGACGCTAAAACCGACCTCTCGAGATACTAGTGGTATTACAAGACAGGACGGACCGTGGGCTAGCTGCTTAGCGCGCTTATTTCAGCAGATATCTCTGCAACACAAGACGTAGACGTCTTTAACGTAAAGTCAAAACGGTCACCTTTTCACATTCTGTTGATAATGTTAGTTGAATTAATCGTTCTGGTGGGAAAACATCCTGTGTAGCATTATTTAGTGTGTTAGATACAACAATTGGAAAGAGACTGATCAGTACAAAAAGCTTTATATATATATATATATATATATATATATATATATATATATATATATATATATATATATATATATATATATATATATATATATGTATATATATATGTGTGTGTCTAATAAAAAAATATGATGTATATACTTTTTTATATTTTAACCAACCTAAAAATCTTTTTTCAAAAAACATTTAAAGGCATTGTGGTTTATTTGTTCAAATGCTTAATTATAACATTTACCCATTAAAAATGATAGAAATAATTAGTATGTTAAAACAAGTATATTAAAGTTATATGAAAATAATTAATTGGACCAAAGTAATCTTAACTTTGAGAGGCTGTATTTTGTATTTGGCTCACTCTGAGGCCTTGAAGACAGAATTCAGTTCTTACTTCATGTGCAACATATCTCATATTAGTTATTTTCTGTGATATGCTGATTTGTCTCATTGTCCGACCACGCGTGCCTAAGTATTTATAAGCAGCACGTTTAGCCTGACGTTGGAATGACTTCATATCTGAAAGGGAACGATAAGACGTCTTTCGGGGAACGAGGCCAGAGAGACCCGCAGAGGGGAGATTAACCGAGATGGGCGGGCCAAAAATAACAGCTCAATTATTATCCCAGACATTTTTGTGGGAGAAACCGCTATTCAGAGGAAGACGGTCGACCCTGTAGCTGGGTGGGCGCTCTGTTCTGTTCTCTGTGTTGTAGTTTTTCTGTGTATTTTGTTCTGTTCAATGGAAGACGGCACTCCAAAAGTAATGTTTTTACCAGTTAATTCTCCTCATCGCTGTCAACTGGCAAACGAGCACGGCGAACTGGAATTGGGACGTTGACTGTAATCACATGGGCCCTTTGGGAATTTTCCAGATGAAGCTTTTTCTTCCTGTTGCCACACGATTTTGTCCTCAAAAGCAGATGAAACATCAGTGCCGGTTATCGTAAACCCACGTCGGCAACTGTCAGCATGTTCCACGCGGTCTTATAATGCCACAACGTATACACACTCACCTTTCACAATGTATTGCTTGTGAAACAATTCAGGTATTACATGCATTATAAAGAAACTGGAAGCGATTTTGACTGCAAAATATATTTACTCAAAGTGAAGATATTTCAGACCTCCTGTTTCCAAAGCATCATAAAACAAATGGGCCTTCTGTTTATAATCCCGAGACATATGAGCTATCTGTGACAGTACATGTATGTGATCGCGTGTGCATCAAGTTACAAAAATTCGGAGGCGCACGACCCTGCGCAGTGACCACCTGATCACTCGCCAGCCGTGATTCCGTAATTTTCTGGCGCTCGCGCCGGCCTTACTACAGCAAGTGTGATCTAAACTTTGCCCTATCCCTAACCATAACCACTACCAGCCTAATCCTAGCCTTAACCGTAACCTAACCTCACTCGAACCTTAAACCATGTCTTCACATTAAAATGTAATGACTTCCGTTATGGGGACGTGCAGTGAAGGCGAGTAAACGGCCAGTAACACAAACACACTCCCTTCATTCAGTGCCTGGTCATCGGTGGCGGCCCTTGCGGCCTGCGGACGGCCATCGAGCTGGCCCTGTTGGGATGTAAGGTGGTGGTGATCGAGAAGAGGGACACCTTCTCTAGGAACAACGTGCTCCACCTCTGGCCCTTCACCATCCACGACCTCCGGGGCCTCGGAGCCAAGAAGTTCTACGGCAAGTTCTGTGCCGGTACCATCGACCACATCAGTAAGTGTAAATCCGTGTCGGCTGCTTCTCAACTCTTTTCACTTTTTATTAATACGTATATCATGAAGAGAGAGTGGTGAAGTTGACTCACTAAAAACTTTCATACCTCTTTCTTTTTTCTTATGGTGCTCTGCGAATGAATAGAAAGTATTAATTTATTTAACCTTGGGGTCAGGATATTTTTTTCAAGTCACTTGATCAACCAACGGGGGATTTCTATGACTGTCATCGTTCATAATTTATTATTCTGTTCACTTTCTGTAACCTGTGTAGCATTGTGTAATTAGCAAGCTAGCTAACTTGCCAGCTGTCCACTAGTAGGCTAGCTAGCTTGCAAAAACAATTGCATAGCCCCTGAATTTCTTTAAAGTAAAATGTCGGTACCTAAAAACCAAAAGATTGAGAAACCATGTATTAGAATCTAGCTGTTCTATCTGCGTACTGCTATTTTTACTTCCAGTTTCAAAAGAGTTAGCATGCACTATACTCTGGAGTCATGCATGTAAATAAGGACGACTGTGTCAAATCACTACAGCACAGATAAATGTGACATCGTGTTGCCTCAAAGCCAAAGCCGTCCTCACAAAAGCATCTTTCATTTCTGCTCTCTATATTTGACGTTGCGGCGTGACAAGGGCAGCACTTGCCGTCTGTGTGACTCTGTAACCTGCGTGAAGAGATTTTCCACCAGCCTAGTTTGCTGCAGTTTGTTTCTTCAGTCTCCATCTCCCCAATGGCATGTTTCCATTGGGGTTTCTTCCTCTAGCTTTAGCAACGGTGTTGAGTATTAATATCTGCTCTCAAAGACTAGCTCTTCCGAGGGTACGTCTCATAACCCTAATTTATTCTCTGCTGCCTAGTATAATTTACCTCTATAAACTCAGTCCAACATGTGCCACATTCTAGAAATATATTGCTGACTTTGTGTTTTATTATATTAGTGTAATGGTACATCATTGTACTGCCAGGATGTTGCTGATCTGACATGTTATAGTCTGTTCAGGGATCCCCTAGTGTTGGGCAATATGTTAATATCTTCCAACCTTCAATTACCGATATTTTCGCACACAGATGTGTGATTTGTGTTAGCACTGTGCCACTTATCCCGGCTCTCACTCGTTAACTTATCGTTAATGCTGTATATTGGCAAGAATCTGGCGATACGATAAGTATCATGATACGGGGGGTTACAATTCAATGTATCGCGATATATTGCAAGGCAATACATTTCAATTTCTTTTTAAATCTAGGGTCCTAATTTAGGAAAACTGTCATCGTATGAAGAACATATGCATACAATCTCAGTCAAAAACGGAATTCACATTTCCCTATAAAAAGTAAATAAATATAATAAAATTCTGTAGGAAAACAAATTATTTTTATATATATATTTTGTTTAAAAACAGACAAAAAACATATTCCTTCACCCCTATCAATGGTGTCATTAAGCTAACCATTTCCTGTATTTGAACCTACAACCTGCTTTATTTATAGCTTTGTGATGAGATTACAGGAGGTGGATAACGGCACCCAGTGGCATATGGTACAGTTTATAAGTAGCACCGGCAGATCCAGTGATTACAACTTGTAAATAAATCGATGCTCAGTTAGCTCACCTGAAGCCCGGTTTATAAACACACACGCATTTGCATCGTGTGCTTTTTGGATTATACAGCATCCGCATGTGTATTTTTGTTGTTGTGTGTGTGTGTCCACTTCAGGTATCCGCCACCTCCAGCTGATGCTGCTGAAAGTGAGTCTGATTCTGGGAGTGGAAGTTCACGTCAACGTGGAGTTTGTCAAACTGACGGAGCCACCGGCAGACCAGACTGACGGCAGTAAGTCTCCGTATGTTGAAGGTCATGGCAGTGACACAACGGGACTCTCCTAAATATCTCACCTGTACATAGAAATCGCCCTGCTCACAAAATACACATGTTAAAGTGATCAGAAAGTGGAGGCGTTTGCAGTGGCAGCATTTATAGCAAACTGCAACGCATGTCTAATGATAGAGTCCGCTGATGGTTACATTTTAGTTCCACTTTGAGTTTGTCTGTGTGTCCTATATGTAGCGTGTGGGGACTCTTTTGACACTTAAACACACTAGGAAACAACTGGGCAACAGACTGTAGCTTCTGTGTGGTAGTTGGGAAATAAACACATAAACCTCATTTGGTCAGAAGAAAACACAGAAGACACAAGTAACACTACAGAATCCTCCGCATGTATTATTATTACTAGTGCTGTCAAACAATTAAAATATTTAATCGCGATTAATCACATTTATGTCATAGTTAACTCGCGATTAATCGCAATTAATCGCAATTTTATTTTTTTGCATTTTAATGCTCTTATCAACATAAAAAAGTGGATTGGCTTGCTTTATTTTATTGAAAAACAACTGCCAAACAGGGCGGTACAAAATAAAATCACTGCACATTTCAGGTAAACAAGGGTTTACAAAATAAAATTATAGAGTGCACCAGGCATGAAAACGGGTCAGGGGTGAAAAAGGTGAGAAGGATATTACCCCTCTAGGAGGGTCTGGGGGCATGCTCCCCCGTAAGAAAAAATTAAATATTCCATATTTTAAAGCATCAATCTGATGCATTTTGAGATGCCAACTGGGGAGAGCTGGAGAAACTTAACTTCAGCCATGAGTCAAAAATGATTATGGCCTCCTTACTAAGTATTATGCAAGCCATTTCATGCCAGCCTGTCACTGGGTCTAACATTTACAGTATATGAGGCACAATGTGGTAAGGGAGAGCATGGCTGCCTTTGTTAGCATCATTTATATCTTTGATGCAAAGAATGCATCTGGTGAATCCCTGCCTGTTGATTTTGGAGAATACATCTCCTAGATGAAAGGACACCTCTTGCCCTTTTATTGAGACCTTGCCTTCCAGTTTTAGCCACGACCAGTTCCAGCTGCATTTCAATCCAGCTGTTTAACAATGGCTGCATCCTTCTCCCCTAACACACTCATTCTGCAAAAATAATGTTTGTATTGGTGTTAACTTCTAGTTTAGCCTTATTCAGACCTGCCAACCTTGATATATAACCTATATATTGATAAGTCATTATACTCGTCATGCATTATATTGCATTGCATATAATGTGTGCTGGTAATTTTTACTAGCGTACTTTGACGTCAAAATGTGTATCCGCTACGCAAATTGCGTACAGGTTGGCAGGTCTGCTTATTGATAGAACGGTGGACCACTTTACCTTCTGCCTCGTCAGTCCCCTCACCTCAAAATCTACCTCCTCAAAAACGGTAGCGTTAGCTAATCATTTTCCACCGGAGCTTTAGCTAGCTGGCTAACGTTGCGTTCTCTCCTGCTGTGTTCAATGTGTTCACTCGCGCTCCCTTCTGGCACGCACACCTGTTCGCAGTTCACTGAATATCATTCATTTTGCCGTATCGCGCTCACCGTTCATTCATTTCAAACCGTAACGTTAGCCTAGCTTCCAAGCCCAAACGGCGTGCCTATTGTTTTGCTTCCGGTTGAGCTACATCCGGCGTGGTGCTCGCGGAATTTTTTTTATTGAAAAATGAAAATGCGTTAACGCCGTTAATAAAATTGACGGCGTTAAAATTGGTTTGCGTTAACGCCGTTAATAACGCGCTAATATGACAGCACTAATTATTACTGCCTTCCAGTTTTTAAAGACCTCAGTGTCGTCACTTCAGGTATTCATCTGCTCTCTTTTAAATGACATTCATATCATGGTGTCAAATTGGTTTGTTCCTCAGGTCCTGGGTGGCGAGCGGAAGTCCGGCCCGCCGGCCATCCCGTCGCCGACTTTGATTTAGACGTGGTGATTGGAGCGGACGGGCGCAAAAACACACTGAACGGTGAGAAGGAAAAGGAAAAGCAGAGCTCACAAGCAAGGGAGCTGCGTTGTGAATTCACATTTCAAGGGAGACCGACTTTGTGGGGAATTACGTTTGCTTTTGACGTATCACACATTTCAGAGGCAGCCGGGGTGGTGTATGGGTCCAAAGACACATGGCTTTCACCCAGGCGACCGCTGTTAGGGTCCAAGTGTGACAGTGAACTCTTTTAAGACTGGCCTAAAAACCTTTTTATTCAGGAAGGCATTTTTTACCTTGAGTTAATTTATTGTCAGCTATTACATTCTTATTTTTTTATTTTATGGGTTGCTTTAACTATGTTTTAATCGGTTTTATTTGTTTTTACTATATGTGTGGCACTCACACATATACACTTCTTTTGAAGGAAGAGTGCGATAAAAATGAAATGCATTATTATTATTATTATTATTATTATTATTACAGTGCATTTCTGTTGCAGTTGTTTTGTTGTTTGTCGTCCCAGTTTAGGCCAAACCATGATGTTTTTTACTAAACATGACCCTAACAACTTTAGGAAGAAAAACAATTCCGCTTGAATTGTAATGTACGGGAACGCCATTTTGTCAGAGACAACTATGTTTGGTTGATATGGTTAAAACTGAGTCCTAAGAAAATGGTTTGTTCCTGACCCCCACTTAATGTGTAGACCTACTGCAGCTAGGAGGCTCAGCAACTCTTTGAATACATTTGTATTGATTTATTTGAATCTGTTACTTATATTTATATTATTAAAACAACAGTTTTCCCTCTGCTTGGTTCGCTGCTAAGGCTTTCCTTCCCCTCCCTGCAGGTTTCGGGCGCAAAGAGTTCCGAGGGAAGTTGGCAATCGCCGTCACGGCTAACTTCGTCAACAGGAACACCACAGGGGAGGCCAAAGTGGAGGAGATCAGTGGCGTGGCCTTCATCTTCAACCAGAAGTTCTTTCTGGAACTCAAGGAGGAGACTGGTGAATTACACCAGCAACCTTTTGCTAAAGAGCCTCGCTTTCTCTGTGAAGTCAACGGTAAAAGGAAATGCATCTTCTCCCGTTTTCAGGAGTCGACTTGGAGAACATAGTTTACTACAAAGACAACACCCACTACTTCGTCATGACGGCAAAGAAGCCGAGTCTGCTGGACAAAGGCGTCATCATAAATGTGAGTTTACACATATGTTGGCACAGCAGAATACATTTTGAAACTTGATTTTGATTTGACTAAAACAGACAATAATAAAATTAACAACATTTTTGTTTTAGCATTCTGAGGCGAGTGATTGCAGATATGAGCAGCGGGCTACAGAGGTCACTGCTTTCTGACTCCACACCTCCAGCTTCTTTTATTTTTTTCATGTGACATTGACTTATGTAGATTTATTTAGCCCACAAATCTGTTGCGTACAAATTTACATATCAGTGACGTCATTACGTAACTATTAACATATATAGACTAGGATTAGGACCAAAGGAGGATTTAACCGGACCAACAATGGGGTTTAGTGATTGATCTTAGGTCCACAAAGCTGTATTATGTATGACTCATAATGTCTTTGTGTGTGTGTGTGTGTGTGTGTGTGTGTGTGTGTGTGTGTGTGTGTGTGTGTGTGTCAGGGCAGCGAGACACTTGCTTTGGCAGTGAGTGATGAGCCTCCATAGGGGATGATAATGAAATAGTGCTCTAATTAGCTGCTCTCTGACACTTCTTCCGTGTGACACACACACACACACACACACACACACACACACACACACACACACACACACACACACACACACACACACACAAAGACATTATGAGTCAGTGAGAGTTGCTGTCCTCTGGAGACAAATTAAATGAGGATATTATTATGGCATCAGGGTGCTGTGTGTTGTCAACCCTTCCACCCAGAGCTTGCCAGGACACACACACACACACACACACACACACACACACACACACACACACACACACACACACACACACACACACACACACACACACACACACACAGGGGTTGAAGCTCTGCCTCACTGTGCCCGTAGCGGTCTCTATCTCATCTTACATCGGCCGTTAGTGCAGAGTGATATCTCACTGCGTCCGCATGTGGCCTCATCATCCCTGATAATAGCTCACTGATTCAACCAACCAACTCTCTTTTGTCACGGACGTTCCTCTTACTTTTTCTTTTTTCTCGAGAACTATTTACCTAATTTCATGCTGGTTCTCAAGAAGTTTTCATTTCTGATTAAAGCATCTGGCTTCGTCAGCATATCAAAACAACATGACAGTTATTTCAAAGGGAGGTGACGTCACTCATGGGGGCTGGGGACCAATCAGGGAGCTCCAATGCCAAAGGCAAGCGTAGATTTGTCATTGAATGCTTTTATAGATTCCAAAGGAGCAAATAAACAACAATAACAGCTCCTTTTCTGTTGTATCTTTAGCTGAATACTACATTGCATTCACAAGCTAGTCTAACTTTGGTTTGTCTGCCTTGCTAACTGGAAAGAGCCTGCGGCTGCTGAAAGCAAGGTTGCTGTAGAAAGCAGTCATGTAGTTTGTGTCACTGATTTCTGCCTTAACCCTCCCCCACGTCTCAATACAGGACTACATAGAAACGGAGCGACTACTGAGTCCTGACAACGTCAACCAGGAGGCCTTGCTCTCATACGCCCGCGAGGCGGCCGACTTCGGCACCAACTACCAGCTGCCGTCCCTGGACTACGCCATCAACCACTACGGGCAGCCGGACGTGGCCATGTTCGACTTCACCAGCATGTACGCCTCGGAGAACGCCGCCTTGATCCGGGAGAAACACGGGCACCAGCTGCTGGTCTCGCTGGTGGGCGATAGTCTGCTTGAGGTACGAGATGGCAGGCGGAAGTGCCGGAGTTGTTCGATTCTTTGGCCCGGCACCCCGACTGTGTGTGTGTGTGTGTGTGTGTGTGTGTGTGTGTGTGTGTGTGTGTGTACGTTCACGCTGACATCACGTTCTCTGTTTACAGCCTTTCTGGCCCATGGGTACAGGTTGCGCTCGGGGTTTTCTGGCAGCCTTCGACAGTGTTTGGATGGTGAGGGGCTGGGCACAGGGCAGGAGTCCTCTGGAGATACTGGCTGAGAGGTGCGTGGGTCCATGTTCTACTTCCTGTACTTTTTAGATGAGCAAGATGCTCGCTTCTCTGGAATTCATATGGATGAAAACGTGCATCAGTCCACACGGCAAAGGGCAGTTAGTCCATTTTTTTTCTAAAGCAAGATACTTGCCAGACACTAATTGGCATGTATGCATGTTCCCCAGAGGAGGAGAGAGGTTTTCTCTCTGACCATTTCATAATTGCGCCATTTTCAGGTAAAAATGACCACAATCAATTCTCAATTTGGCAGATTAGCATGAAATTTGCGATGCAGATTCTTGCCCTACAGAGGACGAACCCTATTGCATGTGGCTTCTTCTAGCTCCTTCATGTCCTCTAATTGTCGACTTTAGACATTAGAGACCAGGGCTTGACGTTAAGCTTGTTCGGCCACATGCCCGATAGCCAAATCACTTGTCCAAATCCCTGTCGATTTGATTCATTTACAAATAGGCCAATATATCCATATATACATAATCGCCATTTCAGACAATTACGATAATTTATTTACATGCAAAACACCCAATCGATAAGATACCAGACTCCATTAACAGAAACGCTAATGACAGTCTGTCTTTCCACTGTCCCGAGCCCTGAACACAATGACCAACTTGCTGCGAAACTTCTCGTCGGAGGTCATGGTCCTCAGAGGATGAATGCAAATGTTTATAGCGACCCTGTGGCCTTTCCTCTCGCTATGCGTTCACTTTGCAAGTGTACTGAACAACTATGAAAATGTGAAAAGCAAATTGGCTCATTAACTGACCACATTCATGCTCCCTAGAGGTTGGACCGTCTCCATTATGGAAATCATTTAAACTATGCACATTCACGTTTTCCGGTGCATACTTTGTGACTTTATATATATATTAAAACTTTAGCACGAAAGCTACCAATAAAGTGTCTGAAAGTATTTCATGTCACATGACTATGAATTGCCTTTTTATCGCCTGATGGACACGTCTGGTGTAAAGGCGCAAGTGATGTACATTTCCTGTTAACGGCGTTTATGTCTCATCTGCCTGTCGTTTCCTCAGGGAGAGTCTCTACCGGCTGCTGCCTCAGACCACCACAGAGAACATCAGCAAGAACTTTGAACAGTACACCATTGACCCCGCCACCCGCTACCCCAACCTCAACTCCAGCTGTGTTCGCCCACACCAGGTCAGTGCCAACCCTTTGAGATGTTTTTGGTGCTCAGCAACTGGGCTGTAATAGTTTGGTCTAATTTGAGTGATTAAAAAAAAAAAATGATTTGTCGTGCGTGTTGGAACCTGGGATGTCGGGCGTTTTTAAAGAAGATTTTTTTGCGGTGACGGTCCGTTTTGATTTTGTTACGACTTGTCTGCTCGAGTCTGAATGAAATGTTTCCTTTTCATATCGTCTCCCGTGTTCCTCTCCTTCTCCCCCAACTGTCTTCCTGCAGGTGCGTCACCTGTTCATCGATGGCCAGCAGGACTCCTGTCGCCTGGAGAGAGGAGGATCCACACGGAGATCCGTGAACTTGTCCAGAAGAGGTGTGGTGATTCAGTCCGACCGATGTATGCCGTGCATGAAAAGTATCAAGATGTGATTATGATTTCAAGTCGAGATTAAATGAAAATCGCCTCTTTAATCCTTTTAGATCACATCTCCGGTCAATTAGTGCACACAAAAAAAGAAAAAAAACACATTTTAAAGTCGACATCAATCTTTTCTTCTTTTTGCGAAACAAAATACGACGCATGCTTACGTAAGCTAGTATCGACCGGTGACATTGTCACGTCCGTCCGCCAATCAATCTGCCCCTTTTAGCAACAAAGGAGGTGTTTGCGCTGCAGTCTAAGCCCGCCCACCTTTTTTGTGGTCCAATGAAATGCGAAGGAGTCGAGTAAAACGTACACTGCTCAAATGACGCATTTCACTGCAAGGGAAAAAGAAGAAGCTCAAAGGTGCTCCGGCTTTCGTTTCTGAGACAATTAAGCTTGTACATGTTGAGCATGTACCAAGTGATCATAGTGACAGTGTGTTCACGCTGCTGTAATAACAGACGATAGGTGCATGTATAGCTTTAGTCTCATCTAAGTCCCAGGATGACACCTCATCCCAGACAATACGGCTGGATAGCGTCACAGCCCAACATGTGGGTCAAACACAGTGCCACTCTCAGACACGTGCCGACCTGCTCTGCACCAGCAGGGTTGTACTGGGAGGTTTCTCCCCGAGGGGAACGAGTCATTGTTTAGTCACAAGTGTAAGCAGCATTAAGGAGATTAAGGCCACTCGGCGGCAGCAGAACAAGGCTATAAACGCAACCATGACATATAATCACCTCGTGTTATGATGTCACGGTTGCGTGGTTTGGCATGCAGCAGCTAACTTGCAAAGCCAAAAAAAACAATATAAGCATTTATTTTGAGTTGCGTGTCCGGCTCCCTGATGAGCGAAAGGCCAAAGTGTTCTGATTTGGTCTCCATCCTGAGAGAACTGGCTCCTCGGCTGCTACCGATCGGGTCTCGATGAAAATTATCTTCAAAGCTTTCGCGATTTAAAATGTCCCACGACAATAATGATAGATTTATGAAATGGATGTTCGGTAAAGTTCATTTTTTTCATCCGTTTTCTTCTCAACCCAAAAGACAACATGCAGGTGCCGACTCCTTTTGCTACTGTTGTGTCTGTAAAACAGCGGATGAATTGTTCTTAGCCTCGCAACCACAAACACCCAATAACTCTCATACTATTGGCATGTTTTTTCTTTTTTCTTTTTACAATCGGCATTTGGAAAGTCTAGAAGAGCCGGCCTCCGGTGCACATGCTCAGAAGTAGCTTGTAGCGGTGAGAAGGCCGACAAGAACGGTAAACACGGCCCGACCCGTTCTGATTCAACTTCATGGTCCGTTTGGAGCGCTGCAAGTTTGTGGTGCTGCAGATTGCAATATACTTAAAGGTGTTTCAAATATCGACGAGGGTAGTTTAAAAAAATTAAGGTTAAAAAAAATAAAATAAATCAATATCGTGCAGAACGGCACCAGAAACATCCGCCTCTAAAATGACCTGAAAGTTCGGGTTCACTCGACCCTGATGAAGTTATGATGAAGTGAGTTTCAAAGCGAGTGCGGCTGATATTTTTTTCTTCTTTTTCCCGTCTTTTAATAAGTCTCCAGTTTGTTCCCCGAGCTGAATTCGTTGGTAAGGTTCCTCTGCTTTAGGCTCGGGAGACGATTCAAGTCTTTCAAGTCACGAGCTCTGTTTGTCGATTCCTGCCGCAGACTCGGAGGTGCGTCCCGGCCGGCTGCTGACCTGGTGTCAGAAGCAGACTCAGGGCTACAGAGGGGTGGACGTCACCAACCTCACGTCCTCCTGGAGGAACGGCCTGGCTCTCTGTGCCCTCGTCCACCGCCAGAGGCCCGAGCTCATGTAAGCGCACACACACACGCACACGCACACAGAGGAACCACGTGGACATGTTGATGGTTTTTCAGGTCTTGGCGGTTTTTCCATTGCCTGGCAAAAAAAGTCACCCGTTCAGACTTGCCCTGTTTGAAGGGAGCAGCTCGATGACAAAACAAATCCTTCTACTCAAGTAGTGTGTAGACAGCCGGCACCCGGAGGGATAAAAAAAAAAAGCTTGTTTGTTTTTAAACAATCGGCAAAACCACACAGTTGACCGTCGCCGTAAAGATCGTAATCATTGTCAGATGTTTTATAACATTTTTGAAACTGTGTCTATTGTCACTTTACATCATTTACACACACACACACACACACACACACACACACACACACACACACACACACACACACACACACACACACACACCAATGCACAGAAATGCACAGAAATAAAAACAAGGAAAACCTCGTAATTTAATGAAAAATAAATGAATAAGTAAAGTGGGAGGGGAGATTCAAATAAATGATCAAACAAATAAATACATTTCAAACCTGTACATATTATACATTGCAATATAAACTCATTCTTCTCCGATTTTCATCTGACTGTCCTTGAACACACGTGTGTGACGAACAGTTCTGTTCCAGAAAACGCGGCCGGCTCTCATCTGTGTGTTCTACTTTTGGCCGTGGTTATGCCGTTTCCACAGATGTTCAGGATTCTATACAGCAGTGAGGATCAAGGCCACAGAGAGGAAAGTGTAACAGGTTCAGAGGGTTAAACTTTATTTATTCCCTGAATCTCACTGAGATCAAGATCTCTTTTGCAAGAGAGACCTCGGAACAAATCACGTGTATACACACACACATGCAAGAACATTAATTCATTTGAAACAATGATCACGCACACACACTATAATTACACTAATGAGTGTCTCTAACTTAAAGCTGTTTTGCAGATCTGATCGGTAGCCAATCAGAAACCAGTCTACCCATGTTCAAAGTCGGTGCGAAGCACTTTTGAAAGCCAACCTCTCCTGTGTTCTGAGGTCATGGTTATTAGCTCTGAACTCAATTACGGATGGTGAATATCTTGGCAGCTTAGGATGCTGATCCCTTCTAGATGCGGCTAATAGGCATTGCAGTAGTCTGCGAGTTATAAAACCCTTTTTCTGTTTTCCCTTTTTGATGTCATTTGACGAATAAAAAGACAATGTGTTAATTTCATTTCCATTTGTTGGATGCTCCGCTTTTAAGACTCATGTGATTTTTGCTGACGCTCCATCCTAGGCAATTTTGTGGTGAGTTTACTTACGCTGACGTACTTCATCCACTCCGCTGGCACACGACGGAGAAAGTAAATAAAAGTGTCCCGAGTGATCGGTTGGAGTGACGTCACTTCTTCGCGGAGGGACTCTTGCTAACACGTCATCTGAAATCCTCCGACCAGGCTAAGGCCAACGTTACCTGTGGGCGGTCAATCCGCTAGTCTGACGCTTAAAAGCACAGTCGTGGTCCTCAGAGGATGAACCCTGATCATTTGGGTGATCCCTGAGCTGTCCTACGAGACTAGTACATAAAGTACATACGCGCTAACATGCTGAAGATGAACATTTTGCATTGCTAAATATCCGAGTTCGTTGTTTTGTAAGTCTCACGTTTTTGCACTCAATTCCAAAGTCAAGGTGTGCGTGCATCAGGAAGTATATTTGTACAAAGTGTAATTTCCTGCCTAGCTAACTCTACATGTCATTGTTTTATATTTTATCTCTCTCATCACTTACTGGATGAACTGAGAGAACCAACTAGATCATAATCATCAGATACAGCAGCGTCCTCTTTCCATCCGCGCTGGGAACCCTAACCTCCCCTCGCTCGCTCGCTCTCTTCCTCAGCGACTACGACTCTCTGAACGAGGAGGACGTGGCGGAGAACAACCAGCTGGCGTTTGACCTGGCCGAGCGGGAGTTCGGCATCCAGCCGGTGACGAGGGGGAAGGAGATCGCCGCGTTGGCCGAGCCGGACAAGCTGCTGATGGTTCTCTACCTCTCCAAGTTCTTCGAGGCCTTCAGGAACTCCCCAGGGAACAACAACAACGGTCAGGCTCCTTCCTGCTCTTTCTGGCGAAACTCTTAAACCCTTCCGTTGGCAGCGGAGAGTCCGTGGCAGCGTGTGACGTCAGCCAGGAGAGCGGCGAGTCAGCGGCTCTACCTACCGACACCTGACTACGTATAAGGAGAGGAGATTTTAATTAAAAAACAAGTGGCCGAAATGAGTTTCCTCCGTAGGGTGGCCGGGCTCCTGTTTATATTTAAGGGTTTAAGATCTACGTGTAGAAAAAAAGTATATCCTCCAGTTAATTATAATATATATATATATATATTTATTTATTTATTTTAGTTGTAGTTATGTGGTTATAATCGCTGTCACACAGAGAGAGGTGTGCATGTTCAGGTTTACCTGGTGGAAAGATTATTCCAGTGTTCTAGACTAACAGTGACGTCTCCTCAAAGTAAAGTGGTATAACAGAATGACATAATATGGTTAAAATAAAAAGGCTGGTACATTATACATATTATGGCATATAAGTGTAATATTATGAAGTGAAATGTAGTAGTAGCAAAACAATATTCAGTATAGTACAGCAGTATTGTAAGTATTAAGTCTACAAAATACATTATATATATATATATACACACACACACGCACTACTGTTCAAAAAGTTTGGGGTCACTTAGAAATTTCCTTATTTTTCAAAGAAAAGCACTCTTTTTTTTTTTTTTCAATGAAGATAACATTAAATGAATCAGAAATACTCTATACATTGTTAATGTGGTAAATGACTATTCTAGGTGGAAACGTCTGGTTTTTAATGAAATCTCTACATAGGTGTATAGAGGCCCATTTCCAGCAACTATCACTCCAGTGTTCTAATGGTACATTGTGTTTGCTCATCGCATAGAAGACTAATGGATGATTAGAAAACCCTTGAAAACCCTTGTGCAATTATGTTAGCACATCGTAAAACAGTGATGCTGGTGAGAGAAGCTATAAAACTGGCCTTCCTTTGAGCTAGTTGAGTATCTGGAGCATCACATCTGTGGGTTCATTATACTCTCAAAATAGCCAGAAAAAGAGAACTTTCATGTGAAACTCGCCAGTCTGTTCTTGTTCTTAGAAATGAAGGCTATTCCATGCAGGAAATTGCAAAGAAACTGAAAATGTGTCTGGGTGACCTCAAACTTTTGAACTGTAGTGTGTGTGTGTGTGTGTGTGTGTGTGTGTGTGTGTGTATATATATATATTATTTTTTTTTGTACACTTGGGTATTGCCAAAAGAAGAAATGAAACCCATAATGATCATTGTTTGTCAGCTTCTCGATGAGTGACGCTGTTCGGCACTGACTCGCCTGCTTTTTTGTTTTTTTTGCAAACATGGAAGTTTATTTTTGAAAAGACACCACAAGCAGAAACTGACGCGTCCAAAACTGACGCGCCCAAAACTGACGCGTCCAAAACTGACCCTAGAGGGGATCCTAGACCGCCATATATTAAAGCTTGGGGCCACTGACCAGGTGTCAGCAGTTGGAAACAAAAAAGCTTCACACGACACCACTATGACTAGTTAGACTCCCTATCTGACTTCCCAACCCCGCTTTGACAAAAGAAAACGACAAAGTCGCACCAGAATATGAGAAAGGGATCCAGCCGTACAGGTCTGGGCCAACTCTATACAGACTTTCACATAGAACACACTATACCCAACCAAAAAAAGCTGCCAAAACAGGATCTCCGTTTCTTTGTACCTGAACTGAAAAGCCAGTCCAGTACTGTTGAAGTGTAGACCCAGTCTCTGGGACTACTTCATCCCCTGCTCGGGCTAGAGTTGCACGTTGTGCAACCGTGGTCCCCAACGGAGACGTGACCGGTATGCGCGCTATGTCAGCAGAAACCATATCCAGTTGCTCGCCATGACTCCGGAGGCCCTCAGCTGGTGTAGCGCTGTGAGCCCCCCCGGCCTCGGCCACGTTTCCACCTTCTAGCGCTTCCCGAGTTAAAACTCGGTCGCCACGCAGCAACACGCACCTCGGAGAGGCCTTCAGTGAACCACTTCCACGGTCCATTTGGTGGACCCCCTTCTCACATTGTACTGGCAGCCTTAGCTATTGGCACTCTAAATCTTTTTTTAATTCAATAGGGGTAGATGGTTTTGACATGATTATCAGGAACTCCTTCAGCTCAGACTCTCAGAGGACCAGGAGCAGGACTGCGCGTAGCAGACTCTCTCAGTGAAATGAGAGCTTTTCTAAAAGGAGTCTGGCGCTCGGAAACACTCGCGCTTTTGTCCACAGGGGCCGCCAAAGTCGACACAAAGTGAAGGTTTCCTTGGCGCGGCGGTTCAGCTTGACGCAGCATTTAGAGTACCAGGTGGAGGACTTGGTGACAGCTGATAAGAGCTGGCTGTGAAAATAGAAAACGAAGGTCACGCAAAGGAATTTCAATCTGAATTGTACTTAAAAAACTAAATGTCCTTTGTCCCCACCATTTACATAAATGGTGGGAACCTTGGTCTTTAATTTCTAATGGATCCTTGTTTGTATTCCAGGTTCGAGAGGACCAGATGAGAACAGCGAGGGCCGTCCAGCTCAGACCAACCACAAACCGCTGAACCCGCCTCAGCCCAAGAAGAGGACGCCCAGGGTGAAGACCAATACCGTCACACTTCCACATTCCGTTCAGCATGACGGGGTCGATCTCTTCCCCACAGAACCCTGTTCACGGTCATTGAAATGTTGATTAGATAAGCTAAAGCTAACCTAGAAATCAAGGCGTGGTTTGCAGTGAACTCGTTATCTAATCTTCCGCGGGTTGATTAGAGGGGCTCTTGATGAACAGTGAACAGTGTCTGATGATCAGGTCGCAAATTCGGGGGGGGGGGGGGGGGCGGTCCAGGTCCAGGTCCAGGTCCAGGTGAAAGCTTGTTACGATTCAACGCCTCTGCGACATGATTTAATTGTGGCATTGTCTGCTCTCGCAGGATGACAACACGCCGGAGGACGACTCCGTCAACAAGAGGCGGCGAAAGGGCAACCACTACCTCACAGAGGTGGGTTCAACGTGTGCCAGTCCCTCTTTGCTTTCCCGTGACGGGCCAGCGTGTGGCTCCCAGTTGATCCCACTCTTCTCCTCCCTCCCCTCCTCTGTAACCCACCCAGTTGTCCTGTCACAGTGCGCCCCCCGCAGGAGAGGACGGGGAGCTGCGGGAGAACAAGGTGCGCTCCATGGCAACGCAGCTGCTGGCCAAGATTGAGGAGAACTCCTCGACTGGGAAGATGCGTAGCAAGGTGACCAGAAGGGACTGCTTTATTTAGTTATTTTTGTTTCGTTTCAGCCATAGTGGAAGAATTCACTCTCGCTGCAGCTGGCTTTAGTATGGAAGCAAAGAAAGGCCTTCACTTTTTAATCTTTAAGAGCTACTGAATACTTATGTTGGCATTTAAAACCTCTTTATTCATCTAAATGTACAAGATTTGAGTTTAAACATTTTTTATTTAGTTAATTTTACAGGCTACCGAGAATGTTGGAGATAGAAACTGATGTGCTGCATATAATGGGCATCTCCTTAAGGGCTTGTAACACATGACTCTGTTCAGGCTGATTGTCTTCAGTAGTTTGACTTTACGTGAATCGTTTGAGTGTTTATCTGAGATTTCCTATTAATTAACAAAGAAATGTACGTTAAATAAAACAATTAAAGGGGATGTCAGCCCACTGTAAAATATGTCAATGCTATAAAGTTAATGGCATGTACATTTCAACATTGAGTATTCAGCAGTTAGCTAGCACAGTTGGATATACGTTTCTTGAGTTTCAAATTGTTATGGCTATTATTTGCTTCCATACTTCCAATATAAAGTAGATGTAATAAAAGATGCTGTACTGACAGCACACCGCTTCCAGGTATGCGTTCACCATAATGTAGCTTTGAGCTCCTCATCACTGCCACACTATCTGCTATTCTTGTCCCGACTTTGTTCATTACCTTTTTTCTTTTTTTTTTCCTTTCCTTTCCTGTCCTCCCTTCCTTTCCTCTCCACCTCGCGTCAGTCTGATGAGGACCCATCCGATCCCTCCTCCTCTCCTCCTCTCTCTGGGGAGGAAGAGGAGGAGGAGGAGGAGCCGGAAGAGAAGGACAACCCACGTTTTGCAAAGCCCAAGAACGTCCCCCCTCCTCCTCCTCTGCCTCCCCCTCGCCCCAAGTGGCAGGTATGCCCCCTTCCCCCGATCCAGCCCGAAACCGTTCTGAAAAGAGCCTTGAGCGCCATATCAATATGTAAGATTTGTGTTTTAAACTATAATCCCGTGCTCCTCGTCTCTACTTCCTGTTTCCAGCCCTCTGTCTACCTCCGGCTGCTGGAGAATCCCAGTGCCGTGGCTCAGCAGACCGCTTTCCTCTGCTCCCCCAAACCCTCTCGCTCTCAGAGTCGCTCTCCTCCCCCCTCGGGGCCTAAGAGTCCGATAAGTCCCCCCCGCACACCGAGCCCTAACGCCGCTGAGCGCTACTACCCAGAACGCACCTCTCCCGACCTGACAGCCAGCCGCCTCTCTGCTTCGGACAGTGACCGTTCCTCCGAGAGCACCACGCTGCAGGTGACTGTCGAGCCAGTTCCGGACAATATTCTTAATCAACCTTTCTGGGAAAAATATTGTCCTTCTTGTCTGATTGTTATACCGCCACCCGCTGTCTGTGCAGAGCAAAGCCCAGAGACTCTCTACTAAAGCCTACTCTGCTCGGACTATAAAGGAGCGAGCGGTGCTCCTCTCCTCCATGTTCCCCGGGTCCAGCAGACCTCCTGCTGCTGCTCCTCTCCCTGAATCGCAGGTCGTGTATTGCTGCGACCTTTCTGCGGTCGCTGCTGAGAGACTGCTGCATGTTTCTCAATAACAGGGTGCATCTTTGACGTGTGACGCAATGCATGCTGGTTCCGTGTTTAACGCTGCAAGCACACGGTCCATTTACAATCAATCCTCTGTTCAGAGTTTCCTTTGGTGGGACTGGAAAAATGAACACATTGTATGATATCTTATTGAGTTTGAGCCACTTTTGAATGCAACTTTTCCAAAAGAGTACATAGAAATATAGAAGCACAATGAAAAATGTTCACCGAGTTTAATAACAAACAAGGTATGCCTTGCATTCATGCTGTGAGCAACATGAGAAACAAAAAACTAACTGATTCCAATGTCACTGACTTGTCCGTGTGAAATTCACAAGTTAGTTTCTCTTTACTTTCATCCTTTTTGTTCTCCTCGGTCTCAACTTTCTGTTTGACTCTTCTTTTGTAGGCGGGACTTTCTACCTCTTCACCTCTTTCCTTCTCTCCTCCTCCTCCTCCTCCTCTTGTGTCCAAGAGCCCCCTCGTCCACCCCGTCCGTGACCCCACTGCCCAGGCCGGTTTCTCCTCCGTCCCCCTGTACCCTGCTGGACATGAGGACAAGACACAGAAAGACTCCTCTGCTCCTTCGTCTTACGCCCACTCTGTTGTTGCTCCCTCCACGTTCGACGAGACAACGGGCTTTGACGAGAGCAAGGAGATCTCCTCTCCCGTCTCTCACACTAACTGCGAAAATGAACACAGCCGGTCATCTCTCCATGCACTTTCTGTACCGCACCAGGAAAGCTATGAGCGGGTTCATGAGGAGAAGGTCCACAAAAGCGCTCGGGAGACATTTGAGAAAATAGCCGAAAACGGTCACATGGAGGTAACGGTTCCCTTATTCGTATCGTCTCGTACCGATAACCTGCAGAAGAAGACAAGCGAAGGGGAAGTGTTCTCCTCTCAGTTTTCCACAAGTGGCGTTACTGAAGTATGGAAGTTACTCAACAAACAAGTCGATATTTGGGTTGAAATAGGTCAATGTTTTTATGCAAATGATTACTTGAGTACTGAAGTTACTTTTGGGTTACCGTAACAAGTAACGTTTTTACTTAAGTGGCGTTACTTAAGTGCAGAGGTTGCATGACAAATAAGTCAATGTTTGGGTTAAAATAACAATGAAATTGGCTTTACCGGTAGTTAAACCCAGAAGCTACTGTCGTGAAAAAATGACTCTATGTCTCGGGAGGAGAGTTCAAAGGTTCCAATCACATATCAAAACCAAATAAGCAAGCAAACAGAGTTTCTCTGGTCGAAACAAAATGTCTCCGTTCGTTTATTCATGCTTGCTCAAGCAGGGGAAGAAACCTCAACAGCCATGAATCAACAATGCCTGTCAGGGTTTCCAACAAAATATCATTGTTCAAACAGTCAGTTATATACTTTCCAAATGATCATCCCTTCAAGATCATCTCATCCCTCATTGGTTCCCACTATTCCAATATACGATGTACATTGGACTGTTCGTTCCACGTCTACACATACATTCGAAGAGCTTCCATATTGTTCGTACTTTGGCCTGATCAGGACCATACGTTCAATCAATCCCGTCTTCACATACATCAGATCGTGTAAACAAAAGATGACTAGAGTCTTATGTCAGCATCTTTGTCAATCACGTCTCCGTGATGTGTACCTTTGAACATTCACTAATTAGTCAGCACTTCCAAGTCATTATCAGCTAGTTTGAACCAGAGTAGCTTCTTGAACCTAACACCTATGTTATCAATCCCTCCACGTCTTACTTGTATGTTACTCATTAATCTGAACATACATTAGTATTAAAATCTTATGTTTAACAGAAATGAATTATCATCATACTGCATATACATATTTTCCCATTACACTACACAACAATTTAACATTTGGGTTAGAATAAGTACAAAGTGACCAATAACTCTTGGTTTTATTGCGTTACTAAGGTACGGACAATGCGTGACAAGGGTTAAAATAACTCCGTAAGTGACGTTCCTTAAGTACGGACGTCACGTGACAATAAGACAACGTTGACTTCTGGTTTCACGCTGGGAACTTCTCCCGGGTGAAAGTCATTCATACGAGAACGATCTGTTTTGTCGTATCTTTCTTGTATTCCCGTATTTCTGAGGAAGGATTTAAAAACAGTGTAATATTTGTATAGGGGGTATAGGAAGAACACACAGGTTCCTAAAAAAAATCTTGGCATTCTCTTTTCATACAACACATGTGAACTGATCTTCTTTCATGTGTTCACTCAGTGCAATGGGAGCTGCGCTCTTGAGAATCCTGGAAGAATCACTCAAAAGTCAATTGTTCGCTCTGAGAGTTGTCCGACTGGAGCTGCTCGTTACATTAAGGAGGTACTAGTCGACGCCTCGGTCTACATTCACATGAATTCAAAGTAGATCGTACTTGTTCTGTATTTCCGTCCATCTTCTTTCTAACTTCTGTCTGTGGTTTCCAATTCCTTCTTCCCCCCCCCCTCCTTCTCCTTCCTTCCCTCCCTCTGCTGCTGTGTTTCCTCGCCGTTAAACGTTAGCGTACAGTCGGAAAGGTATCATCCTCCATAGATGCTAAAGCTCAGAAATTGGCCGTCCTGTATGAGACGGACCACAGGCCCAATGCCTCACCGGTAAGATGCACGGGGATGTTGCAGAGAATCTAATGCAGAGTTCTTTGTTGTTGCTTTCTATCATGTAACTTTCAGTTTTAGTTAAAACGGCTGATAATGTGCCTCTTCAGGCTCCTCAGGCTGAACGGTTTCGGCTTCATCTTCAGAAAGCAAAGCAGCTGCTGAGCTTGCAGGAATGAGACCGGCTGTGTTTGCATTTTGCCCTTTTTATTTACTTCTGCATGCAATTATTGCTCACTTTAAGGCTTGTTTCAGCACTGCTCTGCCTAAAGAGCTTGTTGGCTACAGTGTCGCTAGAGGAGGTTAGATGGTGATGAAAAGCTTGATGCCAACATGACATTACTGATGGTTGCTGTGTGGATTCAAGTCACAGGATTTGAAGTCAAGTCTAACTGGCTTGATCTTTGAAGAGGATCCGTTTCTAGCGACATGAGACCTTCGGATGCTGATAACCTTTAAATTATATGTATGAGATGTTGACTTAACACTTGTATCTTAAAGAAACAGTTCAATAATACACACACACACACACACACACACACACACACACACAGCGGGTTATGTGTACTTCCTGCAGTCCCTGATAATAGACGACAAGATGAAAATTAAGCGTCAAATATCTGAAACTGGTATCCTCGTTTTCCAAAAATATTAAACTATTGTTTTAAGACTTGAGACTGACTTTGCACTGACACGGATAATGTATTGCTTTAGTATCCCAGTACAATAACTTCCCCACAGCCATGTCAGTGGAATATCATGTGTAACTGGGATGGTAACGATATTGCATTAAAATTAACCCTTGCAGTCCCAAAGAAAGTACATATTGCTGCTAGCCGGTAGTTCTTGTCACAGCTCAAGTTGACAACACCACCGTTTCACCTATTCATAGGAAAACTGTGGATGGAATCGATCATTCCTCACTGATTTCATGGCTAGTAGGTCCACCATTTTCTACGACGGGTGCAACTGCTTTTAACAGTTTACCAAATCCCTGCTGGACCATGTGACTCATTTGATTCGCAAACCTTTATTGCAGGCATCTCTCCTAAATAATCCCAAACCGTGCCGTGGTCTTCTTCCTCCCCCTCTCCAGTGTGTGGTGCGTAAGGACTTCCCTTCCGGGCTCGGCGGCAGCGACGTCTGCCACTTCTGCACCAAGCGGGTGTACGTGATGGAGAGACTGAGCGCCGAGGGCTACTTCTTCCACCGCGAGTGTTTCCGCTGTGACGTCTGCAACAGCACCCTCCGTCTGGGAGGCCACACCTTCGACTCGCAGGAGGGTGAGTGAGACTCAATGTAGCAGTTTGCAGATCTGGTTCAATCCCTCTGTCCAATGAAACACTGGAGACTGGACTCATTGTCCTCCCTAGACCTGTTTAAGCCCTGCTGTTGGATGACTGCTTACTATTTTCTTTTTTTGTTTGTGCTTCCTTTACAGCAAAGTTCTACTGCAAGATGCATTATGCCCAGCGCCAGACCAGCACTCACACAGGGAGGTTCAGAAGGAGAATGGTAAGGAACACGGATGTAAACTTCACACTGCAAAAACAGCCCTTCTAGAAAGAAGCAAACAATTCTTATATTCAATCAAATCATCCTATATCAAGCAAAAAAATCTGCCAATGGGGTAAGCTTTTTTTGCTTGACACGATTTCTTAAAATAAGCCCAAAATCAAGAAAAAGTAAAGCATACTTTCTTAAAATGAGATTAATATTCTTTTTGGGCAAAATATCAGACTTATTTTCTTGATACAAGGCTTTTTTTACTTTCTTGAAATTCCTTTTTTGCAGTGCATGCTTTTTGCATCCAAAGAACGTGCCGCCACTTCTTCACTCGCTTGCTTGCTGTCATTCAAGCGCTCCGTAATTAGAATTATCGGGAACCTGCGTACCAAGTAGCTTGTACTGTATCCTGTTTTAGAGGACATTTTCTACATTGATCCCTATGGGGAATATCATGTTTTTTTAAAAGTGAGATTTGTGTGAAAACCATGAGGGGGTGTCATAAACAGGTGTCATAATCCCAGACATTTATTCGACGCAGTTTTTATGTACGTCGTTTTCATGTACTCATTGAGCAAAATTGTTATGGTTTAATGGTTTTATTATTACTTTTAAAGGTTTTTATTACTTACTTTTAATGTGCTGTACTGTAGCTTTGTATTGTGTGTTCTTCTCACAACATATAATGTTGTATTGTGTATTTTATCCTGTACTGTTTGCTCTTGTTTTATGTTGTATGGTCTGTCAAGGGACTACAGATGCAAATTAGCTGTAGCTACAATCTGGTACAGTGCATCAAATGGGGACATTTATGTTTTAACTGTACATGGTCCTTTTTAAATAAATATATATATATATATATATATATATATATATATATATATATATATATATATATATATATATATATAAAAATAAATAAATAAATAAATGGAAATAGTTTCACATTAAAAGGGTGCTGGAACAATAATAATAAATGTACAGGATTACAATAGTTTATTTTCCCTTTGATGTGTAACAGAAGGTTGGTTCATTATTTTTTTCCTTGCAGGAAGACCAGCGTCGCGTCACGCCCTCGTCAGCGGACACCGGGGACTTCTCGGCGCCGGGCGGCGTCCAGCTCCAACCCCCAGGTACCCTGGTTTCCTTGCTTAGGCGAGGCCTGAGCTGGCCGCGGCGTGCCAGCCGGGCCGTGTGTGTGTTGCCTCGACGGCTGTGGGGAGGCGCGCGCGACTGTCTCGCCGCCGCGGGGCGCCACACCAGGAGCCGCTCGCACGATTACGCGTTCCTGTACGAGCTGCTGAGCCTGGGCTGCCCTCTGCTCTGCATGATGCACGAGGTGCTGGGACAGATGTCCCAGGAGCCCCCGCTGGCCCGGCAGCAGCTCGTCGGCTACCAGTACTCGTAGAAGGGGGGGGGGGTCAAATATACAGTAGTTAACCTGACGGGAACCCATGAATTTGAATTTGTGCTCTTGTACTGCCCAAAATGGCAGATCAGGGTTCATTAATGTTATCATTTTGAGACCAAACACTCTCTGTATTTACTACATTCCAAGTGTCCTCGGTCATTTAAGTTGTTTAAAGTGTTCTATGAAGTAACTTGGCCATGAAAGTGCTTCACTCGATGAGCTTCTTGTGTTCGGTGCCCGGTGTGACTTGCCTGCAGTTACAGTGGACAACACAACAAACAGACTGTCATGGAGGTATGATATTGTGTGTTTTAAGTTTTAAATCGTACATGCTGGGTCGACTTGCATGTCTAAATACGCTGCAGACTGTTGTTGTTCGGCCCATTGTGGTTGTTGACTCTCAGGGTCTCCTGGTGCTCTACCACTGCCGAATGCATCTCCGTTTCACGAGGGCTTGTTCCAGGCTGCTTATTATGATGATGATGATGATGATGATACGTATCGGACACATGGAGTCTGCTCCAGTCGTTTGGTACAAACCAATTGGATTGTCACAAAATGTTAAACTTTGAAGTGTCAGAGGACATTTAATTGTGGAGTAACCCGGAACAAGCCCTGTGACTCTTAACCTCGAAAGCCATCTGGACGGCGTGGTTTGGTTTCAGTGAGCTCCAAGTATGTCGGCGTTCATCCACATGGCTTTTGGTTGACTGCCTGCTGCACCTTAACTCTGCACCACAGGGATGTGCAATGGAAATTCCAAAACGGTATTACTTTTTTGTACCTTTTTGTTTTGTTTTAGTTATTATTTAACTTTGCCGTATATTTTGTGACTGATTTCACTTGAAATATTTAGGGCTCATTGTTTACGGATTTCATTTTCTTAGGGGAAAGAAATCGAATAAAAAAAAAAAATGGATGAGAAAAGTAAAAGTTCAACCATAAAAAGTAATTATTATTATTATTATTGTTATATGTGTTGTGTGACAAAATCAGCAACTCATTTGAGTTTTTCAGAATATTTCTCTTCCTTTTGTGTTACCGGAATATTTTTATTTTATTTATTTTTAGTTCTTCCCTTTTACAAGATAATTCCTATTTTTCTAAACATTTTATTAAATCTGCATATATTCGCGACAGAAAAGTCAGCAGCTTTTGTTGGTTTTGGTTGTGAAATCCATTTGAAACCACTCTGTGTGTTAGATCTGGGTATTTGTTGACAAAAATCTGTACAAACCAAAAACAATGAGCCTTACCTATAATCCTACCAGGCTTTGTATTTTCCTCAGTAGTGAACATATTTGCTTGAAGAAAAAAACCCACAAAAGACTGTACATTCCTGACTGAGGGAAAATATATATTCTTTTTTTAATTCAAAGTTGTGCATTTCTTTTCTTTTGTCATTTTTGATAATTGTTGGTTCTCGCATATTCAATGTTGTACATGACCCCAAAGAATGGAGAATTAAGGGTGAATTCTTAAAACGCACTGTTGAAGTATTGACCTGTTTTGGGGCAGTTCCCACATTTCAATGTCTTATTGTAATAACTTGTTTTCCGATAGTGTGTTTTCTTTTAATGCTCTCCACCCAGTGTTCCTTTCCATTTTCTTTTTCCCCCCTCATATCCAACTCGTTTTTTTTTTTCTTCTTCCAAATTCGTTTTTTTTCTCTCCATTTTGTTCACTTCATTTTGTTCAGTCTGTTTCAAGTTTCCAATGCTGCACCCTCTGATTGTCTGATTCCTGCCAGCGGGGGAAGGTGATGATTGGCCGGCTTTGGTCATGAGCTCTTGTAGTGTTGCTTTTTTCATTGGCTGCCCCTGTAGCTCCGCCCCCTTTCACCTAACCCAGATTAACCAATCACAAACCAGCATGTGGAGTATGACATCCAGTTTCTCAGTAAAGGTGTTATGTGTGGCATCGTGATATGTTAAATAGAATTCCAAAATAATTATTATACCGTGAAACCATCCAATTACAATAAAGAAATTGCATCACCTCCTTTTCTACCTAATGCCAGGGACCTGTGTGTAGGATTTAGTGGCGTCTTTTAGCAGAAAGAGAATGTAATCTATTGTAATAACCACCTGAAACGGAGAACCGTGACGTGTTTTCGTTGGTTTAGAATGAGCCCCTCATACCTACACAGGGAGCCGGTCCTCTTCAGAGAGTCCGCCATGTTTCTACAGTAGCCCAGAACGGACAAACCAAACACCGGCTCCAGAGAGGTCCTTTCGTTCTGATTCTTCACGTTAGTCTCGTCAGACGATTGGTCCACCTTTTTGGTCCACCCTGAAATATGTCAACTATTGGATAGATTGCCATGGAATGTAATACAGACATTCAGGGTCCCCAGAGGATGTAGCCCACAGACCTTTTTAGCTCTACCAGCAGGTCAGACTTTTCACTTATCCAGGGAAATATCTCCAACACCTAACAGATGGATTGGCACAGGATTTTTCTCAGACATTCATGGTTCCCAAAGGATGAGCCGTCATCATTTATGCGATCCGCTGACTGAAGAGTCTTGCAACACAATGAGGTTCACATTGGAGGTTTTGAGTGAAACGTCTCGACATCCTGTTGAAGGGATTGCCATGGAAGTTTATACACACATTCATGCTCCTCAGAGGATAATTCCAAAGAGTGACCAAATACTTGGAGACATTCCCTTCAGCCTCAGTTCTACTTTGTAGGGCTAATTAGCCAAACATGCTGACGTTAGCATGCTGACGTTAGCATGCTGACGTTAGCATGCTGACGTTAGCATGCTGACGTTAGCAGTCCGGCCTCACGGAGACAACCGGTGTCGGTTGAATCGATGCACACGTAGCACCTTTTTGGTTGGTTTCCGTTAGTTTGGTGTCGCATCCCCCCGACCTAACCCCCACTAACACTCATGTTGTGCTGTGCTCCATAACACCAAACCCTCCATGTGAATGCCCCTGGATTTATGCATTTGAGTTCTCTCTGCTGTATCAGCAGCAGCAGCTTCCCCGCCTCTTGTCACGCCGTTTTGACAGTAACAAAACGTGTGCACGTTGTCTGTGGTGTGTCTGTGGTTCCCTCTGTTTCAGAAGGAAGCCCCCCCCGCTCAGAGCCCCTCTCCAGATCCCTCTCCTGCACCTCCTAGACTTTTCTCAGGAGATCAGCAGCCCCCATACGTAGCCATTTCATTTGTAACACTGGCTGCAAGTTTTAGTCGTGTTCCCGATGAGTCTTGAAGGAGCCTGCCAGCCTTGTTCTTCCCTTTCCACATTGATAATTACTGTAAAAATGCTTAATTTATGATATTTATAAGCTGTAAATATATATATTCATAAATAAATCCATTTTGATTAATTACAAAATTTGCTTCGTGGTTTGTTGCCAATTAGCTGAATTTAATCTTTTTAACAATTCCCAAGAAAACCCAAGTTTGATTTACGTGATCGGTCCATTTTCTTTTTAACCACAAAATTAACAACTTCACCAACAATCCAACCAATCCCCCCCCCCTCCCCACACACCTGTTTTAACAGCCGTAACTTCACCCATATGAATCCCAATCACAGCTTTTGTTAACGCGTGCTTTGTAACATCCGACGAATTAAAAAAATATATAAAAAAATAGACTTTAGGATATATGCAAAAAGCTGGGCCACAACTTAAATGTAAGCTAACCAAACTCCACTCAACCTGAACAGAATTGAAGTGAATCACCTGTCATGGGTTCTGCTCTATCCTTCACTCTGGGTGTTTTTCTGTTTGGGTATCGGTTCATCACCTGGTAAAAGGGTCATCCCAGCATTTACTCTTATCGGCCACACTTCCCACAACACTGTTGTCCCGGGTCTTTTCCTTTCTTTGCTGTGACCAAGTGGAACCGCCTGTGGGAAAGGTTCTGTACAATGTAGACTCCGTGACTGTGAGTACTGGTATGAACACGTCCTGTCAACCAGAAGTGGATGTTTTAACTGTGTGTGAATGGCGCTTCTGTACGGCATGTGTTCTACTTTCAGGTGCAGAAAAGTGTATATGTATATGCGTTATTTTCAATAATATAGAAAGTATATTAGGATGTGTTCGCTGTCTTCGTATTTATTTGGTACCTACGTTTTTCAAAGTGGATATATTGCATGAGTTATTACGTAAGTTATCAAAAGAAATGTGTGTGATTTGATTTTTTTTCAGTTTTCCACCAGAGTCTGAAACTAATAAGTAATGGAGATGCGCCGATACCGTGCCGATACTGACTCTGGTAGCTGGATCGGGTTTACAATGGGTCAATAAATACATTCACGTCTGTGTGTTCACTTGTTACGTTTAGTTTGACAAAGTTTGTTTGTAAAGCGACGTTTAAATCCGGCCAGATGTTGCTTCACACACGCCGAGAAGTACAGCTCAGTAATTATTAAACGCCGGAATCGGCTCGGTACCCGAAGCCCAGGTGTTGCTATCGGGGTTGAAAAGGTCAGCTTGGTGCATCCCTAATAAATACCTTTAGTAACAGACTTTTGTATGTATTCAATGTCGTCTTAAGTTGTATTTAATAGCAGTATTAGGCTCTCTCGTCAATGGGATCAAATATCTCAGACTTTGAGAGCCGCTCGTTTTTGGTGTCAGCCAACCAGCCAGTGAGACTCTGTGCATGAAACGAGCTACGTGTGTGTGTGTGTGTGTGTGTGTGTGTGTGTGTGTGCGTGTGCGTGTGTGCGTGCGTGCCAGTTCAAACCTAATGCCTACATGCTGTTTTTTTAATTTATTTATTTATTTGCAGTCGTGGCGTCCAGCTTGCATTCGGAGCAGCTCGACGAAGGTCAGGGAGAAGTTCCCAAAGACACGGAGATGGCGGTGGAAGCGCTGGATGACGCTTGTATAGTCACGCCCACTACCCAGGATCCTACAGGGGCCCCGGGCCAGAGCCAGGACGGGGCCAAAGGTCAGTACTGTTACTGTACTTTAATATCCCAGATCCCAGAGACACTGAGAGTTCTTCTTCAACTGGCTGGACTTTGAGGAGGGTGAGATCATGGTATTCTCCCACTTAGCTGAATGTTAGCTTTGAATAGATTCAATGGAAAGAAACAAAAAATCATTGTTTGTTTTTTGGTCACTTTGCAAGGTTGGATCAACTCATCACACTGTCTGTGATGCATATTTTATAAGATAAGATAATGCTTTATTAGTCCTGCAGTGGGGAAATTGCAGGATTACAGCAGCCACAAGAGACACACAGTAAAAATCAAGTAATATAAATAATAAACAGTAAAACAGTAATAAAAACAGTAAAGGAGCGAATACAAGCAATTTAAATTAAAAATGAAATATACAGACGGAATAAAAAAGTATATAAAAGTACTCAATGTATTTATATTTATATTGAACTTAATGCCGACATTGTTATGCACTGTACTTTGTCTTCACGTTGTACCTGTTGTACGTTTTTGCTTTTCCAAATCCTAAAGATTGCTGTTTCCAATTCCCTCTCTGACGTTCTTTCTGTGGCTCTTAAATACATAAACATAAATAAATATTAATGTAATAAATATATTTTTTACTTGGCAGCACACGTTACCAAAGGGTTTAACGGCGGTGTGATGAGGTGGATCCAACCTTGCAAAATATAATGTTTTTTTTTTCACGTAAATGTATAACAGATAATATTCTAGGCTTTCTTTCTCATTCATTTGTGTTTTCTAATCTCGTAAACATAGTCACTTGTTTTTCTCGAAGTAAAACCCCTCCACCGGATCCATGATTAATTTTTCTTTCTTCTTTTTAAATTTAAAATCTTTTTTCAAAATTCCTACAATGGCCCTGTTACTATACTGAGTTAGTGATCAAGCATCAAGAAAACACACCTTTTTAATTCTAAAATACATCTAGTGACACATACAGAAGACGTCCTGTAGATTTGGTGTTTTATTTTATTTTTTATCTTCACTTTTTCATGAGCAGTCCATTCACCTCCATATTTTAGCCACACTAGCAGCACGGCTGAAGAAGTCGACTATATCTCAACAACATCCCTCGCCTCCCGCGTAACGCTTACTGACGTTACGCTCCTTGAAACCGACACCCTGACGTTTGCCGGCAAGACATTTTTCTTGACTTTCGACATTGATACCTCCACAGTGGCTGAATAGATTTAATATGTTGGTGCATTTGAAGCGTCCGTCTCCCTTCGTTGTTTTGTAGTCAGTCCTGCGCAGATAGCCCTCGCCCATGTCTTCCAGGGAGGACCCAGGGAAACCCCGGGCTGGGATGTGCTTTCATCATCGCTTTCTTTTGTGTTGACCTCTTATGACCCCTCCCCCGTCTCTGTAGATCACTCTAACACTAAACCGAATAACCGATGGAGACGGAAGATCAGAGCGAGTGAGTACATCCGATTGTTATTTTTCCATCCGTCTGTGTTTTGCTTCTCCCGTCTTTGATTCAACTCTTAACTCTTCTGGTTTTTCGCTGTATCTTTCGGTAATTCTGGTGTTTGTGAGATAACCCGTGGGATTTCCCATTAGTATTTATACACAAGGCCAGAGTATATGAACACTGTTGTAATGCGGTGTGTACAACGCCAGAGGGC
>JBAMJR010000342.1:372500-425000 GCA_038501785.1 Myoxocephalus aenaeus
TATATTTATTTTTTTGGTCAGGAAGTAACAGACTTCTTTAATGTAATAAATCTGGAACGCTTGAACATCAATACGAGTGTTTTTCAACAAAGTCGGCTATTTAGGAAACGGTCAAGTTAAAAAGCTTGACTGTGTGAACAGATCAACTTTTACGAGGAACGAAAAGTATTCTGCCACGGATACAGTGAGTTAGACTGTGGGCAGCAAATTGACCCTCGTTTTATCACACACACACACACACACACACACACACACACACACACACACACACACACACCACTAATGTTGATGTTTGATCCATGGCATTATTTGCTAAATTTATCAAGTGCGAGACACAAATCGGTGATCCTGGTCACACAAATCTGACGCATTAAAAATCAAAACAATTAAATTGAGTCCGTGGCCCGTTTTTACAGTTCCTATTTTTTACTCGAGCATAAAATCGAACGTACAAAAAACAAGCTGTTTTTCTTTTTTGTGTGTTGGATTCATAAATGAGTAACGAAATGTGAAAACGTTATTTTTCTTGGATTCTCTTATGAATCTGAAAAGAACGAATGATAAAAAAGGTCGTTTTTAGAAAGAAAACATCAACTTCTCTTTCCAGGACCCTGACTCATGACATCATGATAACTAGTTTCTGCAGCTCCAACAACTGTCGACAGTGTGTCCTCTGGATCATCCAGAGGAGGGAGGGAGAAAGAGGGTTTTCTCCCTGAGCACCTCAAACTCAAGTGGTGGTGTTAGTGGTGGAGGCAGAGACCTCGCAGAAAAGACATCTGAAAACCTGGACAAGTGAACACTTCCTTTGATCACGTGCATCACATAATGTCCCGTGTGTGTGTGTGTGTGTGTGTGTGTGTGTGTGTGTGTGTGTGTGTGTGTGTGCTTTGCCCAGACCATCCAGAGACAACTGGAGGAGGTCACAGAGAAACAGAGAGATCTGGAGGAGAGAGGAGTGACCATAGAGAAGATCATAAGAGGAGAAACGGGTACAGAATAAGTTATTATTCTTCTTGTAAACATACTTCTCAGAACCCAAAAAACATTGTCTTGTAAGCCCCACTGACCGTTAATGGCCGTACTCTCAATAGACAGTGGGACTTCATTGTTGCTCCATCCGTTTGCAGTGCTGGGCTTTGTTTGTGTGCTAGTGGATGGTGAGGTCTGGTCAGTTTGACGCAAAGCAGACGCGTGTGTTCGATTCTAGTATTATTTATTTTTTCTCTTATAATGGCTTTATGTAATTGATGTCAAATTCATGCCGCTGTCCTTCCCTTCCAACCCTGCCACATTCACCCCCTCCACCTCTCTTCTTCCTCCCTCTTCCCCCTCCCAGAATCGTCTGAGGCGGACGACAGTGACGAGGCCCAGCTCTACCAGTCCTGGTTTAGACTCGTCCTGGAGAAGAACAGATTGGCGCGCTACGAGTCTGAGCTCATGATCTTGTAAGCGACTGCATTCTCGAGATACGCGAAGGACAGACTCCTTGCTTCATAGTATAAATATTGCTGCAGTTCTATTTCTCGCCACTAGGAGTCACTCAATACGTCTCCCTTCTCTTACAGTGCCCAGGAGCTTGAACTGGAGGACACGCAGAGCCGACTGCAGCGAGATCTACGACACAGGATGGCAACAGAAGGTGAGGGGGTCAGAACCGACACAAAACACCTGCGGGGTCGGACTTAAACTGGGACTTTTAAAGAACTCCTTCTCTTCCGCCTCGCCCCCAGACACGAAGAAGAGCGCCTCCGAGCTGCAGGAGGAGCAGGTGATCCTGTCGGAGATCATGAGGACGGTGGAGAGACGCGACACGCTGGTGTCCGTACTGGAGGAGCAGCGGCTGAAGGAGAGGGCCGAGGACCGGGACCTGGAGAGCCTGGTGCTGTCCAGGGGCTACGAGTTCCACTGGGCCCCGGAGGATGGCGGCTGGGGGTGGGAGAAGCCGGAGGGCGACGGTTGAACGCTGAGCGGTAGAAGGGTAGAAAAGTACCCCACGGTATGCTGAGCTCAGAGGCAGAATGGAAGAGGAGCGTCTATTTGATATCTATTTTATCTGTGCTCAGGGATTCTCATCATGTCTGTACAGCCTCACCGGATAGCACTTGGAACGACTCGACACTTTCCCTGAAGTTTTTTGCACAGTGTGGTTTGTTTGAAACTTCTGTCATAAAATCCAGAATTATTTGTCATGCACTGTTTGTCACTTTGTGTGTGTGTGTGTGTGTGTGTGTGTGTGTGTGTGTGTGTGTGTGTGTGTGTGTGTGTGTGTGTGTGTGTGTGTGTGTGAGAATGTTATATTTTCCACTTTGTGCCGGAACACTTTCAAATAAAATGCAATTGTACTTCCACCCAGACATCATTGAACACAGGAGAATCCTAACTGCCACGAATACAGCTGGTAGGATGCATCTCTACCAGCTGGCTGCAAACTTCACCTTTTTTCTTTTTCACTCCATTGTGACACAAGTTGCCACATCATTCCAAACGGAATCACGGGGCAGAAAACTGCAATTGCACATGATGTCACACTTTCATAGAGGGCTGAAGGAATGAGTCCCCGAACCTGGAAATGAGTCAGCATTTTTTTCTCGCGCGGTTTCTTCCGTCTTTAAGTCAATGTTTGCTTGTTTTTTTAATGTGCTTTTTGGTAGGATGGCTGAAATGAGGTGTGTGTGTTGAACACAAGCGGAAGAGATTTAAACGTTTTGTTCCGCAATATTGTAAGTGTCAGTAAATACCCCTCTTGGGAATTTTGAAGCTTTTACGTGTCTTGAAAAAAAGTTGGTTGCTAACAAGTGGCGAGAGGAGACTACAAAACGGCACCGCGGCGCACACTCGTCCGTCTTCAGCTTGGTGTTGCTGACACACAGTCACGTGACCTTTTATAGGCGTTAGCGTTAGCTTCTGGCGACCAAAAAGTGTTCATTTGTGGAGATTGTCTTGCAGAACAGAATTTATAAGTATCATAAACGTTTGTTTGCCATAGAGCTTATTTTCTTCAATAATCAAAAATCCAATTGAAAAATCCAAACCAGTGAAGTCTTTAACCCAGAAGTTAGCATCACACTGCTTCCCTCCACATAATCACTTCAAAATTCACAAAAGGAGTATCAACTGATGTATTTGATATCATAGAAAATAACTTAAAATCGATTAAGCTGATGTTACCTTATTTTGAGGTATCTAACCAAAAACCCATTGCCTTTGAGACCAGATAACCATAAGGCAAACCACTTTGGGGCGTGGCCAGAGATGTGACATGTGGCTTCATAAAAAAGTGTTGACGCTCTTTATTATTGGGAAACTAACTACTGTCAGTTAAACTGAGTGTTTTAACCCTAGTGTTTGGGCTGTGAGTCTAGAATAAATAATGTGTTTACGTGAAGGTTTTAACCCCAGGACAAGGAACCTCCCTTCTCATTTGGTCCCTGGGCCTTAAATGTTAAGTTTATGTTGTGAGTGGATGCTAAATTCTGAATAAGTTATGTTTTCATGATTTAAAAACTGTATGTTTGTATACAGTTTGGTTTTATGCTGCTTTAAGTCGTTTTAAATGGAGATAAAAAAGCTTTAATAAAAATCAATTCAAATCTTTGAGTCGTGCTGTAATAGCTCCACATGTTTCTATTGAGAGGTCGAGGTTAAAACTCTTTACAGGGTTCTTACGGTCATGGAAAACCTGGATAAGTCATCATGGGATTTTAAAATGGTTATTTCCAGGCCTGGAAAAGTCCTTGAAAAAAATAAAACCCCAAACGTTTTGGAAAAGTCATGTAAATGTGTTATATTCATGTGTTCATGACGTTCATTTACGCTGAGTTTGAAATAATGAATATGCTTTTAAAAGAAAGACGCTCAAAATATAAGCAGGCATACATACAGGCATCTATATAAATGTTTATTCTTTTAATCAAACTGTTGTCTCATTCATTTGAGTCATTTAAGGTTTACTGTATGCGTTGTATTCTCATTGTTAGTTTAAATACTACATGTTCTCACTTTTTCATGTTTACACCGAGATTTCACTAAATGTTTGGTTATGGAAATGTGGTTAAAAGTCGTGGAAAAGTCATGGAAATTTGGTTAAAAGTCGTCTTTGCCTTCTGTAACATAACACCACGGTGTGTTCTCATAAAATATCAGAAGCAGGATGGACAATTCATGGGGCTATTTCTAATTATTAATTGAGTTAATAAGAAGAGCAACGTTTTATTCAAAATAATTATAGCAGTAGTAACATAAAGTGAGGCATCTTTGCTATGACGGCAACATTGCCGTTAGTTAATTATTTAGTGTGTGAGACGTTAACCCTGAAGGAGGACAACCGCGTCCCGCAGAGGAGACGGGAGCGCTTCATTTCCGAACGGCGCGTCCAGCGTGAGCGGTCCGGTCCCGCTATGAAGCCGCCTCCTCCGCGGAGGAGGGGCGTCTCACTTCAGCCAACTTTCGGGAGAAAATGTTTGGAATTCCGTTTCCGCTTTAGGGAGTGGACAGTGATTTCTTTTCTCTTTTTGTTTTGTTTTTGTTTACTCGACTTTCCAACCATCTTTTCGTTTCCACGACAACTTTGAGTCCCTCTCTCCAGCCGAGCGGACTAAACTGCCGTCGCGACGATGGCCTCCTCGCCGCAGAAGTCTCCGTCCTCTCCCAAGTCCCCGACGCCCAAGTCCCCGTCCTCCAGAAAGAAAGACGACTCTTTCCTCGGGAAACTCGGTGGGACTTTGGCGAGGAGGAAAAAGGCGAAAGAAGGTAAACAACAACCGGCTACTTAGCGAAACAACGAGCAGACACGGACCGAACAGTCCTCCGCCTCGTCGCTATATTGTTTTCAGAAGCGAAGCATAAGTTTATTTTAGTTAACCCCAATATTTCACATCATACCCGGCAGCAGCTGCAGAGGAGGAATGCTCTAAAACATGTTTACGGCTGTTTTGTTTTTCCAGCTTTGAACATATATTCACCTCAATGTAAACACCATTACCTTGCGTTACAACCTGTTGGTTACTGTGTGCGTGCGTGCGTGCGCGCGCTCGTGTGTGTGTTTCCATGGCCGCGGGCTGTCTGTATCCATGTACGGTATTGAGTCCGCCACCACGGTAATAAGTGAGGAATGAGGCTCGAGTAAACACGGGCCCGTCACAGACTGGAGGCTCCTCCAGCACACGGGTAAATATCCCAACGTGGCCCCTCCAGGCCCCTGGCCCCTCAGGGACTTACTGACGTCACCTATTAATGTGTGTGAGGGCTTGAAATGGCGTAAATACCGATGGGACAGCACTTTGCTGTGACGTATGACGTTACCATAATGACGTCAAGGCATGTACAATTGTGAGTATTTATTTTTGGCTTTTGAGGTGAGCGGTCATTGTCAAAACAATATATTTACTATTTTTTCTTTTGTCAAAAAGGCTTTAATAACCAACATTAAAATGAATAGTTTTCTGAATAAACCAGCTGTGTGATATAGTCTCTGCTTGCATTGTGTTTTTATGGACCGTCTTTAATCCGTAATGTGTGCGTGTAAATGTAATATATCCCGGCTGAGCACCCTTGTGCCACCCGTCCTCTTTTGTTTACTGTGTGTTTAACGTTGCATCGCTGTGAATTGTGGGTAATTCCCTCGGGCAAGGTCAAAGACGGTTGTGGGGGGGAGACAGACACGCATCATAGTCAGGGAGCGTGGAGATCTTGGATTGGGCCACCATGCTTTGTTTCCTCCCCTGATGGAAGAGCGTGAGGATGATTCCCAGAGCAGGGGTCAGAGGTCACGGGATGCAGAACGGCAGCTTCCACTTCCTGTTTATGTTGCTTATAAAACCTCGCTCTGCTGGACTTTGAGTACCAAGGAGCTGCTATGAATAAGAATACACCAAAAGCCTCCTCTTCTTTTATTAAAGCCCGGTTCAGTTTACTGCCGCGCGAGGTTGACCTGGAAAATACAGCAGACTTCATGAGAGCGTGGCATTCATCGCCAAAGGCCAGGTTTTTTTATTTATCATCCAAGGCGAAAGGTCTCTTTCAATCGGATGATTACGTCGTGTCATTTAGGATACTGTTGCACAGCTGAGCCCCCGATTCAGGTGGCCTTTGTCTACGCGACGTGCGTGCAATCGCGTTATATTCATGCTGGCACATGCTCGAGACGCACACACACACACACTACCGTATGCCCTGAGTGTGTGTGTAGCATGTCTGCAGTGTGTTCTGTGATTTGATGGGGAGCTGGTCGCTCTCGTGGAGATTGTTGATTAGATCGAGGTCCGTGTGACGTTTATGGCGGTTGCCCCACGAGCCGTGCAGAGAGAGAGGCGCGGGGATGGCCACAAAAAGAAGAAGAAGAAATAAACAAGGAAGAGAATAGAGACATGTAGGATGGGGATGCGAGAGGAGGAGAAGGTCAGAAGGTTTGAGATCATCAGGCGAGGGCTGAGGCCCCCGTGCGACGTGGAGATAGGTGACGTGTGATTCTGTTCCTCCGCTGTAAATAGAGAAATGAATATTGGGGATCAGGCGTTTGCATTAGAGACTTTGTGAGCCAGGAGAGGATGCTCGAAACCAGCGGGGGAGGGGGGTGATACAGTGAGGACGCCCCTTGGTTCCCATTCCCTCTGCTTCTGACAGCGTGTTCATAGCGGTAACACCGTGGTCATTCCACCACCACATCGAGCCGCCACACCGACACCCCACCGTGGTTTCCACATACTTGCTCGTCCTTAAATAGCACAAGTGATAATTACAGTAATAACAGATCGGGCTAATTGGTGTGGTGTTATCACAGCCATACTTCCGCATGAGTCTGTAAATTGTCAGCCGTGGACAGCAAGGGCGTAGGTTTGGTCTCAGCGTTGGTAGGGGGCCCCGCCATATAGAAAAAACTTACTTGATATTATGCTGAAAGGGCAAACTTTCTTAAAATATATTTACATTTGTGTAACTTGGAACTGATCTAAACATAATAACATTAATAAAACCTTATTTTAAATACAAAACAGTATTCTGCACCAAATAAATAATAATAATAAATAAATTCTGCTAAAATGCCAATATACAGTAACAGTATATATAACAAACTTTTACCAGAAATATTTTTTTTTTAAATAAATCTATTCTGCAGCACTTCTTTTCTTTTGATGTTTTATTTAAATACACTGCTGCGTCCTCAACCTGCGCTACATCTGCACTGGATTTCTGAGTTTCCTGAATGCATTTCAAAATAATGCCTTAATGAATAAATGTAGACCTTATATGAGTAGTATATGTATTTATTTTGAAAGCAATTTAAAATATTTAGGTAATAGGTTCAGGTTTTATGGAACAGTCTTGTTTTTTTATTCAACATCACATAATTCACAATCCAAAAGGTCTGGTGTAGCGCCCTGAAATATGTTATTTCATATGTCTTACTGATTTATTACGACTGTGTCCATTTCTAATAATTTACTTTAAATGTGTGTTTAAGTGAATTCATATGTTGTTGTGCCAATGTTTGAGAACATTGATTACCTGCACACATACTGACTGTGAAGGGAACACAGTATTGTATTGACCCTGTAGAAGAGAGCGCTGTCTCTTTAAGAGAGGAGCGAGATGACGCGCAGGCTAGAGACCAAAACGTGTGCTTGTGTTTAACCTGGGACTTGTTTAAATAAAAGTTGCAAACCGAAGAAGAATGTGTTTGTGGACAGTTCGTTTTAAGGGTGCAACACTGACATACGGTCAGTTTCCCAAAACATCCTTCAATTTCTTTGCTAATGCATGTTAATTCTTAACAAAATGCCTGATCTGCAGCTGCTGCTTCCTCATCCTGCATGGCAGCTACACTGGATTTCTGAGTTTCCTGAATGCATTTCTAAATAATGCAGGTTTGCACTGTGTGGGTAGTTAGCCTACTACTAGCTAACTACCAGCAACCTAGGTTTCTCGATAGCTACTTACGTGGTGAAAAAATTTCAGATATCTCTTTTCTTTTTTGGTGTCATTTTCCTATCTACAAAGCACAAAAGGGCCAACAATATCAATGCTGAGACCAAACGAAATACTAATATGAGGCTTTGTTATTTCTTTGTGTATTTACTGAACGTGTCAGACTACTGCCGGCTCTCTTTCTGCAAGTCAAGATTCACGTAGTGTTTCTGACTCGCTACTTCAGCCAATTAAATGACAGCATCTTGTCTCGCAGGCTCGAAGGCGCATTGGAAAACGTGGGAATGTATTTTTCACTCTTCTGGGCGATGAACATAGTATAGATAATAATAAGAATGAGTTTTCAAATATATTGTGTCTTTCCCAAACTTTGGTCGTGACTAGTCCCTATGGACCATATGCAAACCTATACCATATACAGCAGGGGTGTCAAACATACGGCCCGCCAGGGGGTCCAGTCGGTCCCGCGGGATAATTGTTAAAAATTGAAGAAGAAAAATGTGAGAGAAAAAAAAACTACCTCAGTCGGGATTCAAACCACTGATCCTCTGATTGTAAGACGTGCATGGTAACCATTGCACCACAGATGCAATTGATCACAGCACTGACTTTACTAAACATATTGCCCAACTGCGAGGGAATCTGCAGAGGTGTAGTTTATTAAAATCAATTCTAAACATATTTGGCAACACATTTGATCATTAGTTGGGACCAGGCGGCAACCTTCTCTCCAATGACCAGCAGGGGGCGACTCCTCCGGCTGCAAAAAGTAGTCAGATTCTATAAAAGTCTATGATAAAATTAGTCTATTTCTCTCTTGATTTATTCCCTCAGTAAACATTGTAAACTTGAGTTTATGGTCTCAATCTCTAGTTTAAAATCGTCTTCAAAACAGCATGATGTACCAACGTGTTGTTTCTCCTCTCTTCAGTCTCACTTTAAATCCGACCCATGTTGTTTTTTGCCAGTCCAAATAAACCCATTTATAACATTCTAAAAAATGGAGTATCTGGAATCCATATCGGCATAAATATTTTTTTTAGTTAGTTGTTTCAAATTCATTCACACTTTCTTTCTTTTTTCATGCAACATCTTCTCGACACCGAGAAGAGAGCGCGGCAGCGTGTGTTGCTCTGAAGGAATATTCTCATCCGCCCCTGTGCACATGTGAGCACTTGTGGGTGGTGTTGATTGAGAGGATGTTGTTCCAGTGAACACAGAGAAATGCACAGGATGTTCACTCCATGCTCTACAGCACACGCATGTGTACTCACACACACACACACACGCACACGCACACAGTGATCAAGCCTCCTCAGGTATCTGACACACTGTGAAGAATGGCATGCTGGGTTTTCTATGAAAGCCTGCTGAGAAGCAGGAAGCAGCAGCGCTCCGTGTTGGTCTGACGTCAAAGGGCGCCGAGGGTCCGCTAATGGTTGTTTGTGGGTTAGGGGGCTCATCAAGTGAAAACACCAAACCTTCACTGGTTTCAGCTTCTCAAACAGGAGCATTAGCTGCATGTGTGTTGTATTATCACTGCACTTAGAATAGCCCTGAAATTGGGACCATTTTTTTTTTATTTTAAACTAGCAATTCGAAGACTTCGGGCTCTGGGATGATGGGCTTTTACGGTGTACTCCATTGAAGTAATTGACAAATTAGTTGATGATGATACATAGTTGTGAGTTGCAACCCTAATTAACCAGGCACTGTATTATTTTATTTTGAGTCGATACCACAAACACTGTGAAGGCTCACTAGAGCACTGAATGGGTATTCATCCGCAGCTGCTTGAGTAATGTTTTTGGAAACGCTGTGGGCCGACAGCTCTCTCACAGGTTTTGATATTTTCGTGACAATAACAGAAGTCTAGATTTATGCCCCGTATTATTCTTGAAGATTAGGTTATTTATTGAAACGTGTGTGGACTAGAGGTTGGAAAATCAAAAAAAAACTGAAAAGCGATCATCCTCACAAGTGTTTGACTGGTCTGAATGAAAGTGATGATGATGATGATGATGATGATGAAGATGCGTATGTGCCTCTTCCTCACAGTGTCTGAGCTTCAGGAGGAGGGGATCAATGCCATCAACCTTCCTCTCAGCCCGTCCCACTACGAGCTGGACCCCGAGGACACCATGCTAGGTAAAGGGCCACTCTGTCAGATAGGTCTCTGTGAAAGGCCATGTGGGTTTGTTTTGGGATTTTGAAACATTTATTTATAGTCATACATTTCTTCTATAGACTATAAATTGCAAAAGTTGAGGCACTGAGGCTATCTTCTTTTTTTAAAGCCGGAAAGTAATTATATTTGGGTTGCTTACTATGTTGCAAATTACTTGAGTACTTAGGGTGGTGGGGTAAAAAAAAAAGCTTTTGAGATCAATTGAGTGGGTTTGCAGTTCTGTTGCTCCTCCTGCTCACTACAGAACCAAACGTTCCCCCTCAGCTCTTAACATTTCTCCCCTTGCTTCTGCTCGTCCGTCAGAGGAGAACGAAGTGCGCACCATGGTGGACCCCAACTCCAAGAACGACCGCAAGCTGCAGGAGCTCATGAGGGTGAGCTTTTAACAGGATTCAGTCTGCCGTTCATCTCGAATAAGCGTGGAATTAACAGTATATTGTTGCATCTCCTCATGACTCGCAATGAGGGACACAAGGAAGTCCAAAGAAAGAAAGGGTGAATAGGAAGGCTGAGAGTGTAAAGGTACGGCACAGCTCATCACACGTTACAACATCCCTTCTTAAAAACGTGAGGATTGGTGAGCAACCCCTGGAGTCCAACAGGCATATGCTTCAGGGGGACTTCTGTCAGGGTTAATAAACTATTCAGCAAGTTGTAACCACCGGTCTTTTCTCCGCCCACGTAGGTGTTGATCGACTGGATAAACGACGTCCTGGTGGGCGAGAGGATCATCGTGAAGGATCTGGCCGAGGACCTGTATGACGGACAGGTCCTGCAGAAGCTCTTCGGTGAGGAGTTGGAGCGAGACGGCGAGCCGAGCTCTGCATTGTCGGGCTGTTGTTGTGTCTCTGGCGCTCGCTCACGGATATTTGTGTCCGTGTCTCCAGAGAAGCTGGAGGGCGAGAAGCTGAACGTGGCGGAGGTGACCCAGTCGGAGATCGCCCAGAAACAGAAGCTGCAGACGGTCCTGGAGCGCATCAACGACTCGCTCAAACTCTCCACCAGGAACATCCGCTGGAACGTCGACTGTGAGTTTCTAATATTCCACTGTTTGCTATGTTCTGCGCTCGGTTTTTGATGATGTATTTCTCCCTCACATGTCAACTTAACATACAGTGGTCGGAGTACAGTGAGGTGCATTGTTCATTGCATCAAAGTCAATGAAACCCTACACTGCTCCACAACCGATCCATCCATTAGTGGGTGTGTATGTATACATATGTATATATATATATATCCATATATTATCCGATCCATCCATTAGTGTGTGTATATTAGTGTGTGTATATTAGTGTGTGTATATTAGTGTGTGTGTGTGTGTGTGTGTGTGTGTGTGTGTGTGTGTGTGTGTGTGTGTGTATATATATACACACACACACACACACACACGTCAAACTTCATTACTCCTTTCGACCTTGACAAAGGCGGTGCAGAGCGGATCCACTCTTTCCTTTCGTACCTCTCTCAATAAAAGCCCTCGACATATGTTCACACAACTAAATAGCTCACAGCGTCTTTGAGCATGCACAACATTTTAGCTGAGAGACTGCCAGGCGCTGCTCTAGGTCAGCTGCATCCTGGTTGTTGGTCCTCTGCCTCAGCGAATCAATTTGAATCTTTTATTGAAAACGTGTTGCAACTTTTGCAAATTGGGATTTTGATTTATTCCGTCATTTGGTCTGGGTCACAGAGACGGAGGTGAGGTTGTCAGCGGCGTGGCTATTGAGGCAGTAACGACAGTAACAAAAACCGTCCAGACCGCCTCTCCCCGCTGCACTTTAACATCCAGTGGAACGCGCGTGAAATAAATGCAACCCGATACAAAAAGAAATGGGGCATTTTGGGGTCGACAAGTGAAATGCGTAAATGCCAAATTATGGTGGCAATTAGGCAACGGTGTCACCATTATAAAGGAGCGCTGACGAGATGATTTTTTTTTTCTGACTGCCAATTGCCTAAAATGATGGTAAAATATAATATATTACCCTGTAATGTGGCGGTACCCTACTATAATAAGATTCAAAAAGTGACGTCCACCCTTCAAAGAATTCAGCTCTCAGCCTGACTTCCCCTCCTGCACGGAGAGTACCAGCCACATGCCGGGTTTGTTTTTTTCAACCTCCACTCGCAAGATAAAATAAAATGTATGTCTGAATGTTTTAGCCATTGGATAATATCCTTCTTATTGAGCTTTGAGGTTGAGAACAGCAGCGGGTGCTCTCCACCTCTCCTTTGATGGCGCTCTTTTATCTTTTAGCCATAATTAGCGTCGTTTTTTTTTTACTTGTGTCATTAGCCGTAGCGTGCATATGAGCCTGAGGTGGGGGACAAAACAAACAAAAACTGAAATGCAAATAACATGTGATTGATTTTGCACTTCTTTTCTTTGAGGAGCTATCCACTTTTTTTTGTCTTAAAAAAAAAAAAAAAATCAATCCACTTTTGTTTGTCCCTTCTTTCAAAAAACACTCTTTCCGAGTGCATCTTATTTAGATCCTCTTGTGCAGCGAGGACGTAATAGGTTTTTACGGAGGCTTTTAGCTCGCTCCATGTGACTCGGCCGTTGCCACGGCGCACAATCAAAGGCTCGCTTTTGGGAACTTAATTGATCCTGATTGTGTCTCCAAAGGTAAATCCTATTTGTTGGGTCGGCTAAAGACACTCAGTGTGTCTGACTGGACTCTGCTGTTGACTTCAGGCTGCAGGCACTCGCCAGAATACGAGTCGTTCCATCTCATCCCGTACTTGCTTGTATATTCGTGATAAAAAACAAACACTTTTAATGATAAATTCCTGGAGGGATGGAAATTAATAGAAAATATGTCTCACCCTATGGCGAGGTGTTTACGCAGCCTCCTCAGTAAAAACAGATAAAGGTTGTACGATTTATTTTATTTTATTTTATAAACATCGGTACCATGTCTCCAAATCCACGATTCCATCTGACTTTCCATTTCAAGGTCGCAATTCAATTACATTTTTGATTTGAAAATGTTTATGTTTTCATCACTGGCGGCTAGTCGATGGGGAACAAACTGTTACACAACAACAAAGAGATCCACTAGATGGCAGGAGGGTACTTTACTCCAACGGCTTGAGTTTGTCCGAGTCTACGAGGTACACCTGAATGCACCGTGAAGTCCTTGTTGGCGCCCGCATGAAATCGTAGAAATCGGCAAAAAAACTAACACGTCTTGCTGAATCCTTTTCCCCCTCCTGATTCTGATTTATTAATTTATCTATTATCGTCTCCACCAGGGGATGACGAGATTGGCCGTGAGTGTTTGTGCGTCTCGGCGTCTGTCCGCGGCCGATCTGGCGCTCTGCCACACCAAACTGCGCGTTATTCCTGGATCTCGTTTATGGGCACGCCCAAGGACCCCTCGTGGCCTCACTGACACACGTTTCACTCCAAACATCTTTTATTGTCTGATTCATGCTGCTGTTGACCGCCTACTGACTCTACACTCACGTGTGAGTGCAAGATTAGATAAGATTAGATCAAAATAATCCTTTATTAGTCACAGCGGGGACATTTGCAGGATTACAGCAGCAAGGTGGACAGTGCAAAGGAACAAATAACAAATAATAGTAGGTAGGAAAAACAAGTTGAATAAATACATAAGGTATAAGAAAAAATAACTACAATATGATATAGTCCGACTGAATGGTTGTTAATATTTCCCAGTGGATTGAACAGATTATCTATATTGCACAGTGTATACATTGGATACATATGGCACATGAAGCGGTGTTGGTTGTGCAGTCCGACGGCGTGTCTCCTTCACACAGAGCGGTTAGGACGGCTAAGGCCACCACAGGCTCGAGAAAGGTCCTACGAAGTTCTCCCTGCACTCTAAAGCAGTGGTTTTCAACCAGTGTGCCGTGAGAGATCGTCAGGTGTGCCGTGGGAAAATGTGCAATTTCACTTAATCGGTCCCAAAAAAATATAATTTAGTTGTCGCAAATAACTTGCCATTATTGAGCGTCTGAGCCTGTAATATAGTGGCTGGCCTAGTAATGAAATACTCTTCCATGCCAGCAGGTAGCGCAATACTTACCTACCATACATGCTGTATTATGCTACAATGTGACATTTTGTAACTTTTTTGGTTGTTGATGTGCCGCGGGATTTCTTTATTGTAGAAAATGTGCAACGGCTCAAAAAAGGTTGAAAACCACTGCTCTAAAGGACCGGAGTCCCCTCAGCAGATAGTCTGCTCTGTCCTTTTGTTTAAATAGTGCATTTATGTCGTCTGTGCAGTCCAGTTTATTGTTCAGCTGAACACCCAATCAATTAAATCTGATCGCAGACACACCTGGTGGAGATGCTGAATGCAAATACTGCGCATGACACACTTTGATGTACATGCAGGCAGGTTTATAAAGGTCTTAAATAAATAAGCTGGTGAGCGGATGCTCGCCGGCTTTAAACGTAAGAACACCGCACATCTAAGTGAAATGGTTATCATCTGCTTTTTTTCTTATGTGATTTATTTTTCTTTCCCTTTTTTTTTTTTTAGCGGTTCACGCCAAGAGCATCGTTGCCATCCTGCACCTGCTGGTGGCGCTGTCGCAGCACTTCAGAGCGCCGATCAGGTTGCCCGACCACGTCTCTATTCAAGTGGTGGTCGTCCAGGTGGGCGTTTTTAAAGGCTTTTCTAGCATGAGTCTACTCGCATAACAAGTTATTTATGGAGAGCGTTGGTTTCATAACCCCGCTCTCCGCTGCTGTGATTTCATGTTTGGCCCCACATCATCTGGTCCTCCCTTTTGTGTCTCCCTCTTTCAGAAAAGAGAGGGCATCCTTCAGTCCCGACAAATTCAAGAGGAAATCACCGGCAACACGGAGTGCGTACAAACTTTGTTATCGGCACATTGTAACCACACAATACAGATTACTCCAGTTGTCCAGCATTTCCGCTCCCGATAGCTACTGAGAAGACGTTTGGTAACGCGTCCTTTGTGCCGTACATGGAGGCGGTGAAAGTGAAAGTGAAAGTGGGGCTTATTGGGAACCAATCTAAACGTGGATGGCTTCGTTATTTTATAGCCCACACAAGTTAAAGCAAAAAAACTAAACTAAAACACTTGTCTTTCGCCACTTAAAGTCCAGATTGAGTGAAATCTCAAAACTCATTATGTGTCAGAAAATAATTGCTGAAAACGTGTGAAAGAGTATTAAAGAGAATAAATATAACCGCACAGCCTCTAAACTAAATTAGCAAAAGAAGATGACAAAAGAAAAACAACCGGCGGAGTACTCGACTCATCGCATATGCATTCATCCGATTTCCCCGACTAAGGAACACAAAAGCATTTACACACGTGTGCTTGATGCCGAACCTTTAAAAAAAAAAAAAAAACTGGAATTCTCGACTGGTTTGGACCTTGAATGCCTTCTTTCCCCCTTAGTGCAACGGGGAATCGACCGCCATTGTATTTCAACAAGATATGTGATGGCACCCTGAAGCTGAAGAATTAGACAGTTTTAAAACACACACACACACACACACATACACACACACACACACACACACACACTTATTGTCTCCCTGTGAGGCTCTCCTGCAGCCTGACGGCAGCAGCGAGGGAGATAACGGCAGGCCAACACACACACAAGCGCACACATTTTGTCACGGTAGATGGATACACTGTTAATAACACACACACACACACACGGTCACAGTGGAAATACGGTTATTACCACACCACCAGGATCGTTGCCCAGGCCGGCCAGCCTTTGCCATCACAGATTACACCATGAACGTGTGTGTGTGTGTGTGTGCGTGTGCGCACGCATGCGTGCGTGCGCATTATTTCTCGCTGGCCTGCCCACTGCGATATCTCTTCCTCAGGGACACTCACACTGCAGACAAAAAACGAAACACCACCTGACCCTTTCCAACAGCAACATCCTCCAAAGTACGAACATTGTAATAATGGACAAGAAAGGGGCCCCTCCATTCCCATAGAACACCTGCGTACACACACACACACACACACACACACACACACACACACACACACACACACACACACACACACACACACACACACACACACAAAGGCACGTCTTCATTCACTGCACCATTGTTCTGCTGCGGAGATTATTACATCGGGCCGTGGAGTGTGTGTCATTGTGCAACGTCCCGGTGACGATGCCCGGGTTGTTGTCTGAATACCCGAGGTGTACCTGTGTTTATTGTTAATCAAATTATGACACCCTGGCTCCGTTACTGTATTGTCATTTTTATGTGCGACATTCCTCTGTGATTCGACTGGAAAGCGCTCGTCTTTCTTCTTTTTTCCTATGAATATTCAAGTGTGAAATTGTTAACAAGCAGCCGCTTATTTGATGTGTTTCCTTCCCTCTTTTTTTCCTCGCAGGGCTTTCTCCGGCAGACACGGTACGTCCTCCATGAAGAAGAGTTTAAATTGGAGATATTATTTGGATTTTATTCACAAATCTTAAAAAAATATTGTTTATGTATTTACTCTTCACAGAGCGCGACGCTTTCGACACCCTGTTCGACCACGCTCCAGATAAACTGAACGTCGTCAAAAAGGTACAGGGGTCTTTTTTTTCCCAGCAGCCATCATGGAGGTCTGATAAAGATATGGCAAATTACATGTAAATACGCAGAAGTAATAACCAGGTCTTCTTCTATTTAAACCCCCAAACTGTGCATTTTACTCCAGTCCATGGTCCAGGTTTTACTCTGGACCATTATCGAGCTCACGTCATTGGTCCTGAATAATGAGGGCCGGTCCTGGACCAGAATATACGGACCTGAAAAAGATTGTTGCCATTGTTTACGGTGCAAATAATCTAGATTTGTTCCCTCATTTTGGGTTCCTGTGATTTTCCTTTCTCGTTACTACTTGAGTACCGGTATGCGTTGCTCCCAACACTGTTCTTGACCTTGGAGGATATTGACCAAAAACTCAAGGTCCTCTTCCTGTCTTCTTTTCTGGGACTTTCCATCCCATCCAATGGTCTTCGTCAGTGGATGTTCTTAGTTGTCAAGGAGTTGGCTGGAGTGGACAACTTGGCGAACTCCACCCACTGATGAAGACTGTGATTGAAATTTTTTAGTTTTTTTTGGGACAAACTATTAGGTTCTTGCTCAAATCATTAAAAAATAGTGATAGCCAACCAGATACTATGGTTTAGTTGCTAAAACGCTAAAAACAAATGAATAAATATGTGTAAAATTCTTTTCCAAAGCTGTCATTTTCACGTCTTTAGTTTATAAGCTCATGTTGTTTTTCACCATTTCTTGCCCCCGCTTGGAGAGATGCTTTGATGTGTTTTTATATATATATATATATATATATATATATATATATATATATATATCTGTGTGTGTGGCGATGTCGTGACAGAGCTTTCTTTTATTTTGTGTGTTTTCTCAGACATTGATCACGTTTGTGAACAAGCACCTCAACAAGCTCAACCTAGAGGTGTCTGAATTGGACACACAGGTACTTCACACACACACTTCACAGCTCCTACATCCACAGCTGGTGCATAATACCCGAGAGAACGCTCACTTGTTTCCAAACCCGTTGAAACGGCGAGTCACCGCCGCTAACCCGCCCGCGCTTGTCTCAGTTTGCAGACGGTGTTTATCTGGTGCTGCTGATGGGACTGCTGGAGGGATACTTCGTGCCGCTCTACAACTTTTTCCTCACACCAGAGAATTTTGACCAAAAGGTAAAAGTGTATTTATTTATTTTTCTTCATGCCCTTATCAGTGTGACAATTACAGGAATGCTCCACCAAAGAGTCCACACCAACTTCCCGCTTCACTATTCAACATAATCTGCTCTGCTGCCAATTCATGTGCGCATTATTTGTCAAATACCTTTTTCCCGCCGAAATATTTCATAAATGCGCAGTGTCAGTTTGTCCGTTCTTTCAGATGACTGCTTTCACTTGCTTTGGTCGGGAATGACGAACGCAATCCCTTCATCATGCTGGCGACACGCTGGCGCTGTGTTGTTGTTGGTTTTTTGCTGTACAGTGTAAATTAAACTCACTTGATTTACAGTGAAACTCTTCGGATATTCAAGCCTTGTGTACATTCTGTTTTCAAGACCTCTCGAGGAACGGGACTCGACCCTGTTTTTCGTTTCGAGAAAACACGGCCGAATCCGATACTTCATATCTGAGGAGCCCGCGCACTCGGGGAGCCAGCGCTCTCCTCTCAACCGCTCCGGTGAAATGCCATCCGCTTTTTTTTTGTTATTTCCCCGGAGCCCATTCAGCGAGTGCGGCGCCATCTCTTCTCTCCGTTGGCCTTCGCTGTACTGCGGCATTCTGAACGGGCGATCTGCGGAGACACCGCAGTAGCCTTTTGTTTGGGGCTCGGCCAGCGGGGCCCCTGCCAAGCTGCAGAATTGGGCATCGGTGCCATGACACACACACACACACACACACACACACACACACACACACACACACACACACACACACACACACACACACACACACACTCCTGGCCCAGAAGAACAGGCACCAGCCCCACAGCATCTGTAATCTCCTTTTGCACAGGGAAACACTGGAGTGGCTTAGGGGCTCAGCTCTATTACTCTGTGTGTGTCTGTGTGTGTGTGTGCGTGTGTGTGTGTGCGCGCTCCCTATCGATGATACACCTGGGGTGGGCTGCGTAAAGTAGCGCGAGGCACCAAGAAAGCACTCCTGCTTGTGGTCAGTAGATCTCTACTTAAGGCTCATTCGCTCTCCTTTTCTTTTTGACTGTATTAGAAGGCTACGGTCACGCTTTTCACACAATGAGCCCTTGTTGGGCAAAGCTTTTAGTACATCACAGCATACGCACACACTCACACACAGACACACTCACACATACAGATATAATGGGCAGAGACTAGAAAACATCTTTCAACTCTTTCTATCTCGTCCCTCTGATTAGTTTTTCTCCTCTCTTTCACTTTCCTTTTCTTTTTAAATTTTTTTTCTGAAGTCCGATTGGCTCAGATGCTGGTTTCCTCCGCTGTGTCTATGTAAAGGTTGAAAGGAAATACAAAATAAGTCCACCTGTAAAAGATTCAGGTTCCATCATTGTGAATAAACATCAGTCCTGCATTCTTTATTTTTGTGGCATCATTCAGTTCCCAACAAAAAACAATATCTTCAGCTCCCTCTAATAATAATAATGTAATGAACGCGGTACGGCCCATTGGGTTCCTTCTCTCCCCGCCACACTGTACACGTGCTACTCGCGTCTTCGTCGTTGAACAACGCTGTGGATTTCTTGGGAGTTTTTCCGAGTGACGCCGATCGACACGCGTCCATTGATAAAGCAGTTGTTTGTGCAGCTGCTGACGGCTTAAGTTCTTACAGGACAGAGTGCCGCTGTGTTTGCCAGCACAGGAAGCTGTGGTCGCACGATTGAATCAAACCCCGCCCCTCCAGTGTATTGTGGGATTTAGCAACCAGTGTCCACCGTTCCCTTATCAGCGAGGAGCTGTGTGTGTGTGGAGATGTACGGTTTGCACTCACCCACCTTTTGCGTGTGTGTGTGTGTGTGTGTGTGTGTGTGTGTGTGTGTGTGTGTGTGTGTGTGTGTGTGTGTGTGTGTGTGTGTGTGTGTGTGTGTGTGTGTGTGTGTGTGTGTGCTTCCTAATGGCCTTGTTCCTCTCTGCAGGTCCACAACGTGTCCTTCTCCTTTGAGCTGATGCAGGACGGGGGTCTGGAGAGGCCGAAGCCCCGGCCAGAGGGTAGGACGCTCTGTTCAACTAGGGGTCCCCCCGATCCAAGTCTTTTAATATCAGCTGTCCCCGATACTGATACTGATTTAAATATATCTATCCGACTCATTGAAGTAACAGCTGTGGCCTAAATTGGCAGTTTGTGCTTTGTTGATGTGGTCAAAGAGGGTTAGATTAGAACTCAGAACGAGCTTTCCTTTTCATCGCCGTACACTGACACGTAGCGGGGTATTTATCCGATTAGAGGGCAGTGGCATTCTTTCATGTCATGATGTAGATTAGTCTGAGATTTGGATCATTCTAAATGGTACTTTAAAACATTTTTTTTTAAACCAATTTGTATATGTTTGGTAAGAAATGTGAGTATTCCCACCAGCATTGATGTGTTTCATCACAGTACAGTCTTATCGTTTACTTCGTAGCTCTAAACACCTGCTTCAGTGTGCAGTCACCCTTTACACTCCCACTGCATGTATGTCTCCATACAGCTCATCTCTCTGTTTGTTTGTTCCAGATATAGTGAACTGCGACCTGAAGTCGACTCTGCGCGTCCTCTACAACCTCTTCACCCGGTACAGGAACGTGGACTGAGCCCCGGTGTGGCCGGAGGGAACCCTTTACACCATGGACCACATGTTAGAGCTGAAAGCTTAAAGATGTGCCTTTCCTTCTACTCGTCGTAGAAGTCTGTTTTATCGAATGCATGCATCACATTGTTGCCCCTGTTGGATATTGTACCACGCACAAGTCTGTATTTTATTTCCATTCCTGCAGAGACAATAGTATGGAAGCCCTGAGAGGCATGTGGAAAAAGAAAAAGAAAAAGTGCTCTACATTTTTTTTTTTCCTACGTTTAGGACGAAATAATAGGTAAAAAAAATCTGGGTATTTTGTCATCCTTAAAACTACATTTTGACAGGTGATTTCTTTTTAATTTGGGCAACACGAAGCTGAAGTCCACCACGACCCCATGTTCTAAAATAGAACATGTTCATGTTTTCTTCCAGGTGAGTTCTAATTTCCATAAGTTGCTAACGCACGCTGAATGCACCTTGTGTTGAGAGTGCATGGGGAAATTAAAACTTGGCTGGAAGAAACATTAATGCTTTTAGTCCTATTCAGAACATGTGATAGTGGTGCATTTTGGTGTCGTGTCGACGAAATAAGCGTTGAAGAAAAAGTTATAAACACAGGAGAGAAATGGATCACAAGATTGCTTTTTCCCCACTGGCCTTTCAGGGCTTCCGTACATTCTGACTCGTGTGACACTAAAAGACTTTATATCGTAGATCGGCATCTATGAAATACGATAGCCACTGGTAATGTTGAGCGAGGTCGAGGAGGTAATTCTGTCATGACTTCTGTCGCCCTCCGTTGTCATCACAAAGATGAGCAACACTTATGTCTCTTAATCCATAAAAGACCAAAAACGTTTCACTGTATTTATTGTGCATTTTGATATTCTTGTTCCTTCTCACTCGCCCAGCTCTTTTATTTTTGTCACTGCGCTCTCGTTCATGTCATTCCTAAGTGCCTTTTTAAGCAGCTCCCATAGATCGTCATACTGGGACGCACATGCTCCCCAGTTGTCTTAACGTTCCGGATTCCCTTTCCATGTGTGTGTGGGGAACCTTTTGAAATATCTGACCAAAGTCCTGTTGTATTCACACTGTAAATCATATAAAGGTGTTACTCAGCAGCTGCTCGCTGTCTTGTGTTTTTTTTTTTTTTTGCTTTATGAAAATACAGGAAATGTTTTTAATACACATTAATTAGATTTCCCTCTTTTCTGCAAGACAAATGAAAACAAATTGACTGCATACATTACATGTATGTTGTGTCCTACTTTCAAAGCCATTCCAATCTGCCAACTCTCTCCATTATGTAGCTCAACGCATTATATCCAATATTGTGTTCGGCCCCTGAACGCAGCTGCATTTTTTTCTTTTTTTTTCGCCCCTCAAAGGGAAGCAAAGGAGAATGTGTTTCCAACAAAACAAACATTGGGGTCAGATTGGTTCCAATTTGGCCTGCACTACAGGACAAGTGGACCCTGCTCAACAATTTTCCTTTTCTTTTTTTTGCCTCCGCTAAATTGCTAAATACTGTCAGTAAAAGCTTTCTGAATTGGAGCTGACCCCAACCTTGACCGAAACAGAAAGCACAGTTACAAAGGGAGTGCAAAGGTTCATTTTTTTATTAATTTAGTTCCCCCTCCCAAATTCCACTATAGCTTTTGAAAAGAAAGTGTGTGTGTTGGGTGTGTGTGTGTTGTTTTATTATTAATCCACACTGCAATGTTCTCTGCTGAATCCAATGCACATTGCAAAGACCCTCACATGTTTTTGATTCCAAGTTGTTTTTTAATTAATTTCCAATTTTGCTGTATTTCACGAACACAGTGTGTGTAGTCCCTAAATTGCAAAGTGAGTAATCCTTTTCGGGCTGTAACATATTTCAAGGTGAGAACATTGTAAAAGCTATAAATGATGTAATCTTCAATCGGGAGAGTTTGTGAGAAAGTTTTTCTTCTTCTTCAATTTCACCTCTGAGACGCTCTGTGAACCTCCACGTGTTTTGGGTTCGTGAAGATGGGAACGAGCTGCACGCATGCAGCGTCGCGCACGCCGACTTGATGCCCATGGCCAAGTGTACCATTTGGTCCGAGTAACCGTATCCGGTGATGATTGCCCTCTCAGACGCTCTCATGTCAGTTGCAACAGATCCTGAGGGATCTGAAACCATGTTATGATCATTTCCTCTCCGCTCCCTCGCCCAGGGAACAATTCAGCCGCTCTAGTTATTACCTTGTTACATTGTCGTTATTGCATTATTGTAACGTTGCCGCTCTCGTGCAGTGGGTCACGTGGGGACGCGGCCCCGCATTCCTCTGATTGAAGACACCGCAGTAATGTAGCATGAAGAAGAGAGTGCTGCTTCTCGGATGGGATTGTTGGTTCAATAAATAAAAAGTTGTATCTGTTGGAAGAGTGAATTGCCCCATTTGCATGACAGTAGACAAGTTAGGATCGTGTGCTTGTTTCCTGTAAAAAGGTAATGGCGTCAACCAAAAGCTGTGATGACACCTCATGGTTTTTATAATTTTTTTTGCTAATTATAGTGAAAAGCTATGCTTTGTTGCATTTTAAGGTTAGCCCTCACCCTGTTCACCCTGTCCTGGTGAAGTGTAACCCCTAAAGGTGCTAAACGAGACTGGGAACATTGCTATCGCCTCTCAACAGGGTTAGGCTGAGCCGGTGGCGGGCAGCTAAAGGCGCTAACGGCGCAAACAGTGCAAACAGTGCAAATTGCAGCAAAAGTGCTGACAGAGTGAACAGTGTTTACCTGAGGGGAAACCGGAGGAGGGAGGCTGCTACAGTTCCACGACGGCGCCACCACCGGCCGACAGCGTTACTAGCTGTAACCGCCGCAGCAACGCGGTGCAGAGCGGCGGCTGTGAGCTAACCGGCGGTGCGCGGCGAGCCGTCCGAGGCATGTCAACGAAGCACGGAGAAGCTCAGAAAACAACCCGCGCAGAGGTACATCCTCTTACTTCTCTGTACTTCTTTAAAAAAACGGATAGTTGTTTAATGCTCTGAATCCAGGATATTGCACGTTGAAATAGTTTGTAGTAAATAGCTTGCTGTTTTTGTCGAAATACATTTACACACTTGAAGATTTATACAACCGCTGTTAGTAAATGTAGCTGGAGACGGCAGCAGTTTAGCTTAGATCAATGTTTAAAATGGAAACAGCACAATATATCTCACGTGTTTTCTGTATAAACACCAAATTGCTATTTTACAGGCGGTTATGTGACCCCAAAAAAATATTATAATATATATTACAAACTTTGGTCCAAAAAGTGTTTCCCAAAACCTTTTAAAGCTGCGTTCATCAATATTTTTATACATACAGTGATTCAAATACGAAAAGTATCTGGTACCAAAAGTCAGTCTAGCCGTGCCTTTGCTGTAGTGGAGCATTTAGTTGGTGGAGACCAAAAACAGAGCTAAAAGGAGCGTGAATAATAGACTTCGGCTGGTGGACTAAAAGTTTTTAAATGTATGACCATCAAATATCAGTGTTGTTTTTTACAACCTGTACCGCTGACCCAAATGATTGACCAAAGAAATCCGTCATTACGTTTCATTACGTTTCCCTTTACATGATCCCTTACCTGTTCCGTCATAAGTTTCAGACAGCCTCATGTTTACAGGTAATACCTTAGCCACTTTGTAAAAAACTAAAACAAAGAAGAAACACATTTAGTAGTTCTGTCTAATAATGTTTTCATAGTAGCCTTCCCAATATTTTACATCACAAACTTCAAACCAAATTTGTAATTGCTAACTTGATCAGTCACCTTAAAGTGGGGCTTAATTTGGCCAAAGCAAAACATCTGTGCTCTGAGTCTGGATCAGGGCTTCTTTTTCTAGGCGGAAGGTGCATACACCGCGTTCCACATTATTATGCAAATTACACTTTGCTCAGATTTTCCTAAATAGTAATGCACAGTCAGTCAGTATCATTTTCAAGTCATCAACTGTTAGAGTATAAGTCAAATTCTATTGAACAAACCTCCTAATGATAACAGTATTTTTTTCAAAAATAAAAAACTCAAAATGCAGTGTTCCAAATTATTATGCAGAATTTCAGAGTTTCAAGATATTTTATAGGTTGTAAAGAACAAAACATTGTCATTTGTTGAATTTGCAGCATTAGGAGGTCATATTTACTGAAATCAAGAAAAGTTTGAATCCAAAACATCTTAACAGGTGAAGTTACATGTTAACATAGGACCCCTTCTTTGATATCAACTTCACAATTCTTGCATCCATTGAACTTGTGAGTTCTTTGATAGTTTCTGCTTTAATGTCTTTGCAGGATGCCATAATAGCCTCCCAGAGCACCTGCTTGGATGTGAACTGCCTTCCACCCACATAGATCTTTTGCTTGATGATGCTCCAAAGGTTCTCAATAGGGTTAAGGTCAGGGGAAGATGGGGCCACACCATGAGTTTCTCTCCTTTTATGCCCATAGCAGCCAATGCCCCAGAGGTATTCTTTGCAGCATGACATGGTGCATTGTCATGCATGAATATGATTTTGCTACGGAAGGCACGGTTCTTCTTTTTGTACCACAGAAGAAAGTGGTCAGTCAGAAACTCTACATACTTTGCCGAGGTCATTTTCACACCGTCAGGGACCCTGAAGGGGCCTACCAGCTCTCTCCCCATGATTCCGGCCCAAAACATGACTCTGCCACCTCCTTGTTGACGTCTCAGCCTTGTTGGGACATGGTGGCCATTCACCAACCATCCACTACTCCATCCATCAGGACCATCAAGGGTTGCATGGCACTCATCCGTAAACAAAACAGTTTGAAAGTTAGTCTTCATGTAGTCCTGAGCCCACTGCAACCTTTTTTGCTTGTGAGCTTGGTTTAGGGGTGGCCGAATAACAGGTTTAAGGACACTTGCAAACCTCTTGAGCATCCTACATCTTGAAGTTCGCGAGACTCCAGAGGCACCAGCGGCTTCAAACACCTGTTTGCTGCTATTCAATGGCATTTTAGTGGCTGCTCTCTTAACCCTACGCATTTGTTTGGCAGAAATCTTCCTTATTTTGCCTTTGTCTGAACGAACCCGCTTGTGCTGTGAATCGGTGACAAATTTCTTCACCGTCCGATGATCACGCGCAATTCTTTTGGAAATATCCAATGTTGTGATACCTTGACCAAGGTATTGCACTATTTGCCGCTTTTCAGCAGCAGAGAGTTCCTTTTTCTTCCCCATTTTGCCTGAAACATGTAGCTTGCTTAATAATGTGGAACATCCTTCTTAAGTAGTTTTCCTTTGATTGGGCTCACCTGGCAAACTAATTATTATTATTACTATTTGGATGATTTCAATCATCCAAATAGCCCTGAGACACAATACCATCCATGAGTTTCATTGAAAAACCAAAAAATTAATGTTTATGACCCTTAAATACAATTTGCCTAATAATGTGGAACGCGGTGTACATTAGATATGAGACGTTAGGACGAGACAAACAACAATCAACGACAACAGTGCAATGGGTATTAAATTAAGTATAAGATAAAGTGCTCAGACAAACAGATAACGTTAATGTAAGTGTATGTTAAAGTGACATGTGTGTTTAAGTTAAAGATTCTCCTATGAGGCTCCATGGATAACTTGATCACAACACGGAAGCTCCATCAGGTCCTCAGGTGCTCCCGCTGCCCTCTGACCCCTTTATGAACTAGGGCAATAATATAGAATACTGTTTTCTTTGTGAGGATCAATAAAGTATCACATTATTATATTATGTGGCATTAGATAAAAGGTTTGGCCATACAGGCCAATAATGGCTGGCACTCCACTTAGGTAATGTTACAAAGTAGAGCAGGATTGCTTCACCGGTCAGTCATAAGTGTATCGATGTTACACATGTCGGCTCTGACATGTTTCCCTTTTGTCGTTGTTTCTCAGAAGCTCCCCTTCAGTCTTGAGGATGAATGCGACAATGTCACTGCCGTTCTGTGAAGAGACGGAGGGAGCAGCAGAGACGGGGAGCAGGTGATATCACATGAGACTCATACGGCATATATCCTGTTATGTGATTTATCTACTACGAGCGTGAAGAACTCTCATGGTGACGTGAAAGGCCAGTGGATACAAAAGCTTGTCACCGTGCATGAAAACATTTATGTGAACGATGATCTAATGTAGTAGTTCACGCTAAAGGATGACCGTGAGGCACAGAGTACCTGTGAAAGTGCAGTTTTGCACAAAGCGAGTACAGGCGACTGTGGCTCAGTGGTGAGCAGGGTCGTCCTTCAATCAGAGGATCGGCGGTTCGATCCCCGGCTCCGCTAGACCATGTCGATGTGTCCTTGAGCAAAACACTTAACCCTAAATTGCTCCTGTAGCTGTGCCTATGGTGTATGAGTGGTTGATAATCCTGATGTGGCACCTTGCATGGTAGCTCCTCTCATCAGTGTGTGAATGGGTCAATGATGTCATGTAGTGTTAAAGCAATTTGAGTGGTCGGAAGACTAGAAAAGCGCTGTACGGGTCCATTTACCATGCACACTATAAAAAATATATGGCGCTTACATGGTTAGAACATAAAACCTGGTTATTCGTCTCCATGTTTATGTAAAAGTTCAGTACAGGACTGTTTCCTTAATCCCGCTTCAGCCCACTGGATTTCTGATTATTACCACCATATACAGTATGTCATGCATCAGGAGGCAACCTCCGGTTCTGTTGGGTGAAGCCGATGCGGAAGTGTCTTTAAACTTGAATTCTCTCTACTGACTCCTCCTGTCAGATCGTATGGAAGTCAATGAGAAAATGACTCTAGTCTCAATCTCTAGTTTCAAGTCTTCTTCAATACAGCATGATGTTCATTTATTAAATGATGGTTCATTTGGAGTCAAATAGACCATAAAGCAGGCTATGCTTTAGGGCGGGGCTACAAGGTAATTGACGATTTACTGCCGCTACCAGAGACGTATCTGGCGTCACTATATTACTCCACCGCATTCCAAATATGGTAACTTCCATTCATTGGCTGCAAAAAGCAACATGCCGACGCCCATAATTCAAGATGGCGAGGGCAAAATCACAGAACTTGAAGCTTCAAAACGGCAGTCCACAAACCAATGGGTGACGTCACAATGACTAACCCCTCTTCTTATATACGGTCTGTGTTTGTGCACTGACCATTGATTTATATCTCTACAGCAAAGTGTGACACATATTTCTTCGTAGTATCTTGTTTGATATGTGCAGAAGGAAGTGCTTCATCTTTGAAGGAGAACCTATTTTAAACGCTAGAACAGAGCAGATATGTCGCCTCAACCCAAAGGTGCCCATGGGTCCAATGGGCCTTTGGGAACCAATGGCCTTTTGTTTTCTGAATGTGGACAAATGGGATTTTGGTCCAATTTGACATTTATCTGAATATTGGGATTTCGGAAGCATGGCATGGTACAGCGAGTGCTTTGTGCGAAATGCTAACATTAGCGTGCTAGCATGTTCACAATGACAGTGCTGACAAAGGCTAGCATTCAGCAGGTATTTGATACTAACTGTTACCTTGCTTGCCATCTTAGTTGTATTGGCTGTGCTAACATTTTCTAATTAGCACTAAACACAAAGTACAGCTAAGGCTGATTACTTAAGCAGGAATTCAGTCATGAACCAAAGTATTGGACAAGTTCAAATTGAGATGCGATGATGGCGCTAGATTAAAAGTTAAGGCATTACCAAAATGACGATTTATCCTGAGAGGGACATTTATCGTTCTCTAGGGACTACAACTGTTTGAAAACAATGTCACGGCAATCCATCGAGTAGGCCTAGTTGTTGAGCTATTTCAGTCTGGACCAAAGTATTGGCCCAACCGTGACACGAACATTGGCATTCCATAGAGCAACATTGCGAGCACAGGTAAAAACCCAGATAGGATGTTTACATACCACAGTACCCAGGTTTCTATCCACCCCAGCTAGCATATTAAAAGCTTTCTCAAAGCAAGGGTAAGGGCTTACCCAGCATCCAGAAACCGTGGTACGGTGTAATCTTACACGGGTAAACATTGTCTATGAGCGGGATGCCAAACAACCGATAATAACTGGGATACGATTGCTCATTCAAACACAGCCTGTGAGTTCACTCAGTTACTGTTTAATACCCGGGTGCTGTGTATGATGTCGTTACTAGAATTCTAACTCTGTCAACTTCATATCAGATACAAAGACATAAGAGTGGTATCAATCTTCTCATCTAATCTCCTGAAAGAAAAGGAAAAAAGCCAATAAATCGGTTGGGACATACGGAAGAGATCCTAGAAGCGGTTCATCCGTCAGTAAAGATCACAGCAAGTTTCGAAATCCCTTTAACTATGTTTAATCCGCTACTACGCTTAGTTAAATAGAAACCAAACCTCTCAATTACATCTAGAAAAAACTAGGGTGTTTATGGGATTAATGTCCAATAATTAACATTTACTATTGTGTAGTATTTGTGTATGATCAGTAGTTCATTCCCGGAACATATCCTGCAGTTGTAGTCCATTGAGGGCAGGACGGTGCAGTCTGTAGTCCCCGATCACTTATCATGCACATAATGACACTGAGGGTAAATCTGATTAGATCAGCACTCCCTATTCTGAGCGGCAGCAGAAGAGCGAAGGACGCTCGTGACCTCTTTCTGACTAGTTCATTCATCCTCTCTCCGTGTCCGAGCGGCTTGATCAATGGCGGTCATGGAAATTGAGCTCCCAAACCTCGGCCCCGTAACTGCTATCTTTCATGTCCGCGTGGCGCTCTCTGTTCATGCGTCAAATAAATGTCAAAAAATTCAAAAGGAGGCTAGTCTGCTCCACCCGTTCTATAAAAAGGAGCGTTTTAAAACACAAAAGGAGAGGAGGCTCGGTGTACCTAACGCCCTGTGTTCCAGTGGCGCACTTCATCTGCGTTTTTTCTTTACTCCAGTGTACACTTTTGAGGTTGTACTGTGAACGTATTGTGTGGAGAAGTGTGCCAGGCAGGCTCCCTGAATACAATGTTCTCGCAGCATGTATGTAGTGAAAATACAGTTCAAATTGTATGTCATTCTAAGTTTCCATATACTAAAAGATTTCCCATTTGAATGAGATATTTTCATCAAAGCTACCTTGTGGTGCTCAATGAAACATAGCAAAGCGCCTAGAAAAGGTAGCGAAGAAGAAGGCTGTCCGCTAGCAAACACAGATGTTAAGAAACCCTAAAGTAGACATGAGGGTCAGCTATTTCAAAATCTTTAATCCAGAAACCAGGTTGCCAAACAAAGAAGGGAAACTTAACCAGGCGAGGAATCTGGAGGGTGGGTGACTGGTGGATGCTACTGAGGTAATTTGTGAAATGGGAAGCAGGTGAGCTATTTGGAGTTGCAGGTTAGGTGGTGAAACTGGCGGGAAAAGAGTTGATCAGAGACCAGGAGGGGGAGTGGTTGGGTCAAAACAACAAGAGACATATCTCCTAATGTCCCACCAAACATGATGCAAGTTCTGGATGGAACCAGGCAGCAACCTGCGTTTTTGCAGAGTGAAGCTGATGCGGAAGTGTCTTAAAACTTGCATAATATCTACTGACCAGCAGGGGGCGACTGGTTGTATAGAAGTTTATGAGAAAATGACTCTACTTCTCTCTTGATTTCTTACCTCAGTAAACATGAGTTTATGTCTCAATCTCTAGTTTCAAGTCTCCTTCAATACAGCATGATGTTCATTTAGTAAATTATGGTAATTTAGAGTCAAAAGGACCATAAAGCAGGGGATGCTTTAGGACGGGGCTACATGCTACCAGAGGCGTAAACGGCGTCTCTGAGTCACTCCTCCGCATTCCAAATATGGTCACTTCTGTTCATTGGCTGCAAAAAACCAACAACATGGCGACGGCCGTAATCCAAGATGGCAACGTCGATCTCAAGGCTTCAAAACGGCAGTTAAAAAAAACAATGGGTGACGTCACGATGACTACATCCACTTCTCATAAAGAGTCTGTGGTTGGGTCATTTGTAAGAGTACTAACGTGTTGTTTCTCCTCTCAAAGGTTCTGCAGTCTCACTTTAAATCCGACCCATGTTGTTGTTTTCCAGTCCAAATAAACCCATTTATAAACGCATTCCAAATATGGTAACTTCCTTCTGCATTTCATGGAATATAGATCACTATGGGAGCAATACATATTGTGCACAGAGGAAACTTTAACTTATGAAAACAGTTCTCACTCACTGAAGATTCAGAGTGCTTCACCATATTGGATAGTCAGGCAGTGTCAAGGCTGCTACTGATAAAAATAAGTTTAGAAAAAGCATAAATAAATAATTATAGTCAAATAAAACTGTGTTCCAGACATTTCCACAGTTGCTTTGCCACTCAAAATGCATTTAAAAACAGAAGCAGCCTATGAAGAAATGAACATCATACAAAGCCTTGACGTCCCTACGGCGTGGATGAACTTACCCTCTTCCTCGTATTAAAAAGTCTTGCTCGAGCAAAACGCACATGACACATACGAGTAAACACACTCTGCCGAAGGTTAAATTGATATCTACACAAACAAACCCTCCAGAATATGGTTGCTAAAATGTGGAATGTTGGAGGTAAGCGACAGTCACAAAGCCCAAGGTTTTACTGAAGTGCGAGACTGCATCGCTGTAAGCGCTGAATGGCGTGCTTCAGTTTATTTATTTTTTTTAGGTAGAATACATTCCATCGGGCAAAAGTTTGATTAATTTATGTGCTCAAGTATTACTTTAATTACTAATGCTTTCAATGTTCAGTTCCTTTCAATGTGGTACTCTGCTGTGTTACCAAAGTGTCAAGGCCAAAGTTCAGTTAATTAGAAATTTGAATCAGCTTGTCTGCGTGTTTTATTGATGCACTCGTATTTCCACAATATTCACTTTCTTCTTTTCCTTAGCATCTTTAAAAAAGCAGAGCAGCAGAGGAGGCCGTCCACTCCTCCGATGGAATACGTATAGTTACTCCTGAATCTGAGGTTCCTCAGCTGCTCTCCATTGGCATAGTTCTTGACTCCTACATAGTCAAGGGGGCATCCTTCTTAAAAATGAGGCCCAGTTCTTGAATCCATCCTATTTGGAATGTGTCGACCTCGACGTTCTGAACCTTCAGCGGATCACAGATCTTCTCTTTCTTGCTTCCGAGGAGCTTTCTAGACAGACCTCTGACTACAACATAGTTAGATAGATAGATACAGTATATACTGTACTTTATTAATCCCCAAGGGGAAATTTGTTGTCGTAGTAGCGCCTTACAATTTACAGCTTACAGATACAAATAAACACACAAGATAAAATATATAAAGACGCAACAGGGATGAAAGATATATACAAAATTAAATTAAAAATTTAAATAAAGTAATATATATATACATACATATACATATATATATATATATATATATATATATATATATAAATATACACAAATAAAATAGAATACAAATAACTGGAATGAAATGTATGTACAGCTGCAGAGAGTATTCATTAATTTAGCAAATTAAATGTAAACAATAGAGAGTGCAAAATGCAAAGTATGTATGTGAAGTGTAATAAGCATACACGTGTACAGTGATAATTAATCCACAGAGGATCTAGCTCCTTTAGCTCTGGACAGACTTGATGTCATCAGCTTTTCTGAATTTCTCAAACTGCAACTACCCCAACTTTAGACGGTGCTGAAATGGTTTTAACAACGTCAATCATTATGAGAGAAATATATATTTTTACCAGGCAGCAACCTCTAATTCTGTGTGTGAAGCCGATGCGGAAGAGTCTTAAACTTGCATTTTCTCTACTGACCAGCAGAAGGGGGCGACTCCTTCCATTGCAAAAATTGAAGTCTCAACATCATATTACCCGAATGTGAAATCAATCGTGTTTAATCTCTAGGAGGAGTTCGTCAGAATACAACGCCTGAAAACAAGGAAAATGCAAATATTTTGCGATTCACTGCAGCGCCCTCTAGTGTTTGAAAATTCGGAAAAAATGTGGGTATGTTAAGGGACACAATGTTGACATATGCTACAAAGTTTGTGAAGATAGGTAAAGTAATTCCGAAGTCATGTGTATTGACACATTGAGCCACGCCCCTAAGAGGTTAATTGGTTAATAACTTCTAAACGCAATGAGATATTAACAAAGTTGAAAATATCGTTTGATCACATTGAGCCAATGATGATCCACAGAAAGTTTGGTACGAAATGAAGCCAGAGTTTAGGAGGAGTTGACCAAAATGTGTTTTTTACAAAATTCAAAATGGCGGAAAATCTAATTAGGCGCATTTTATTTTCACGGATGAGTTTTTTGCAGAGCAGTCCCACCCGGACATGTGTGCAAAATTTCAAGTCAATCGGTCAAAGTTCGCAAAAAGGGTGGGCTTTCACAACTAAAGGGGGCGCTAGAGAGACATTTTCTCAGACTTTTGTCCGACACCCAAATTAGATTAAAATTTTCGCCGAGTCGGATGGGTGTGGAAATTTTGAAGAATGTAGGTTTATCCCAAGCACCTCTTTTCCCTGCGCATTGGTCGCTAAAATCGAATAACAATAGGTCCTCGACTCTGACTACGTCAGTGCTCGGGCCCTAAAAAGAGAAGAAGAACGTGGACACTTGTAAAAACAGTCCTCCATAGCGCCGCTAGTGGTCAAAAACTCCACGGGTTCCTTTAAAATGTCCAACTTATCAGCTGTAAACAAAGCAAGGAAAGGTGATACAGTGATATTACCAGTGAGCATTTTGACTTTATGCAAACGTGACTGGAGGTTTGTTTTTTAAATATGAGACCGACAACATGTTGTTTTGGACATCCGGTGCATGTAAGACAAGTTTTTTTTTCCGTACATTTAAGCTGCAGTAGTAAGCTGTGGTAGTGAGCAGAGGTTGGGCATCTCGCTCAAGGGCACCGAAACGAGTTTAAACTCAGCTTGTGTGGAGACGCCACACCCTTTTTGTTTAGATTGCTCCCCGCAGACCACAAGAGCTGGCATTTTGCTTCCCGTCCACTCGGACGCGCTCCGTCTGCCCCTCTGTCATGTTAAGCAAAGTTGGAGACAGACATATTCAATTATACACAGATCAAAAATAAAAGCGCAGATTTGAAGGCTACAGTTAAATCGGCGTCGCCCCAAGTGGAGTTTACAAAACTATTTTTAGCCCCTCAAAGAGTTTTCCCGGGAGTGACAGTCGTATCTATTTGGATTTCATGGCTGTGCTATTCTAGATCTGAGCGGTGATTTTGGTCTCTTTTTTTTTAATGGCACACAAGCCAACGGCGCGAGTGCAAAAAAAATCTCAGCGAGCTAATGTTGACTTGATACACTTTCTAAATAATAAATGTATTTTTGCGTCCAAGGAGGAGACACAGGATCCCAGGCAGAAGCAGCATTAATAAAACATCAGGAAACCAGGTGAGGTCACGTTGGAGGTCAGACTATTGACCTTAAGGTCACCTGGCTGAATGTTTTAGCAGCCGGCTCTGTGTTTGCTCTGCTCAGAGTCTGAGAACGCCTCCCCGAAGATGTCACAGAAACAAGCTCTCCCCATGATCCACATGTGAGTCAGCTGTGTGTGTGTGTGTGTGTGTGTGTATTTGTATGCATCTGGGAGAATTTTACTCGGGCATGCAAACACAGACACCATGTGCCATGTGGAATGCTAGTCTGCCGGCTGGCCGGCCTGGCTGCAGTGTCGGGTTGCAGTCGGTGTTCCAGGCTGTGTGACCCTGGCATATCTGTGTTTGTTTTCTGTCACGGCCCCTCCCTCCGGGGGAGATGACAGTCCAGCAGTGCCTGAGGGGGTGAAACCTGAGACAGGCAGAGCTTAGTAGTAAACAACAACTCCTTTTATGAGGCAGAGGCGGCTGCCTGCTGCATTCAAATATTTTCTGGTTAGGGCAGTGGTGCCCAGCAGTAGGGTCCTTCTGGGGGGGGGGGGGCAATGCTCGTTCATTTAAAGTTAGGACGGTCTGGGTTTAACTGGAGACCAGGAGGCAACCTCTACGCCAGTGGTTCTCAACCTTTTTTCAGTGATGTACCACCTGTGAAATATTTTTTCAGCCAAGTTCCCCCGAACCAGCGCAAAGCATTTTTGGTTGAAAAAAATATGTAATACACAGCGCATCACTGTCTGATTTTATATAGAATACATCCAATTCTGTATATGAATTTACACTTATATTGTATTGAATATTTATTAAATAAATTCAAAAAAGGATTTTTAAATGTATGTTAATTTGAATTATATATATTTTTAATCTCACGTACCCTGGAGTCCCTTCACGTACCCCCATTTGAGCACCACTGCTCTACGGTTCTGCCGAATGAAGCCGATGCGGAAGTGTCTTAAACCTGCATTCTCTCCAATGACCAGCAGGGGGCGACTCCTCTGGTTACAAAAATAAGTCAGATTGTATAGCAGGCTATGAGAAAATTACTCTACTTATCTCTTGATTTAATACCTCAGTAAACATTGTACACATGACTTTATAGTCTCAATCTCGAGTTACATCCAGACATTTCTGGAATCCACACACTATGCGGTTCTACGCCGCTGAAGAGCCTCTGCCACAGCCTCATGCTGCCTTACCAAAAGAGTTGCGAAATATTCGTGCGAGTAGATTACATGTAAAGTCAATGCACAGACGCGAATGGTTGCGAAAAAGCGAATTCTTCGCCAGGCGGCGCGAATGAGGCAAAAAAGCGGTGCGAAAAAGCGGTGCGGAAATTCGGCCGACGCTGAATTGCGAAAGCCAATCGGCGTTGAGAAGCTCCGCCCGTCGTCACCGCCGTCCTGCCGTCACTGAATCAAACTGCGGGTCCGCTGAAGGAGCGCTGGAAGCGGCTTCATTCAGACACTCATCCTGGAGGAGTCGGAGCTGTGTGCGACTACGGATAATATTATGAACCCAGACACGGGGGCGCTTGATGTTCCGACGTTTGTGGGACTTCCTCAACAAGTATAAAGCAGAACTAGTGGTTATTTCACATGGTGAACGGAGTAAAGCCACGGAGATAAGCCGCGCCCCCTTTCCGCAGCAAAAAAGCAAATTAACCACATAAAGTAAAGTCAGGCGAAAAAGCGTTGTGAAAATTCTCAACCCTTTTGGTGTGAACGCAGCATCACATGTCAGTTGCAACAATAGCTGTGAACTACTGGTCATACCAGACCAGGATGTATTACATTAAAGCAAACAACAATAAGTGTGTTGCTTATAAATTAATAAACCTTTTAATCTGTAAGTAGAAGAAAAAAAAGAAAGTTGCATTGCATTTTCAAACGTGTTAATACAATTTATTTATTTTTCTAGTTTCCCTTTTTTTTTTAGGACAAACTTTTTCTTTATTTGTCATTGATGTGACATTCAGAATTTGGCAATTTAACTCGCACAGGCATTTTGTCACCAGCATTTTTAACTTACATTATTATAATTGTTGTATTATTGTATACTTTTGTTTATGGATCGTTGTCAGCTGCTCGCCGGTGCCCCCCCCCCCTCCTCCAACTGAATAGAGTTTGGGCGCTCCACTCTTTTCTTTTGTTATTGAACGCAACCCATACAGTCCGGCCCCTTCCCCCTCGCGCTCTCTTTTTATTTTTTTCTCCTTCTTTTTTTTCTTCTCCCTCCTCTCCCCACCCACCCACCCACCCTCACTCCATCCATCCATCCAGGGTGACGCCAGTCCCTCTCACCCCGCCCCGTTCAACTCAGTCCACCGCGTTCATTTCATTCCTGCTCCCATTCCGCGCATATTTCGCATCCTTCGGGAGAGACGCTGCGCGTTTTACGCACTCCATTTCCTCCCCTTTCGTCTAAACAAACCCCGACGCGGCGAGGGGAGACCCCTGGAGTTGACGTGAGGCGCTTTTACCCCCGAATGCCGTAGCGACCCGGATCCGTGGAAAAGTGTGGGAATTAATCCATAAAGAGGCGTATGAATCGAGGTAAGTTCCCGAGGAGGATCTCCTCACCCCCCGCACCTTTGCCTTATTCAGCCCTCGGACGTTTCGCGTTGTTGCTTTAAAAAAAAATAATAAACCCGCCGAAGTGATGTTCTGAAACCTCGCGAGCTAAATCGACACGCACTTCTAAACGTTAAACAAGTCCAACAAGCTCTTTTTTTTTTGTAATGCTCCGCCGCGCGAGCTTTCAGAGGAGGGGGATGTCGCTTTCTCTACAGTTTTACCCCCCTCCTCCTCCTTATCCTCTTCCTCCTCCTCCCGACACCCAAAACAATCACTTCTTCTTCCTCCTCTCACTTAAAACGCGCGCTGTCGGGTAGTTTCTCCATCAGAGTTGCGTTCACGGACCGACTGACCTACATGTTCCGCGGAGAGGCGAAAAAGAGACGCGCGCGCGCGCGTTGGTGGTGAAACATTGTCGCCGCTGCGCTGCCGCGGAGGCAGCTTAACAAAGCTGGGAGTGAATGGGGAGAGACTTGTTGCATCGGCGGGGCTTTTCTCTTTTTTTTCTCTCTCACACACACACACACACACACACACACACACACACACACACACACACACACACACAGGCGTGTCACGGGGAACAGGCCGGAGGCTGATAACGCGCACGCAGAAACAGTGTTTACCCAGCGGACGGAGCACATTGTACAATGAGAACACGAACGCACCGGCTGCCATGCCCCCCATCCTCCTGTTGATCTCAAAGAGAAACATGAGAATATTTAGGATATATATATATATATATATATATATATATATATATATATATATATATATATATATATATATATATATATAAGCTTAATTAATTCACTGCAGAGGTTCAAACGTTTGAGTTGTGTGATTTTAAGAGAGGCAACATCAGCTTCTTTAACTCCCCCAGTAATAGCGTATAATATGCCCGTATAGTTGTGTTGTGTACTTCCTGTTTAAATATTGATTTAAAGGACTGCTCTGTCCCCTTTCTTATAGCCAGAGATCTGTGGTGATGCAGGCGATGTAATTATTGTGTGTGTGTGTGTGTGGGGGGGGGGGGGGGGGGGGGGACGGACAGCCTGTAGGATGAAACGCAGCAGCTCTGCCTTACTCCTGGAACAGGAGGCCATGGTGAGATGGAGGGATATGAACTGATGTCATTGATGAACGGAGGTTTTTTGTTTCGTCAATGAGAAGATGTGGGAAATGATAGTGACGTTTTTAGAAGAAGAAGAAAAAAACTGACTCATTTGGTAAATTCTCTGACTAGTAATACTATCCAAATTATAAAAAATTGATATATATGTATATTCCCTGAATATCATAATTGCTCAGAGTTCCAAGCAGAGTCCTTAAATGCCGTTCAGTCGGCGCTGCAGAATTCAAACAGCTTGAGTTTTGAGAAGCGGTAACCAGAGGATTTTGGTTTTGTTTTAAATTGTATTTATTTGCTTAAAAAAAAGAGAGACTAAAATCAATGAATCAACGACCAAATACGGTTACTGATTAATTGTCTTGAATGATATCAGGTCCACCGCTGCTCCCAAACGGTCAGTTTGTGAGATAAAAGAAAAAGACGACTAAGTATCACGGGGAAGCAAATCAGAAGAAAAATAATCTGAAGTCTTCAATTTTGGTAAGAAGTAGTTTATGAGTTTCTCTCAATTTCTTCCTTCATAAAGAACTGTGATGTGTTTATGTAGTCAGTGTGTGTGTGTGTGTGTGTGTGGGCAGCTGGCATCTGCATGTAATATTGATGAGTGTCGTGGACGACGCTCTCCGCCCGAAAACAACAACAACTACGATGTCACTGCTGAAAATTAGTATTATTTCACATTTTTTAAACCACTTATGTCTCAAATCTCTGTGCTTCTTGTTCACTCTGTTTGCTCCTTTTTATTTAACTAAATCAGGTCGCCCTGAGGGTGTAACAGGAAGGGTGTGTGTGTGTGTGTGTGTGTGTGTGTGCATGTGTGTGTGTGTGTGTGCGCGTGTGTGTGTGTGTGTGTGTGCGTGTGCGTGTGCGTGTGTGTGTGCATGTCATTGTCTTTGCTGTGTCTCGGCCTGCGAGTGTACAAAGCGTTGTCAGTCACCCTGGGTAAACAGCCCCCATCGTCCCTCCACTACCCTCCCCTCTCCCCCCTCTCCAGTCCGTTGACATCTGTTTTGAGTGCTCCGTGCACCTGTAGGAAGTGTGTGTGTGTGTGAGAGAGAGAGAGAGGAGGACGAAGGGAGGCGCAGAATGCAAATCCAGGAGTTTGTTCGGGGCCTAAGCAACGCAGACTGGCTGACTAACGACCAGTGTGTGTGTGTGTGTGTGTGTGTGTGTGTGTGTGTGTGTTTGCCTCTCGCTGTCGAGGCCAGGCAGTCCTATTGTTGAGGCAGCAACAGGCGTCGGCGGATGAGGACGCACCATATGGCCTCTGTGTGCTTTGGCCACACAACCGCTGTGTAAGAGTGTGTGTGTGTGTGTGTGTGTGTGTGTGTGTGTGTTCACGTACTTTGTCAATGCTGTTACAGTACGGCGGAGCTGTTGCTCCTTCTCGTTCCGTTTCATCTGTCGTCTCATTTCTGGATGGGGGGACGTGAGGGGGGGGACAAAAATCCGGTACACAGATTTTCTATGTTGTCGGGGATTAGGAGGCATAATCCCTCAAGAAACGATGTCTTGTGACGTCCAGATGTCGTCCCACTGTTTGTTTGTTCTGAATGCTTTGGACGAATCAACAGGTGCTCTGGTGCGTCCCGGAGATTACGATGCGCAATTGGAGAATTTCCTCTTTAAAAAAGAAAAAACACAACACAATTTCCGTTGAATGCTAATTTAACCAACTCCTCCAGTGTCCCCGGCAGTCCTGTTTCGATTTCCTGTCTTTTAAAAAAAATTTTTTACACATCTCTCTACTACATCCCCTCATGCCCCTTTTTTTTTTTTTTTTGGTTTGCTCATAAATGTTCAGATTTTCTGCATTCATCTGAAAGTGACAGGCGTTTAGCAGGTGACAAGATGAACAATAATGGATTTTAAGCAAAAGAGTTCAAAAGAAGACGGGAAAGCTTGAGCTCGTATGTAATGACATTTAGGGAGCGGAGCCAGGTTTATTAGAGCAACAATGCTGTGTGGGGGGGCAATAGTGGCGGGGAGGGAGGGAGGGGAGGGGAGGGGAGGGTTTGGGGGTGTGGGAGGGGGGCAGGCTTTGTTTAGGGGATGGGGGGGACAATAGGCACCCTCCCGGGTGGGGTGGGGCAGAGGGAAGCCTGTGCTGGCTCGCCCGTCTCTCCTCGTCTTCGTCACCCCTGTCTGTCCGTCTGTCCCCCCACCCCCCCTTTCAGTCAAATACAACAAAATTGTTTATACATTTGTATCTGAGTCGGGTTGTTTCTCCCGCAACCCACGATTTGTTACCGTTAGCTTACTTTGCCGATGGCGAGAACAGCATTACCTTACAGGTGGCTGGAAAACGCCGTGCCACGAAAGTGGAAAAAGATCCCTACCTCGTGTTACGGCAAGTTCTTTGCGCCACGTGGATGTTTCCGTCGCACAAAGTTAGATTTAAAAGGGACGCGTACCCGAGTGCTGAGTCATTTTAAATGCTGCTCAGCTAAACTGTGCTAAAAAGGCTCAGAACGTGTCTGCAGTAACAGAAAGAAACACTTTGTCGGTATCAAAAGAGACGGACTGCAACAGTGGCCTCAGTAGATCAATAAACTATATCTGTATATATGTGTGTGTGTGTGTGTGTATATATATATATATATATATATATATATATATATATATATATATATATATAAAATAATGTAAAGGAGCATGCTTTAAAACAGTTTTCCGCGCTACTTTTAAATCCCGGTTCACCCAAACGTTGTTGTTTCTTGTTGCATAAAGACGCTGAACACGCTGCAGTAAAAGAAAGTCCTCACACGAGGAAAAGCAAATGATTGGCTGTGTTTTGATTCTTTTGCCGATCAGCAATAAACTGAAAAGATGAGGCAAGAGATTTAAGGGTCTATCTGTTGTTTCGGCGTTCTCCCAGTGTGGATGACACACCTTTTTTTTTTTTTTAAAGCAGCTTTGACAAACCGGCACTGTGGAACAGAAAATACTTTGAGAGAATTTTTAGGGTCATCTTCATCCGAGAGGCTCTCTGGTCTCCGACACACAGCGTTCCCATTCAGCGAAACAGGATTTTTGATTACGTTTTCATGGAAACTTATTTTCTCCCGGGTTTCGTTTGTGTTTGAGTTAAAAACAAATGCGTTTCTAATCACAGTCCACTGAAGTCCGGCTATGAGGGAGCTCGATGCCATGCCGTTTTGAAGAAAAACTAAATGGCACGAGAACAAACACCCATTGTTCCGAGGCCCATTGGTCCGAAATGACAAACTCTGCAACAAACAGAAGCACATGGCTAATTATTATGCAAAAACAACATTGCAGGAGCAACATTCCTAGTAGCAACGTTCTTTTCTACCATTCCTACGAGCAACATTCCTACGAGCAACATTCCTACTAGCAACATTCCTACTAGCAACATTCCTACGAGCAACATTCCTACGAGCAACATTCCAACCATTGCAAAAGCATGACCCGCCATCTACTGCCTCCGGTTGGCTTACCCTGATATTCTAACCCTCTATGAAGGCAACAAGTAATGAGTGGCAGAGTCTGTGCCTTCAACTGGAGGGGAACAAAAATAGGAAAGGTCCGATGACATCTTATATTTTTAGAGAAATGGGCCTTTGGAACAACAGGAGTTTCTTTTTTGGGATAAGAAGATCCCAGACCATTGGAGTTTCGGGAGCCTTGGGTGGATTGTTTGGTCAACACAGGACGGCCACACAGGACTGCTGCTAGTTTACCATGTGAAACCAAAAGTTAATGTTGGTTTATGTGAATTTACATCTTTCATAACGTTGTGAACGCACTTTTACTAAAGCCAACAAAGGCGTTTTGTTTCCAACAAGTTAGATTTTCTTTTGTTTAAATGTACAATGTGTTTAAAATCAGTTTAATTGTATGACCCAGAGCAGCTCCCCCGTCACAGGGAAGCCTAAACCAGCGTCACGTTTCCTGTCCCCGGCAGGAAGCGAGCTGGACATCTACATTTCCACGAGCACGGCTTCCTTTCCCGGTTGGAGGAGTTGACACGATAAACAGCTCACTCTGCTCTCTGGTACTCTCGCAGTGGGAAGAAAAATGTTCCCTCCGCTGTTGTGCTTACGACCCCGTTTTTCTTTGCTGTTCTCTGTCTTCAGTGGTGACACTCGCTGCGGTTTGTTCTGTAGCTCCCTGATCACATCGCTACGCTCCGTGTAGACGGTGACGCAAAGGGAACGGCTTCGTTTCCCCCACAGCCCGGAACATTTCCTGGCAATTCTGCTTTTCCTTTTGTCCTTTCCATTCTGAACACATTCACACCATCCACCTTGCATTGGTCATTCTTGCACATTTACAGTTCATTCATAACTAATAAAAATATACCCTTTTTTCCAGCTCTATTTTGTCTGTATATTTATGAGACTCTTCTTTACTTCTGCAACACTTATAACACGTTTCAGTGGCTGCTTCTCCAGCTGTTACATAGTGTCAAATCTCGTCGTTGGAAAAATATATTTTTTTCCGCCGGATTTGCAGACGGTTGTTCACCGGAGCGCTGAGTGCACAGCCAAACTCCTGCTTGACACTTTGTGTTTTCCTAATAATTAGCGATTGTCGTATGTGTAGAAGCGAGTCGGCAGCTGTCCGTGTGTACTGAAGTGTGACCGAGGCCTTGACCCCTCAGCCCCCAGGGCCATCATTTAGGCAACAATAGAATTACAGCTCTTATGAAGGTAATTGCTAAGATCTAGAAACAAGGCAACATTGCTAAAGACAATAAGCCGGGCAGGGCAGTGCAGGAAAGGCGAAGTTTAAAAAAAACATGCCTCTTGGTTAATCAAAAGACAACAAAGGCAGGCCAACCATTGTAAATGTTAGATAAGATAAGATATTCCTTTATTAGGGGTGTAAGAAAGTATTGTTGCACTAATGTCGAAGTTTTGTGAATAGATTCTCAAAAACACTTGTTTTTCATGTATAACATAAAATCCATCAGATGTTATGGTGGTGTGTTCTTTATACTATGACAGCTTTCTTAAAATCTGATTTGAGAAAGTTGCAATATATCACCTTGCTTACACTATTGCAATATATTGCATCGTTATACGTATCGTATCCTCAGATTCTTGCCTGTGTGTGTGTGTGTGTGTGTGTGTGTGTGTGTGTGTGTGTGTGTGTTTTGCCGGGTTGAACTATGACCTACCATAGCATGACTGGGTAATATGGAGAATATCATTTGTGACCTTTTTATTTATAATTGATAATCCTGTACCATACCATACACTCAACCATCATACCGTCTCAACATTTTGGGTGCTCTCACTTTTGGTTTCGCCTCAGTTTAAAGAGCCTTAGATAACATGACTAGCCTGTTGGCCTTGAAATATTTGATCATAACTGAAAAAGATGAAAAATATTTTATCATAACTGAAAAAGGTGAACTGTATCTCTTACAGAGCCATGTTATAACCTTAAATAACCCACTGCACGCCAGTATGGGCTGTGCGGCCGCCGCACTCTCTTCCTCCTAACCTGCATCGGTCTAAATAAAGCAATACTCGCGTCTTAATGGACCACAGATGGAAAACGCAGTTCAGGGGCTAATTCACTTTTGTGTGTGTGTGTGTCTGTCTCTGTGTGTTGAGATGGAGAGCAGAGCATACGTTGGCTGTAGATTAGTTGTAATTGTTGCGGGTGGACGAGGTTCACCGTACTCCCTTTTCACGTTCACGGAAACAGACAACGCTCTCCTCGCTGGGTGTGGAATAAGTCTCAAATAATAACACGCACACACACACACACACACACACACACACACACACACACACACACACACACACACACACACACACACACACACACACAAGCGTACACATGTGGTTTCTGTGCCTGGCACAATGCACCCGAGTTCACACTTATTAAATGGTGTTGGTATTGCTGCAACCTCCCCAGGCCTCTCTGTCGACTGGTGGAGGATATCGGTCTCTCGTCTGACGTGTGTGTGTGTGTGTGTGTGTGTGTGTGTGTGTGTGTGTGTGTGTGTGTGTGTGTGTGTGTGATGGTCTACGTGTGACGCCGAACACCCCCCCATCCTCCTCCCCCTCCCCCCGCACCAGGACGAGGCCACATAATTGTCTCGGTGACTCAGCAAAAAAAAAAAAAAGAAGCCTGTTGGAAGAAGAGGGAGACCAACAGAGAGCGGAGAGGAGAGCTGAGCCTTTTACCGCCACACATCTCCAGGAGGAAATCAGCACTTCACTGTATCAGCGTGCAATCTGCGACCAATTACCGCGCGTGTGTATAAATGGTAAGAGGAGACGGGGCGAAGTAACGACGAGTGCACGCCGTGAATCGCTGCCTCCTCGCCACTCTCGTACAGCGAGTCCTACAGCGAGAATGAAAGAAGCCGTGCTGCTTTCCCACTCTGGCCCGATGAATATCCTCCTTTGTTTTGTTTAACACACAAAATCAGGTCAGAACCGTCTCCAGACTTTCATCAAAATGTGTTCTACCTCTCTGGTATTGTGCAAGATTAATTCATCCGTAATGGATAAATTGAAATCGTGACCATCTGAACTATAATGAGTGAATGCGTCACCGGCAAGACAACAGTCACGACTAATGGAGTGCAGGACTGATTGTTAAAGTCTTCGGTGGAAATAGAGGCACAAGAAGTATTTGTGCCTCATATAGCTAACAACCTCCTCCAGGTTCAATAATATTCATGACAAACACAACTTTGAACCGAAGTAAATTAACGCAATATGAAGCTTCTTTGATCGCAAATCATGTTGGTTAAATTTGTCAGACAGTTGATAGCATTTTTTTTCTCTGCTTAGTGACGACGTCTTTAAATCAGACGGCAATCCTGCATTCTCTCTACCGACCACCAGGGGGCGACTCCTCCGGTTGTATAGAAGTCTATGAGAAGATGACTCTACTTCTCACTTGATTTATTCCCTCAGTAAACATTGTAAACATGAGTTTATGTCTCAATCTCTAGTTTCAAGTCTTCTTCAATACAGCATGATGTTCATTTAGTAAATGATGGTCATTTAGAGTCACACAGACCATAAAGCAGAATATGCTTTAGGGCGGGGCTACTGAGATTGACAGGCCGCTTCCAGAGACGTATACAGCGTCTCTAGGTCACTTCTCCGGTTTCCAAATATGGTAACTTCCGTTCATTGGTTGCATAAAAAGCCAACGATGTGGCCACGAACACGTCTTCTACCTACTACTACTTCCTGTGTGAGTGGGTCATAAGTCGCCTTATTGGAGACAGTTGATAGGCTGATGCCAAACGAGCTGCATAAAGCTTTTGAGCCGTATGGAGAGGTGCCAAATAACACAGTCCTCTTCTCCAGCTGTATGGTTGAGTTTTGTATTTAAGCAATAAGGTACGAGAGGCAGTACTGTGTCGCGCAATAATGTACTGTTCAAGGGAGTTGTTAGGCCCGACGCGCAGCGGAGGGCCGGCAAACCCTTGAACTGTGGGAGGAAGTGACGTGTGTGTTGTCGTTCGTTATGCTAGTGTGGGGGACGCTACGTGAGCTTGTTAGCTGTTCCGTTTGAGCTAACTTACTGTCAGCGAAGAGCCCCGTTGCAATACTGTGAACACTCAAGCAATAAACCTGCAAGTTAAGGAAACCAACGTCTGCGAGTCGTTACTGCGGACGTGACAATATCAAAGTTTACACCAAACATGTTTGGTAACTGTCAAGCTTGAAACGGCAACTAACAGTCGCGCAATTTAAATCTAGCTGTTATTTTAAGTGCGCACTGATATGGAACGCTCTAAATGTAAACAGGCTGTACAGTACTTTATGGCTGAATAAAGTACACCCCGTGACTCACTCTCAACCAATCAGAATGCTTGATTTGATCTACCCATATTATAATTATTTTTAACGTTAGCTTGCATAGCAGTGGTTGCTGATGCTACGTGTCGACTGCAGTCGGGATGTGAACACATCGTGGGTGCTTCTGAATACAGTTGCTCCAGAATTGCAAGTCTTCCAACAGCCGTGCGATACTCGCTCCTAGAAAACAGCATTGCATTTATTTGTATAGTTGGAAAACAACTCAGTGTTTAAAGGGTTGAATGTGAAATTCAGAGCATTAATAACGGGAGGGAAGAAGATTGCCGGCAAAAAAAAAAAAAAAAAGCTTTGTGCATGTTTAGTGTGAATGTAAGAAAAACACCACTATATAGTAGACTCTTGAGGCTAATATCTTGATATTTGGGGATTTTTAATTTTGTTTATCCACTAATAATATATCGAGAGAGAAAATATCGAAATTAGTACTGTAGACACTGACCTAAAACCTAGTTTCTGCACTGCAATTTCTTGTTACTGACATTTACGTGCATCGTCAATAAGCTGATATTGGAGATTGATACCATTGTATGAATATAAATACACTTAATATTTATACATAAAGTAGAACTATAAACCCGAGTCCAATTTGTCATATGACAGCTGCTATATTCATTCTTTTTGAACAGTTTGTGATTTGGATGTGAGATGACAGCAACAGGTCACCCATCTCATGTTTGTGATGAACACCACCTCTTACCGGGCGATTAATCCCATTGATCGCTGCACAGTAACGCTTTGACCCTTTTTTCAGAAGCGGGCCGAGCAGAATACACAACTCCACGCGGAGTAACCATGCAGAAAATAGTTGCAATGATGGCAATTCACATGCAAACAAAGTTGCCTTCATCGTGATGCTGCACATATTGGTGCAATAGGAGAAAGAGGTGTCTGTTTCGATTGGTTCCCATAGTGACCAGTGCGGCGCTCAGTGTTTGAATAACATGAGGTGCAAATGAGGCGTCCGCTGCCGAGGCTGTGAGGGCGGCAAGATAAATGAAGCACCCCTGAACCTGTTGAGGAATCGAACACTTTGGTCGCATTTGCACATGAAAACAATAAAAGGTCCTTGATGGAAAAAAAAAGGCGCCTAAATAAGCAAAAAAATATCACCTCAGACACTGAATAATTGTGTATATTTTTTGAGCTGTAAGGAAACATTAGAACATGGCAAAACACTGTAAAGCGGAACCATGTTTGCTTTGAGGATTATGAGAAAATCCTCTTTTTTCAAACCTGTGTGTGTGTGTGTGTGTGTGTGTGTGTGTGTGTGTGTGTGTGTGTGTGTGTGTGTGTGTGTGTGTGTGTGTGTGTGTGTGTGCACATGTTGGAAGCAGTTAAAACAGATGCCGTTGAGTGGTCCAACAGAAGAGTGAGTGAAAGGAACTGACGAGCTTGTGATAACGCATTCGACTTGTCTACCAACATCACCCCCTGCTGACACACACACACACACACACACACACACACACACACACACACACACACACACACACACACACACACACACACACACACACACACACACACACTTAAAACCCCTCTGGTGATGCAGGCACTTGCGCACCACTCGTATTACGTTTCATTACAACCTCACTGGGCCCCGCTATTTGGAACATGGCAGCCGAGGGCCGCGCTCACAGACATGTGTAGCTGGCATGCGGCTCTGAAGCCCGCGAGTGTGACGGGAGCGAAGAAGGAAGAAAGGGCGACACAGAGGGAAGAGCGTGAGCGTCCAAGGCAGCTGCAGGGCTGTGGCTGTGTGCCCCCCCTCCCGTGTGTGTGTGTGTGTGTGTGTGTGTGTGTGTGTGTTCTCCTCTGAGGGCTGGCACTGACACCACGAAGCCTGCTCTCCCTGGCTGAAGTAGGCCCAGGCCTGCCTGGTGACAGAGAGAGAAGCGCACGGCGAGGTGGGGGCACCCAGGGTGCAGAGGAGTCGCCCAGTCAGAGTTGATTGTTCTGTGACTAATGTCTCTCTCCGGCGTCCATCTGCTGCCCCCCACCACCCTCGCTTCGCGTCTCCAGAGCCTTGGCGGGATTCTTCTGCTGACCGTGAAACCTGTCCCTCTGCTCCGGTCTCCTGGTTTTCACCACAATAGGCAGCTAAAAGTCACTGCAGTCCCTCTGCTTCGTTTGGTGGGGTGCGGTAACATAAAAGAAATGAAATCAGTCATTAAGTCATTAATCCGATCTGAGAGTTTGTTCGTGAAGTCCTTCCTAAGTTGTAAGTAGCCGCTAGCTACTGGTGATTTCATTTCTCAGGTGGCAGCGTTAATATAAATATATATATATATATCATTTCTTATATATATATATACAAAAAAATCTGAGAGAAGGCTCCTAAAAGCCCCATGGCACTCTACCTGCCCCGTTACCAAACTAGCTGGTGAGCGTACGCGCAGCATTTAGTAGCTAGCAGCTAGCGAGACCAGACGAGCAATGGTAACGCGGAACCTTTTGAGTAAGTAGTTTGTGTTTTTCCAGGAAACAACACAAACTACTGCGTGGTGGAATCTTGCAAATGCCATTCGGAGCGCTGAAAGGAGATTTTTTTTGAGAAAAAAATAGTTTTTCCCCATTGAAGTAACCAGCTTCTGCTTTAAGTTTGCACTACGCTTTGAACTTTTGAACTCACAAAGTGGGAACTGACTAACAGTTGGTGCTCATTTGAATGGGATGTCAGCTCGCTGGTTGATCGGCTGCCTTGTGGAGGATTTCCCTACCTGAATCACTTGCAAACATCCACACATGCAGGAGCAGCGCTCACACTATTGGGATTTATTTCAACATTTGCATGGTGTGGCTCACAGCAAAAGGATTCTGGATATCCCTGTTGTTTTTCCTCCAGGTTGTCCAGCCTCCTCCCCCAGTCCAAAGACCTTTTACACTCATTTTCAGGTTCTCCTCTGGGGCCTTTTTATAGGGCTTTTACCACAAAAAGCATGTTTCAGTTACGATTCATGTCCTTTTTCTTCAATTAATCAAGCAGTCAGATAGATCTGAAGTTCCTTTTTATTTAGAAAGTGCTTTAAAACAAATCTTATTACAACAGTCTATAATATAAACGCTCAGCTAGGCTAACGAACAGCAACGAGGGCGACCGTAGACTTCAACGCAGTAAAGACTCGCACTGAACTGAAACCAAACTCCCGCTGATGTTCTGCGTAGAGAAATGTCCTCGACCTCCACGCGCACTCGCCCTCCTCGGACCCCCAAAGGTAGATGGAAGTTGTCTATTTAGCCCCGTTTTGGTGACACGTTCACCGCAACGGACACACTAATAGAGAGCCGGAGTGGTAAGAAAAGGTTTCTGTGGCTGTTCCGATCATATGTTTCCGCCATGAGAACTTGTCATCATTGTAACTAAGATGATCCGGCGTGTGTTATTCGGTAAGGAGGTAACTTCTTGGACACAGTTGCACAAACAAACGCCCAGAGGAAACACATCTTGCCGCTGGTGCTCAACCGCACGGCCCCGCTGGATGAATGGATCCTTGTTTGGGTGGTTAAGCGCTGGAGCGAGGAGGGGGGGCAAGGGTGGGTACGCTGGAGAGGAAACGGAAATGAGGGGGAATAGAATAAAGCGTGAAGAGAGAACCAGAGGACAAACTCCAGTTAAAAAACAAACAGCAGATCTCGTTCACTACACACGGCTCGCAGTCTGAGCTAACGGATGTTCTTTTTTTGTGTGGCTTTTTTGCCCCAGGTGTTTAAAAACGGACAGGGTTAAAATGTGTCCAAAATGTTGCCCGCTGCTTTACAGGCTTCAGTTGCATGTGTGTGCACACTGTGAAGTATAATTGTGTTAAAATTAGCCAGACGTACGCGCGCGCACACACACACACACACACACTGACATACACTTCACACTGCAGTCTTGTGCAGGCTGTGGCAAGGGACAGTGCATGGGAAGTGTGAACAGTAGAAGAGCAGACAAAATGACATGTGTTCGCCCAAGGAGCTGGCACTGTAATTGCGCGTGTGTGTGTGTGTGTGTGCATATGTCAGTGTGTAAGTGTGGTGTCTGCTACGCCAACCCTGCTGTTTACTGTGGGGGATTTACGAAGAATTGTAGGCAGCTGGCAAGCCCCTTCAGTTTCTATTTTTTTTCTCTTCTTCCTAAATCTGCTCGTAGCTGAGTGGAGTAGTGGTCTCTGTCTGTCTGTCCATCCCTCATTCCCTCGCTCCACTTATGGGCATGTGGTTTTGATGTTGGGCGACCACAGCGGTTTAACAAAATAGGCAATTTCCTACATGAAAAGAAGCAATAATGTCCCTCGAGCAGCTGGGATGCAGGCCTACAATGTGTTGATCGGGACTTAAAGCTGCACGGGGAAAATATTTCCTTCGTAAAAAAGAAAAGAAAAGTCGACTTAATATCAGCGTGAATCACGGAGCGGGCTCCACGGAGGGAGGAGAATGGCCCATTTTCATTATGTTTGCCCTGTTTTCTGAGATTGAAACTCTGTGTTGTGTTTGATCACGTCTGTTCAAATGCAAATAAAAAAAATAATCAAAGTTTAAAAAGTGGAATCCAAAGCATCTCATAAACAGCGGCAACATTAACCAACATTAGGTCTGTTCAGGGTTTCAGGATGTTTAAGGACTGACTCTTGCTATTATTTAAGATATACGTATATACCGAGCGGTATCACTGTATGCTGTATTTGTATTTCTAACTCACAGGTTAAACCGTCATAAACTACCATTTTAAATTAAAAAAATGCATTGCAGGGCTCCAGCCTACCTTTGGCTTCTGGTGCTTGCCATTGTTTTCCAATGTAGGAGCACCACTTCATCGGAATGCAACGCAACACGTGCAGATCTTCTTCCATCTGAAGAGAAAAAAAGTCTCAACTCAAAGTGAAATAGTGCTTTTTAGAAATGACATAAAATAAAAAAGTGTGCGGTCGTGCGGACTGATCAAATCATGACCATCAAACACACCGTCATTAATAAAAAGGATGTCTGTCATATCAATCAGTCTTTTCGCCTTGACAATAAAAGGGAGATTATCTCGTTGTCCGGCGAAAATATGCAATTCTTATAGCTAATGCTATACTTTCTCTTCTGTTTTATTTCTTCCTTTTAGGTTACCTGCCGTCTGGTGTCGGTTTCGGACCATCTTGCTGAGTCGACCAGCCACTTTTATTATTATTATTGGTAGCTAGCATTTTGGATTACCGTTGGCAAAGCAGCGGCTAGCATTAGCATTCAGTTTCCAGGCGTGCTCAGCTGGCCGTCCCCACGGGGAGTTAATTATTTCTATTAGTGTGACCGTCGGCTTGAGTTTGCCATTAGCGGTTTTAATCCCGTCACCTACTCACCGGCAAACCATTAGCATTAGCGCTGAGTACGCGTCGGCGAGGCAACGCTAGCGGCCAGCATGGATCGCGGTAGCTGGAGCGGCAGCGAGAGTCCAGGGGACGACATGGAGAGACTGAGCGACTCAGGCGGGGATAAGACCATGGACGGGGACCCCGAGGGGGTCTGGAGCCCCGACATCGAGCAGAGCTTCCAGGAGGCCCTGGCCATCTACCCGCCCTGTGGAAGGAGGAAGATAATACTGTCAGATGAAGGGAAGATGTACGGTGAGTAAAGGGGGGCGGGAAGACGGAAGATGTGAACGTGTTGCCAGAATATGGGGAGAAATGGCCGAGGCCGAGTAGGCCTCTTCAGACATTTGGTTCAACCCAACCAAAAGCAAAAATATCCAATTTAAAACAGCAAATGTCTAACCATGGAACATTTGGTATTTTTTCTTGACTTAAACAATTAATTTGTTGTTTTAGATGTACTATATTCGTTTGATATATACCCGCGTATTTTTCCTACATAAGGAGGAAACTCAGGAATTGAAAGCTACATTACATTGCACTTGTTTGTGTGTTTTATTCAGCGATGCGCAGCACAACAAGAGACTGTGGATCATTTTTTTAGTGTTCAACAAAAACTCACACAGTTGCGTCGTGACATAGAACGTGACATAGATCGTCACATCTCTGCGGCAGTGTTGCGAACGCAGCCGCCGACTGGGCGAGCTGCTGAAACGTTTGTGTGTCGGACCGTGAGAATTACTGGTCGCCTGGTCTCGAGTGTCAGGGACAGAGGAAAGTAATGGTGAAAGTGTAAGGGAGAGGAAACAGAGCTGTAGGTGCATCGTGTGTGTGCGCGTGCACGTCTGAGAATGAGCGTGACGCTGAGAGAGAGAGAGAGTGTGTGTGTGTGTGTGTGTGTGTGTGTGTGTGAACTAATAGAGTGATGAACAGATGGTCCTCTGGCTGCCACCAGCTGCGCCTCCCTCCCTCTCTCTTTCACTCTGTTGTTTCCCTCTCTCCCTCCCTCTGTATGCAGAGTGCACTTTAGTGATTTCTTCATGACTCCACTGGAGTTTTAGGCTTCTGAGTATTAAATTAAATCCCAGATATTGGATGTCTATTTTCCCCCCCTGTGCACACTCGGAAAGCTTGCCTCTGGACCCTGACGGATTAAAACACATGGCCTAAAAGTATGCTGACACCTGAAGATTTGGAGCGTATGTGAACATCTCCCATTCGGCCACGGTAGCGTGAGTGAGGTCATGCCGTCTGGCTGTGTTCACGGTCTGTGTTCCAGGTCCTCCCAAGGGTGTTCGGTTGGGTTAAGGTGCATGCGGGCCAGTCAGGTTCAGCGCCAACATATTTATATAGACATTACTTTTCATTTAGCTGATGGGAACAATAGGAAAAATCTTTATGTGGAATGTGAAAGGTGTCGATTGTAGGGACAAACCCACAAGAATTACCACCCAACTTTGCCGTTCCTCCCAGCTTTATGTCACTTTTTAGAGTCTTCTTGCTCACACAATGCTGACAAAATGATACCAAAATATTTTTATGGATGTTAGTTTTTCAGCCACGACAAAGACTAAATTGTGGCATACAGTTTATGAAGGCTTTCTTTTAAATCCTAGACCAGTAAAATCCTAGACCAGTAAAATCTTAGCATAATAACGCATACATAATGACAATATGTCTCTCTGTTTAAATAATTGGTGAAGGTTTTTGGATGATAAACCCTATTTTAAGGTCTTTCTACAATAAACTAGAAACATAAAGACCAAAAATCATCTGCCCACTGTTTACCTGCCTGGGCTCTCCTCTGCAGG
>JBAMJR010000342.1:430000-477500 GCA_038501785.1 Myoxocephalus aenaeus
AAACTGATGCACACAGAAGGTCATTCAGAAATATAAGAGGGCTTTTGTGCTTTTTAATGCTGTTTTTGTCGTTGTTGTTGTTGTCGTCGTTGTTGTTGTTCACGGAGGGCCGTTCACCCACTGACACGTACACGTCTGTGTCCGTGTCTTGGCGGAGCACAAAGCGGCGCCCCCTGTGTGTCGTGTAACGTACTGTCTTAGTCCTCTGGCCCTGTGTTCCCAGGTGTCTTTCTGCTCTCTCAAAAGATGTGCATAGATGGGTCTATTCACTGTTGTCAGGGGAGGAGTGTGTGTGTGTGTGTGTGTGTGTGTAGTTAATGTGTGTGTGTGCGCGCCCTCCCAGTGTGGCAGTAGTCCTTTCATAACCATGGCAACTCACTGTTTGGTCCTTCCTCCTCTCTTTTCTACCCTCCAACCCCCCCTTCCTTTCTTTGACCCTCTCTTCTCCTCTCCTCTCCTCTCCTCTCTTCTCTTCTCCTCCTCTCCTCTCCTCTCCTCTCCTCTCCTCTCCTCTCCTCTCCTCTCTTCTCCTCCTCTCCTCTCCCTTTCCCCCCTCTCCTCTCCTCTCCTCTCCTCTCCTCTCCTCTCTTCTCCTCCTCTCCTCTCCCTTTCCCCCCTCTCCTCTCCTCTCCTCTCCTCTCCTCTCCTCTCCTCTCCTCTCCTTTCCTCTCCTCTCCTCTCCTCAGGTATCCAGTCACATCCAGGTTTTAGCCAGAAGAAAATCCAGGGAGTTTCAATCTAAACTAAAGGTAAGGGTTAGGGTTTGGTGGTTCTTTATTGTGAGAAAAAAAATCCCTCTTGTGCACAGGAAGTGACGTTTTGAAAAATATATATTTTTGTATTCCCACTTTCTTTTGAATGAATGCACCGCTCTGGTTAAACAGAAAGAGAAAAGCACACCTCCAGAAAGTGAATCTGCTTTAACAGTATTTAACGCTGTGAAAACCTCAAACGTTACCGTTTAAAAAACAGACTTTCACCGTGAATAGTTTTAAATGTCGAGGCCTAGAGAGGTGCTATCGGACTAGTTTTGCAAACCCAACACAATGATGCATCAAAGCCGTCTGAATGCGGTGTGTAACTGGATGGATGGCTGCCACGGTGACGCCAGTATCCTAGGTATCTAATTAAGCCTGTTAAGGTTGTCTCCTCCTCTTCTTCCTGTCTTTCTCTTACATCCACACATTCATTCATCCGTTCCTCTCCTCTTCACCCCCCTCCTTACACTCCTCCGCCCTCCTTTCAGTCTATTAATCTCCTGCCCTCCGCGGTCTCCTTCTCCTCCCCTCTCCTCTCTCTCCATCTCTCCCTTTTTTATTCTTCTTCCACCGCTGTTGGTTGTAATTAACTTCATGTAAAGCAACAAAGGAGCGCTTGTTTTCCGAGAAGAGCAGTCGGGACTCCGAATGGGGACGCGGCGAGGGCTGAATTGATGTTTGCCGTCATAAAGTAAATGACGGCTGGTTGATTAAACGTGATGGGAGAGGTTATTTGAAGAGATATGGATCAAACATTTCAGCGGTATTGGTGATGCAGTTTTCTTTAAAATGGTATTGGAAAACAACGAGTGACATGGCAAGAGTGTATCAGCATGAAAATACATCATTATACATTATACAATGTTATTGTATCCAAAGATACTGTTGTATAACTGACTAATTCAAAACTATATATGAATATTATGGGATCACAATTTTAATTAACCCAGCCGTGTGTAGAGAAAGAAGTGCTTATCATACATTTTTATCAAAGATATATCATTATGTAGGCAGCCAATTGATATTTTCACTATAAAAAAAACAACAACTTTGGATTCTTTCCTCAATTGATTTCAATTCGCCACAAGCACAGGATGTCAGAATAGAAGCAGCCCAAAAGCCCTTGAAAAGGCTGAAACCAAGAAATATTTGACCTTTTTTTTTTGTTAAAAGATGAGTTTGGTGACATTCTTTATGTTTCCTATTGGCAGGAAATCCAATGAAAAGCCCCAAAAAACCCAATGATTAATATCTATTCATCATTGGGTTTTGTTTGTATCGCTCTTCTTCTTCTTCTTCTTCTTCTTCTTCTTCTTCTTCTTCTTCTTCTTCTTCTGTGTCTCACTGTTGCTCCTTCATTACCATGAACACACACACACACACACACACACACACACACACACACACACACACACACACACACACACACACCACGAACACCGCCCTGCTGCCCCAAACACTCCAGAGCACCACGTGTGTATTGATTCGCATCTGAAAATAGTACCGGAACAAATGTGCTATTTACGCTTGAGTAACATAACATGACATTTACTGAGATTTTTCATTTAACACTTTATATTCTCTTTTAATAAATGACTTACAGGATTAAGAATAAATATATGCTGGTTACCAATGGATTGTCTTGGCTCTATTTATCGTCAAAATAAATCTCCCATGTTGTTTAGACATGATGTAAGAGCCCCCCTGCTCCTGGATTCCCCATTAAAACCAGAACACATGGGCTGGCGGTTTCAAAGAAATGAGTTCAGGTCAAGGATGTTATCAAACCCACATCTCGGTGCCTCCTGTAACGTTATTACTTCCCCTAGGAGGAGAGATTTCTCTCAGTGCCAATTAACTTGAGTGAAGCTGCCAATTAGCGATCCTGCAGCTATTCCAGCGCCTCTAATTCCATTTCAATCGTCTGTTTCTCTGCTCCGAGGACTCTTCGTCGCTTCCAGTTCAGACGCTACAAGCGTGGCTCGCGTGTTCAGACCGACTGGTAAAAACCTTCTGCGTGGAGCCGTTGTGTTTCGCGGGCCCCGAGGCCTTCCGACCCCCCCGACCGGTGGTGAAACGCGTTTAGCTCGGCTCACCACTGTTGTTGCTATGACTTCCTCCCTGGGCCACAAACCAGAGTGCCACACCCAAATACACACACACACACACACACACACACACACACACACACACACACACACACCACACACACACACACAGAGGAGGAGAAGGTGGTGTACTCCCTGCGTCCCTCTTCCTCGTCGTGCTGGGCTGAGAGACCGTTTTAGGGCGAAACAAGGGACACACGGGGCGACCGCTTGTTTATCGTCTGGATTTCCGCTGATAATTACAAAAGCAAAACAAGGTGAAAGTCTTTAAGCCCGTTGAGCCACTTCCTGCAGGATCCTCTTGGCTCATGAAAAGGTTAAATACTGGACGATGGCGGACAGATGGAAGGACTTGAACCCTGCTGCTCCGCCCCAACGGGCTCCGATTGTCGAGATCGAGCCGCCAAAAGCTTCCAAGCCGCATCAGTACCTGTTTTTAATTCCTCTGCGATAGCTATTTAATTGACTATAAACCCGGTTTTAGCTCCTCGGTTCTATTAGAATGTATAAAAGAGTCCAGCAGCACAACAAATGAGCGCTCCACATCGGGGTCCGTTTACTCAAATTGCTGCATGTTGATTTTGGGGTAACCAGAACGTAGCAGGAAGCGGCAATCTCATCACGACCCGGCCAGATAATGACAACCATCGGATGTTTTTTTTTCCTTCTCTCTCCATTCAATGCCTTTGGTTTTTCTCTGTGATTTAAAATTTCATTAGCTCCAGAAAATGTGACCTAATTTGGTGCGCTGATACTAGCTTTTGCTATGGGTTTGGGTTGTGTAGGGCCCAGGATGTAAAGCGTGTTCATGGGGATGATGAAGGTCATAATGTGTGTGTGTGTGTGTGTTTTGGGTTTTGTGTTGCCGTGGCAGGACCAGAACGCCAAGGAGAAGGCCCTGCAGAGCATCTCCTCTATGTCCCTCGGCCCAGATCGTCTCGGCCACCGCCATACACAGCAAGCTGCTGCCCGGAATAGTACGGAGCAGCTTCCCCAGCAACGCACAGGTAACACACACACACACACACACACACTGCATGTATTCTCTCCAAATGGACCACAGGAAACACAAGGACATGAATAGTAATGCCCCCTATTTATTTTTTTCCTGTGTGTGTGTGTGTGTGTGTGTGTGTGGTGTGTGTGTTTTTTAGCTGTGGCAGGGAATGATTCCTGGAGGACAGTCCAGCTCCACCACAGAAGAGTAAGTCACAGTCATATCTAACTTAAATATAATATAAATGTATAAGTAAAACAATATTTATTTATTTTCAATATATTTTTATGTTAGATTTGTAACATCTATGGATTTTCTTGTTTGTAGTAGAAACTATTGTTGTGATTTTCGCCAATTCACATAATTGATGCCTGGAATCTGCCTCATCCCGCAAAAATTACTGAAGGATCATTTTTTTCCCATATCATCATATGCAGAGTGTAAAAGCCTCCCTTCCTGCCATTCCCCATATCTGACATTGCTGTCTGTTCACTACCACATTGTGCTTAAAGTTCAAACCCTCTTCGCCTCAGTGCCAGCTGCTGTTACATGACCATGTGATGATGGTGTGATAATGGTGATAATGGTAGTAAATGCTTTGTACTGAACTCCAGAGACTCTCTTGACCTCCGTGCTCCTGCTTCCTGTTCATAAAGGGGAGAAGAGGATTCTCTCTCCCTGGAGAACGCAGTGACCCTGCTGTGCCTCCTCTTCTCCCAGACCCTTTTTTCCCTTCTTTAACGCTCTCCTATCCGTCTGTGTTGTCTCCGTGTCTCAGCATCAAGCCGTTCTCTCAGCAGGCCTACGTGGTGCAGACAGTGGGGACCAACACCATCTCAGGTGAGCGGGGACGCGGGCGCAATTATCTCCTTTTCTGTCAAGCGATCAGGCGGTTCTCTTCTCTCGCTGGCTCTCTATGGGGTGTCTTTTTTTTTTAAGACTCTTCTGTGGTCGCCAGGCGCGCCCCAGGGATTCTTCTTGTGAAGAGGTCACCGGAGGAGTGGCGGGTCAATCTGACTTTCTATCTCTTGTAATGAAGAACGTTGCTTTATTTCTTACAGTTTCTACTCTATTTTTTAGAGTTGGACTTAAAGCGAGGATATATATATACTTCTTAGCAAAATGCATGTTCATTTATTTGGTTAATTACCATTTCAAGAGAAAGACAGTCTTCATCATTTCGACTGCTTGCGGCTAAAAGCCACTTAGCATGCTAAAAGCTGTTTAGCGTTTGGGACAAACCCGACACCGGGTGTGAGGGAGCTCCTGGTGACTCTGGAGATGTTGTAACCAGAGTGTACTTTCTGGTCGGTGTTAGCGGTCAGTTCCAAAAGCACGAGTCTGACTTACAAGAGGCGTAAATAAAGTGTGGAGTCTCCAGTGGCGGCACACATGTGACGCGCTCGTAGCAAAGAGCTACGCTGGCAATGCTGCTAAATATCATGGCTGTACATGATGTTGTAGTGACACTGTGTGTGTGTGTGTGTGTGTGTTGTGTTGTCTAGCCTACGAGGCTCCCACTGCAGCCCAAACGCACAGGGAGCCGGCGTGGCAGGGGTCGCTCCATCGGCACCACCAAACTACGACTGGTGGAGTTTTCATCTTTCCTGGAGACGCAGAGGGGGACCAGGAGGCAGTGAGTCTGACACACACACACACACACACACACACGCGCGCCGAGAGAGAGCAGCAGTCTACAATAAGCACTCCCTATTGTCCCATAAACAGAGATGACAGATAACCCCGCAGCAGCGCGCGGCGTTAAAGCCCTTTGTGTGTATCCTGGTATGAATAACCTTTGTAAAGCTCTATCTCTCGCGTCGGCTCAGCCTATCCGTCATCCTGCCACACTCTGGACTCGCTGTCATTTTTCCACCCCGGGCTCACGGACAGCCGGCATTCATCTTGTCGCAATTGTGTTGGACAGTTAAAAACCTCGAACCGCTCCACGCTGACTCTGAAATAGGCCGTGTTGTCAGAGGGGTCGGCGCGTTTCCCCGCATCATTCACCACCCGCGCTATGACGGCGGGCCGGTGCAGTGAAATGTATAATTTGGCTGGAATGGCAGGCCAAGGCAAAGGCAAAGGCGACGACAGTAACACATTCAGTAACACATTATAACTATTGGGGTTTCATTTGACCCGGTGCATCGTTAATGATGTATGTCATAATTCAAATTGCAATTCATCTTCATCTCAATTCACATCTTGCAATTTAAAAAGTGCTGTCTTTCAGATGGGTACTATCGGCATGAGCATAATGAATCAATCAGCCTTGACCATGGGCCCAGTGTTGTAGTTTTGGCCTCAGTTGTCATCAGTTCCGAGAACAACTTTACATACATCGCGTGTGTTCTGGAGGCCTTTTAGAAAAACACGTTAAGCGTCACTATAAATAATATTTGATGTTTTTTTATTAATACCTTTTTGCTGTACATCGCTGACATCCATGTCTGCTAGTGAACCGCTTTCTTCTTCTCCGCCTCTGCTGGTCCGTCGCTACAATTTTTTATTTTTTTATTAGGAAATCACAGGCAGAAATCTATGCCAGGAGAAAAAACACGCTCCACACCGCCCCTGGGTGGTCAGAAACGTCACAGGGCTGCTTTAATTTCGGAGAAGTGGGGACACACCAATGTTACATCACAACCTCTGTTTCTTCCCCTGTGAGATTCTGGTCCGAAAGAGCCAACAATTATATTAGTTTTCAGTTCTTTCTTTTATTGTCTGTTCGGATTCAATTGCTCTCACACAAAATGCATTCAATGGCCACATTTTTCAAAAATCCATCAACTCTTTATGTTCATACTGTACATCTTTACAACTTCAAGCAATAACCCAACTTCTTTCAAAAGTGTTAAATACACATTGAAAAACAGAATGAGGGCAAATTCCGTGCATTTTCTGCAGCAACCCGACTGAAATGTGAAATATTCTTACGGATTTAAAGAAAACCTGTGAGAGTTTCTGCCAGATGTTATGGTGGAGAGCGAGCTCATTTATTATATTTGTTTGGCCAGCGATACGAAGGTTTTAAATAAAGTGGCCTTGATCGGTCCTTGTTAGTAATAAAAAATACTTGTCAGATGGCCCAAAACTCATAAATGAATGCTTTGTTGTAAATAAAAAAGATGGATTTTCCTTTAATCTGTTTATCTGTCCGTCTTTCTTCCCCCGCAGTACAACAAGCACGTGTTTCGTGAACATCAGCCAGAGCAGCCTGAGCTACAGCGACCCGATGCTGGAGTGTGGGTGGACATCAGGCAGATCTACGACAAGTTCCCCGAGAAGAAGGGCGGCCTGAAGGAGCTGTTCGCCAAGGGCCCGCAGAACGCTTTCTACCTGATCAAGTTCTGGGTGAGCAGACAAACACGGTGCTACTTCCTGTTGACGTCACGTCCTTTTCTTTTCTTTTGTCCGAGGGTTCAAGGATCATTTATTGTCATTATGAGGAGGAAATTCAGTCTGAGCCCGTTTGTAACACAACAAACATGACGAACACAAAAACAGTAGAACATTCACGTAGTGCATTTTTGCATTATTTTTTATTTGCATCATAAGAAATGTAATCAGGCCGATCGTCTCAAAGTCTGCTGCACTTAACCAATCCCAACGCTAGTGATGGACACGAGAGACAAAAGAAACCAGCAACTAAAAACAAAAATGTAGCAATGTACATTTCATTTTTAAATATCAGCCTCACATGCATCTGAAACAATTCAGCCCTCAGTTTTTTATTTTCTTATTTTAAATGTTTTTCCTAAACCCTACTTTCCTGTATTTTTCCACCCGGGTGCCATGTCTTTGTCTCTACTTACAGGTTGGTGTGTGTGTGTGTGTGTGTGTGTGTGTGTGTGTCCCACCTGGGATATGGAGGGTGGTGGGTTGATGAAAGCACAGTCGCTTTGTTTGAACACCTGCTCACCTTCTGACTCACAGGTTGCTCTCTCTCCACCGGTGTGTGTGTGTGTGTGTGTGTGTGTGTGTGTGTGTGTGTGTGTGTGGGTGGTGTGGGTGTGGGTGTGTGTTCTCTCTTTACTGTTCTTTCTCAGAGCTGCAGTACACCAAAGGACTTTAAAGAATCCCGGCAACAGAACACATTTCGCAATTTCCTCTCCCAGCAGAGTAATGCTGACAGTCGAGTGATTTATTTTTCGTGACAAACTCAAACTAATCGGATGGTCTCAAAAGAGCCTCCGACTAATTTCAGAGCAGGCCCTCAAGTGGGCGACGTGTGACGAGGCACATTTTCATTATGATCCTCCAGATTGGTCTGGGACTTGAATCCCAGAGACAGCGTATTTTTTTTACGCCGGTCAAACTTTCCAGCTGACACGTTTTAAAACCAGAGCCCTGCTCATGAATTGGAAGTCGGCGACCACATTCCTGACATAAACGCATTGGCCCGGGCAAAAACAAGCACAACAAAAGGTCCCCATCCTCTGCAGTTAGAGTTCTTTGGAGGACGCGGTAATGAAGAGAGCGCTCTTGTATTGCAGTGTAGCACTAGTTATTTTATATCTGTGAAAACTGATTTTAATACTCAATATGTACTTTATGTTTAGAGTCCACGGAGAAATGAAAACGATTTAGAACAGGTGGAGTGGTGCACTTGCGCCTCCTGTGGCTGAAATGTGCGGTACAACTTTTTTCCCTCCTGTTTCACATATAAAACAACACTATCATGGGAAAAAGTTTTTTATTTACTCCTGTTCTTACATCATAAACACAGGAGAGAGACACTTTGGGATTTTCTTTCTCACCTCCAGGGGCTTCCTAAGGAAGGTTTTTAGGATGTTCATTTTAAGACTGTTAATAGTGGCTGTGTTTACTTCCCCAAATCTATTAAAAAGCACACAGGACATTCTACATAGTGGACGGGCCTATTAATAATAATAATGATAATAATATTAATAATATATTTTATTTGTATAGTGCTTTAAAAAGGTACTCTAAAGGTGCCCTTTACAAAGGTAAAAACAGAAACAATAAAAGCAATAACAATAGAAACAAGGCAGAGAGATGACATCATAACAGTAAGAAACAAAACATACACAATGAGCATCACAGGTGAAAAGCGGATTTAAATTAGTTTTAAAGTGTGGAGTGATGGAGAAGGTCTGAGGTTGGTGGAGGAGTGTCGCTGCAGGAGGTCAGAAAGGTCGTAGGGGTCGAGGGTGTGATGAGGTGATCTGGATTCTTTGCTGTTTGGGAGCCAGTGGAGGTTTTGAAGGACGGCTATTGTGACGGCTTTTCCTTTCTTCTGTCCCCCGTAACCCCGGGGTGGGGCTGAGCGGAGAGGTTGAGTATCAAAGCGCTGGACGGCATGTAGCTGTGGAGGGTTACAGCAGCCGGGGGGTCGTGCAGGGGAGGACAGAACCAGTGGAGTGGGCTCAGTATACAATGCATGTAGAAGAGGTGAGATGGGCTCGTAGCATGACAACAAACGAGAGAGGAGAGAGAGAGAGAGAGAGAGAGAGAGAGAGAGAGAGGAGAGAGAGAGAGAGAGAGAGAGAGAGAGAGAGAGAGAGAGAGAGAGAGAGAGAGAGAGAGAGAGAGAGAGAGAGAGAGAGAGAGAGAGAGAGAGAGAGAGAGAGGCTTCTGTATGAATTTAATTAAAAAGCTCTCTGATCTACCACAATGGAGCATGTTTCTGATAATCTGCCGCTTTAATAGAGCACAGTGTGTGTGTGTGTGTGGTGCATTCTCCCTGAGAAACACAGTGCTCCTTGGAGAACTCATTACAAACAGAACGAACCCTCTTCCTCTTCTCTCATCCTGTAATCCAGGTGCAGCGTGTTCAGTGCCGCTCTGATTAAAAGAAGAAAAACAAATAATAATGTTTCATATATTGTTGTATCTTCCAGTATTTATATATATATATATATATATATGTATATATTTTTTTTAGAAAGTAGGATTAGGATCTCGCTATCTGCAAAAGCTCCGTTAAGCATAAACAAAAGCTACGGGAGGTTTGAACAAACTGTGTTTCGTTTTTCCTCCGCAGAGAAAACAAACCAGTAAACTTCCAGATGGCAACATCCTCCAGGATCAGTAACCCCGGTTTCTTGTAATCCGCGGACCTTTCTTTTGGAAAGGTTCCACATTTCCTCCCGTGGAAAATAATCCCAATGACAGCTGTCCTTTCTCCTCCATTGGGGTTCGGCAGAAATCTCACAGGATGATGTCTCCAAATAAAATGAAGCCTGCGTGCGGATCTGGTCTCTGAGCGTTCAGGCCAGCGCTCACCTCTGTGGCACGAAGTGGACCGTTCTTCTTCTCACGTTTGCTCTGTGTGTTTTCTGGCCAGTGGAGATGTCTTGTACCATTAATGCCATAGGTGGTAATGTTTGTGTTTTTTTTTTTTTTTTGCCAGGCCGACCTGAGTTACAACTGCAGGGACGACCCGGCGGCCTTCTACGGGGTCAGCAGCCAATACGAGAGCTCGGAGAACATGACCATCACCTGCTCCACCAAGGTCTGCTCCTTCGGCAAGCAGGTGGTCGAGAAGGTGGAGGTGAGGAGGGGTTTGCTTCTATGCTGCTACGGTGTAGCCACCAGGATCATACAGTCTGCTACGAGGCACTCTTACACATATTGTTTTATTATATTTAGTTATTATTATTGTTGTATTGAGGGGATACACCTGAAGCCAATTCATCACAGCTTTAAGATTTGCTCTTCTGAACTGGCTCACGGAGAGCCGTTGGCTTTAACAGTTATTTGGTACCATTTTTTGGTACATACATGGAACGTACATTTTGGCATTCCGATCTCTCGGGGAGCCGATGCAGGTGCACAGAGTTAAAAGAGTACTCCAGTCATTTAGTTTAGAAAAGACCTGCAGCCTACACATCCCATGATGCCACAGGCTTTCTGTTCTAAATTTGCAAACAAATTTCATATGACTTATGAAGTGGAGTTACTTTGTGAGCCACAGAAACCGTGACACTCTCTCTCTCTCTCTCTCTCTCTCTCTCTCTCTCTCTCTCTCTCTCTCTCTCTCAGACGGAGTACGCGAGGTTTGAAAACGGGCGCTTCGTCTACAGGATCAGTCGCTCTCCGATGTGTGAATACATGATCAACTTCATCCACAAGCTCAAGCACCTGCCGGAGAAATACATGATGAACAGCGTGCTGGAGAACTTCACTATACTGCTGGTGAGGCCACCAGTACTCTGTGTGTGTGTGTGTGTGTGTGTGTGTGTGTGTTCTGGAGGCCCTGAGAGGCATCTCTCAACTTGTGTAAAAAGATGATTATTATTATTTCTTTGTCAGGATCATTCGTAGGCCCAATCCCAAACTCCACCCTTAAGCACTCACAGTCCGTGAGGGTTTAGTTCTGTCCCACTGTCACATCGTGGAGCGCTTTGAGTCTTTCAGACATTTTGAGCCTTTATGATCCCTTTCCGTAAGTCAGCATTAGATGCTGACTTTGCCTAATGGAATTACCCATAGTTCATAGCAATGTGACGTTAAACACGCAGTTACCATGGAAGAATGGAGACGTGAAGAAAAAGGTAAACAAAGAGGCACGTGATAAAATACATTTACACTACAACATTACGGATTAAAGATGGAACATAAAAACATGAAATCAGAGGAATGCAATCAGAAATTATATTTATAATATTTATTTACATTCATCAAACATTTTGTTTTGACAAAAAGAGTAAATAGATCATTTAAAATGACTTCTCATCTCGTGAGGAAGACGTTTAAATCAGTGAATAACAAGTATGAAATTAATACACAATTGTACACAATATTTTTGTATGTATTCACGTGATATGTTGCAGCAAAGTGCTGTCCCATTCATATTCACACCATCAAGCCCTGAAGCCTCTCACTCAGCCACTTAGCAGCTGACGTCAGTGAGTGCCTGAGGGTTCAGGGCTTGAGGGTAGGGGTGACATTGGGATTGGGCCTCAGTGTTTGTTGTTGTAATACTCATGTTGGCCACAAGAGGCTGAAGTGCACCACCACCCCATGGTCTCAATAGGGCTGAAAGCTTTCATGCTTTCTTCCAGAGGAGTTTAAATTCTCCCACGCACTCTAAACCAGAGACTCTGATCCTTTTGTGACTGAAAGGCTGTCTTTTGATTCTTAAAAACATTCCAACAAAGAGAACCACCTTCCCAAATAAAGGAGAGAAAAAAACACCACAGAACCAAAATAAAAATAAATACTTTATTAATCCCCGAGGGGAAATTTGGTGTCGGGGTAGCAGCAACTTACAACAAAATAAATAAAAACAGCAGGATGAAAGATAAAAGATATATACAATAATAATAAAAATAATAATAAAATAAAATAGAAATAGCTGGGATTGTGCAATATATATATATACATGTGGTTAGTCAGAGGATCTGACTAACCACATGGCAAAAAGGCAAAAATGGCAACAAGGCAAAAAGACTGCCGGTACGCTTTGTTTATTTTAACGACTATGTTTTTTATTTATTTGAAATTTTTAGCACATTTAGATAAAATAAAATAAAAAAGGTTAGGGTAATTTTAAGGGTTTTCAAAATGTTATTAAACTATTCGGCAGTACCTCCCCAGCTCACTAGACTATCTAAATGTCTTTAAATGACTGGAGTTTTTCTTTTGAATATAAATGTGTTGTAATTGGTGCTGATCTGGTGGCCTATTGTGTCTGAAATTTTCAACACCTAACTCTTTTTAATAATTTATTTCCCGTGTGTGTGTGTGTGTGTGTGTGTGTGTGTGTGTGTGTGTGTGTGTGTGTGTGTGTGTGTCCAGGTTGTCAGCAACAGAGACACTCAGGAGACCTTGCTTTGTATGGCGTGTGTGTTTGAGGTGTCCAACAATGAGCACGGAGCTCAGCACCACATCTATCGACTCGTCAAGGAATAACACACAGACACACACTTGTACACACACACACACACACACACACACACACACACACACACACACAAACATACGGCCTTTTTGCTTGATGATTACCGGTGACATTGGAGGTAAAGATGTCCAAAAACGGAATACTACTTAAGTGTCTTTCAGCCAAACGGCTCCACTTGGTGAGGAAGAAAACATGGCTGCCTTTTGACCGCTGCTCAAGAAACACCACCACAAGATTTGGGTCTTTTTATTAATTATTATTTAACATCAGATATGATGCAGAATACTCCTAAACCACAACACTAATCTGAATAGCAGATGCTCACTAGACCAACACACACTCGGGTGTGTTGGTCCCCAAAAGTCCTGCTAATTGGTTTGTTCCTCTTCCTCCCAGTAAAGTTGTACTTTGCTGGACTGGAGATGGAAATGAAAGTGCTTCTTCTGTCTGTGTGTTTGGGACAAAACAACAAGAAGAGATCTTACAAAGGGGTGTGTGTTACCTGACCCCGAAGGTCAGGCCCTGTGTATCGTCAATGAGCGGAGATGGAACAACACACTGAGCGAGGCCTTCTGTACAGAAGGCCTCTGCTAATTGTGTGAGCAGAATTCTTGCACAAATAAAATTAAAAAAGAGGTTTGCCCCCAAAGAAAAGAAATAAAATGTTTACCTTTTTGTATGTTTTTTTTTTGGGGGGGGGGGAAAACAGGAGTGTCAAAACTTTGGGAAATTGTTTATTGATAAAAAGCATATAGACTATATTTTAATTCCAGGAACACTATCTAAAAATGATGTTGATAAGAAAGTATAAGTGAAATTGAACAATTCAGGTACCGCTTTGTGCAACTAATGATTCTTCATCAAGATTGAATACTTAAATAAATCAAAGTGTGTTGAAGCTATAATCCTTAAGGTTGCAGGCCCGGCGGTTTGATCCCTGGGCCCAGTGGCTTTCCGTCATAATAATACTTTAAATGGCTATTGCTGGAAAAATGCAGACCATAAAATAAAAAATAAAAACCTAAACAGCGGTTTGATTTCATGAAAATCTTGAGGATTATAACTTTAAATATGAAATGTGTTGTGGTCCGTCCGTTGGGAAGCACTGTGCCTCTTTGACACTTTACAACATCATCGTGCACGAGGGGAAGGAAACTGTTGGAGCGACTCCTGCCGTCTTTCTGATCAGGTTCCACTCTGCGAGCTTAAACTTCAATATTCCTGCACCAGCTAACGTTTAACCTTTAACGCGCCCGCACTGACCAATGTGTTCAAGTCTGAAATATTATCACGTCCACATTGACATTGAGGTTTTGCCCCCGAACCGTTTTTCATTTTGGGGAAAAAGTGGTGGAAGACCGGCCTCCCTTTAGTCCAGGAAGAATGGAAGTTATTTATGAATCTTAGTGGACGTAAAGGCGTGAGTCGGTATCACACGCTCCGGTTTTCAGTGTCTGGGGGGCTAATGATCTAACTCTCGTATTTAATGGCTGTTCCTTGTTGTGGTCTGTAGACCGTCGGCGAGAGTATCGTCCTCGTCGTTATTTCCCCGCAGGACGCTAACAGGACACATTCTTCTCCACTCCATTTTATGGCCCACATTTACATGTATTTTCACTTTTCTTTGGTACGTGTATGTGTATTTGGTAATGTGTGACAGATTGATGTTGCAGACTAGGTGCCTCATTCATAAAACACAAGCTAGACCAGGGGTGTCAAACATACGGATCCGGCCCGCCAGGGGGTCCAGGCCGGCCCGCGGGCTAATTCTTAAAATAGGAAAACAAACAAAAAAAACTAGCTAAACTGGGACTTGAACCACTGATCCTCTGATTGAGAGTAGGGCACGTGAACCATTGAACCACAGTTGCAATTATTTTAACTAACTCAGACATTACTACACATATTGCTCAACTGCAGTTGATCAGTGGGCTGATGTCTGAATTTTTGGTCTTTATGTTTCTAGTTTATTGTAGAAAGACCTTAAAATAGGGTTTATCATGCAAAAACCTAAAGAAATATTGTCATTATGTATGCGTTACTATGCTGTGATTTTACTGGTCCGGCCCACTTGAGATCAAAATGGGCAGCATGTGGCCCCTTCACTGAAATGAGTTTGACACCCCTGAGCTAGACCATCACTGCTGGAGAAGACCAACGCTCGCCTGCATTCAGCGACGGAGAACACGGTCTGCTGAGGGCAGCTTTTAAAAAAATTAACATTTTACCAAACGAGCCCTCTTTAGTCACAACAGGATCTGCTCATAGCGGTTCCTCGTGTCTGACGCTGAACACCACTGTGTTCTGACTCTTTGTTTCAAGACTCCTGCAGGTGTCTCTCAGGGCCACAGACGCCTGTCCAACAACACACAAAAAACGTTCTTTCAACCCGCCGGTGAGTCATTCTGTCAGAAACAAAAACCCTTTTCCAAAAGAGCCTTCAACTTTCCCAGAGTTTTGTCTCCGCACTAAAGTGATGAGTTGTTTGCAGGCAGACTTCTAGACTTCACAGCACAGAACTAGCAAGGTGACATTTACATGTCAGCCTGAAAAGGGGCTGACTTTGCAATAATGACCCTCTGTCCGGACATTATCTACCACCTGCTTACCAAAGACGGTCGTCACCTGACACAAAAGGAAAAATGGATTCATGACGAGCTCGAGTAAATTACAAGCTGCTGCCAAAAAGGACTATCAACCTCCAAACATCTCTAGCTCGCAGGGCTACGTTGTAAAACTGTACAGATGTAAGTAAAACATACCACAAGATAAACTAAAACTAATGGAAGTAGGGTTACAGAACCTTTTGTGTGTGTTTTTAGTTTTTCACCTGGTGAACCATGTTTTGGTTTTTAAAGACTTTTTATTTGACCGTAAGAATATATGGACAACTTAGCATCATCACAAGAACTCAACTTTAGGGCTTTCCTGTTAAACGTCCACTCTGTCCACCAGAACGTGCCGCGCTGACGAAGTCCCTCAAACGCATCGTGTACATGTCGCCCAGAGGTCATCCAAAAGGTCCCAGCGTTCAGAGAACCGCTGAGTCATCGTCGTCCGTGTTGTTAATGTTGTCTCGTATGTGCAAGGTGGATATTTATCTTTTCCCAAACCACAAGTCCTGTCTGTAATCGATTCCGAAATGGCCTTGAATCTTTTGGCTCCGGTGCAGTCGCAGCACGCCTGTGTCTGCACTGAGGGTTTGTTTTGATAAGGTGCTTTATATAAAAGGTGACAATACCGTTTATTACAGATGTTGTGTATATCTTTGATATTCTAATGTTTATCTATTTGAGAAGAAGAGAGAACATTTAGGGAAATCTAAAAGCTAGAAATGGTTGTCTATTGGTACTGCACAGGGTCTGATCTTTGCTTTGTAACTTTTTTTTCTTTTTTTTTCCCTCATGGCTAAAAGTATGTTAGATATTTTCTAGCTTTGTAGAGATTTGTACGCATATGCTATTCAGTTTAAATAAATGGTCAGTTCCAAACTGTGATCTGGGTTTTTGTCTTTACTTATTATTTTATTTTCAATCCATTACCAGTCAAGAGAACCACATTAATGCATTGTCTTATTTATTTGTTAACATCATTACTGGGATTGCACATAGAAAACAATGGAAAATGCACCTCAAAAGGCCATTTGATTATTTTAACAAAATATGTATCATTGTTAAAACATACAATATGGCAATAGATGAGGTGAGTACCCATAGTTTGCAAAAAAGTAATTGTATACTATGTCTATTAATAAGTATATTACATCAAAAGACTCGTAAAACACCATAGTGTGTCGTAGTATAGTATGTGAAAAGATAAATAAAACTCTATAGTATGTAGAAAAAAGTAAATTCATAGTTCAAAACATTCTGAAATAATGTATAGTATAGTATGTTGAGAAAAGGCAAAGTATAGTTAACTATCACGTCCAAATTTCAAAAAGTCCCCAAAACGCCATTGTACTAAGAAAAAGTTAAAAGCGTAATCGTATATATAGTATAGTATTCATTTAGTACCTCAAGAAAATAAAAACAAAACTTAGTATAGTATGTCCAATACAAGTCATAGTACCTTAAAATAAGTTGGTGTTCGTGTTTCTGGTATTCAGCCAGTGTTGCTGTCTGGTGGACCCGCTGCATTTTTAATTTTTAATTCAACACAATCAAACAATTTTTTCAACATATGTTTACTTCATCCCAATTACAAGCTATATAAACATCATGTATGGTTAATATTTGCCCTTCACATGTAGTTAGATCACATGTATGAATTAATGTGCTACTTTTTATCAAATGTAATAAAAAAAGAAAATCGCTTATAATCAAGACACGAGTGATGCTCCCGTCCATGTGTAGTACTCATGAGTACCACGGCCTGTTCCGTGTCATCAGCAGTCTGGAGCTCAGACTGGTTTTCCGTATCGTTCCCACCACGTCCCGCTTCCTCTTTAGGAGCTCCTGTCCAGCTTTTGTGAGGTAAACAGATTGTTGCATGTGATGCTCCTCCATCAGGCTTCTTGTGCAGTTCATACGAGGAAGTGGCATCACAGGCAGCCCAGATCTTTATTCAATGTCACACTTTTTTTTAATATCCATATTTCTTCACTTGCTAGCTGCTGACGGGCTGGTCCTGGTGCTCTGGTCTTCATTTTGGAACTAGCTGATGCTCGATCTCATCCTCTTCTTCAAAGTCACTGTCAGACTTTGAATTTTCATAAATCTGATCCTCACATTCTGAAACCTCTTCCTCTACATCATCATCATCATCATCATCATCAATTGCAAGGCCCTCTTGCAATTGCAAACCACACACACACACACACACACACACACACACACACACACACACACACACACACACACACACACACACACACACGTTCTTTACAGAAAAACGAGCCAAGGCCAATGAGTCTGAGTTTGAATTAGTTTAATTAATCGTATAATTTTTCTTTTGATAAAAAATACATCACACGAGGGCAACACTGATCCAAAAGGCTGGATCCCATATGTGGATACCGTATCTTGTATATAAGAAATGCATTTGGGAAATTTGCTAAAGCAACTGATAAAAAAAAGGAAATGATTTCGTCATAGATGAACGTTGAGGCCACACAGAGACTTCCGGCTCATGTAATCTCCTTTATGGACAGCAGAGGGAGCCACACTCAAAGAATTCAACCCAAAGCGCGTCATCGCTGTCTAGGCCTGATCCACTCATCACCTCCACCTCCACGTGCATCAACAGCCCAACGTGTGTATTCATTTGCTCATAATCCTAAATAGAGTTTTTAACCACAAAGGAGGAACAAAAACAAAAAACAAAAAAAACGTTGGACCTGGTGGTCACGCGTGTTGTGGAAACACTGGAAGAACAAACCCAGACAGTCGGGATGACGTCACAGGAAACAAGATCAAAGATAAGAAAAGAAAAAAGAAACTCCCCTCCCGTTATCTCGCGTCCCAGACGCAGCACCGACACAACCCTCTGTCCCCACATCAGTGTGTTCAGCGGCGCGTGCCCTGTGAGTAATGCCGCGTGTTTGTGTCTGATACGCGCACGCGCGCGCGCGCGCGCACACACACACACACACACACACTAGCGTGTGGCCCACCAGATGGTTCTCCACGCGCAGTTATTTTATCAACAAACCGCGGCCTGCTGAGTCCCTCTGAGCCGGGGTCAACACTCAAGCCCCGCCCCCAATAAAGAAACACTCTTAATGCACACTCGGGCCTGAAGTAGTTGAAAGGGCAAGACGTGTGAGCTGCATCACGTGGGGCTTATGAAGATGAAGATGAAGATGAAGCGGTGTGTAGAACAATGCACACACTGCGGCGCAACGCCGCTGCTGAGTCAGGGCTTCATCCGGGGCTTTAGCTTCTTCTTGGCTGGAGGCCTCGGCCCTATACTGTGTGTGCAGGAGGAACTAATAATCAGCTCAGAAAGTCATTCTGTACAAATGTGATTCCTGTAAACAACCAAACAACTTTTTTTTTAAGCGCTCTGTCTAAAGGTGCATTTCAGAAGAATGCTAATATAAAACATATCATTTCAATAGGAGGGACGTGGAGGAGCTGCACCAGACTTTTTGAGAAAGTTGCTACTCTGACAAAAGTTGTATTTCATGAAGATGTGTGAAAGCTAATGTCACTGTGAGGAATAAGTATATCATGTTGCTCTAATGTTAGAAGAACATATAAAACATTTACATTGAATGACAATTCATTTGTCTGTAACCATTTTTTAAATGCGAGAGATCATTAATATTAATGAAAGTATCAGGCTGTAGAAGAATAAAATAAAACTAAACTAATATAATCTGTTCAGGTGATTCTCTCACCAATTAGGATCCTCTCAAACTCGTCAATTTACAATTTCATTAGTTCTGTTCTTCCCTGCAAATATCCTAAAAATATATATTGATTTTTTTTAAACATTGAATGCCAATTTATTTGTCTGAAACCATTGTGAATATGTGAGAGGTCCAGTTGTTACTTCATTAATATACTGTCCATGTCTTACTTGTTGTGCTGGCTCAGGTTTGGTGCTCTGCGTGGTTTACGATGTGCGATGAGATCCTGAATGAATACTATTTATTAGAATAACTATTTCCTGTTACTTCACAGGAGCGAGGTGATCTTTGCTCCTCACGCTGGCTTCTCAGCAGACAGAGTCGTTTGCTCCTGTTGCTCGGGAGCTAAATCTGATTAATATTAAATGTCATGGAGGAAAATAATTAGGGCCGTTAAGTTTTTAGGCGTTTTAATTAGCCGTACAAAAACATTCAATTACAAGGAGAAGTTCCGCACTCAAAATTGTACCTCAAGTAAAAGTATTCCCATGAAAATGCACTTAAATAATGCTGCTGAATGATAAGATACAGGATCTTTTGTTGTTGGATTATTAATGCTGTATAATATTATAGGTGGAGCTATGCTGTCTATACATGCGGCATATTGTATAAATCATGATATCCAGATGGATTTGTGTTAACGCCACCCATGACTCCACTGACCTTTGACCTTTAAAGAGCACAAGTCTACTTGTAAATAAACGGTAACATGCTGATATATACGGTAAAACACAGTTATTCTACGATCACATACTGTAATCCAATATACGATAAGATACTGTGAACATACAGGAGCTGAAAACATAAAGGATGTGGGACTGTCTTTTTACAGTGCAAACTGTTTTATGTCTGAATATTTGTATTAATTTAAAACACTTTTGTCATTTTAAATCTAAAAGGGTTTCATCTGTTGAATTGTTTTATATAGACTTCAACTGAAGGAGCAAAATGCATTCTTTCTTCCTACATTTATTTCATCTGCAAAAGAAAGGTTTTCTGTTTGTATTTATGTTTCTAAATGTATGTATGACTATGAAGCGCTTTGAGCTTCATAGTCTGTATGAAATGCGCTCTATAAACAAAGAGTATTTGTATTATTATTAAATTACTGCATCTCTGCTGTGAAATTGTTGAGTGATGTAAAAGGCAAGACTAGAAAATGACACAGATCAAAAGCAGAAACTGACAGATTTGGGATCAGCAGGCAGACCAACACAAGAAAACACTCTGAACCAGAGGTCTTCTTCAAACTAATGAAACACTGAGACTTTGGTTCACCATGCAGGAGGAGAGAGAGGGAGGGAGAGAGAGGGAGAGAGAGGGAGAGAGGGAGAGAGAGAGGGAGGGGAGAGGGAGAGGGAGAGAGAGGGAGGGAGAGAGAGGGAGAGAGAGAGGAGAGAGAGAGGGAGAGAGAGGGAGAGAGAGAGGGAGGGGAGAGGGAGAGAGAGAGGGAGGGAAGAGAGGGGAGAGAGGGAGGGAGAGAGAGGGAGAGAGAGAGGGGGAGGGAGAGAGGGAGAGAGAGAGGGAGGGGAGAGGGAGAGGGAGAGAGGGAGAGGGAGAGAGGGAGGGAGAGAGAGGGAGGGAGAGAGAGAGAGAGAGGGAGAGAGAGAGGGAGAGAGGTGAGGGAGCTAACGAGCGAGAAAGAGCAAGGAGAGAGAGCAAGGAGAGAGAGAGACAGAGAGAGAGAGAGAGAGAGAGAGAGAGAGAGAGAGAGAGAGAGAGAGAGAGAGAGAGAGAGAGAGAGAGAGAGAGAGAGGGGCGTGTCCAGCCTACCAGCAGCCTCTCCTGCTCTGTCCCGCTCACAGCAGAGAGAGCAGCGGCCCTGACACACAAGGACCCGCGCTCCTCTCCGCTCCTTCCGGAGCAGTGCGCAGGGCTGGAGACGATCTGCGGGGAGAGAGACACAGAGAGACAGAGACAGAGACAGAGACAGAGAGAGAGAGAGAGAGAGGCGATGTCCCGGCAGGCGGCACCGGGAACAGACCTCCGGACAACATGAGTGGATTTCATTCTCCTCGCTCGGACTGAGCGCTCCAGAGGGACCGATGCGCAGCGACGGGAGCGCGCGCAGGACGTGTTACCCTCATCGCACATAAACTGATTATGTTTTAAGTCCGCTTCAAATGCAGCGAGGGACTACTTTCTTCTCCTTTACTCTCTGAGTTTCGCCACAAACAGAAACTTTTTGGGTGGATTTTGAGTCGGACCGGAGATGGAGCCGGAGGAGGGGAAGCTCTCCGTGTGGGTCGGCCGGGAGGAGAAGCTCGTCTCCGGGCTGACCAAGCGGACCACCTGCGCCGACGTGGTCCGGGTCCTGCTGGAGGACCAGAACCTGCAGCAGGGCGCCTCTGCGGCCATGCTGTCCGGCTCCCCGCAGTCCTACTGCGTGGTGGAGAAGTGGAGGGGCTTCGAGAGGAGCTTGCCCAACAAGACCAAAGTGCTCCGGCTGTGGGCCGCCTGGGGGGACGAGCAGGAGAACGTGCGCTTCGTCCTGGTGAAGAACGAGGCGTCGCTGCCCAACAACGGCCCCCGCAGCGCCGAGGCCCGGGTGGTCCAGAGCCGGGAGAGCGGCGGCCCGGGCGGCGCGCTGAGGGGCACCGCGCGGACCTGCTGGCCCGCCGCGGCCACCGCCGCCAACCTGTCCCAGGACAAACAGAGGCGCGTCGTCCGGAAGGCGTTCAGGAAGTTGGACAAGATGAACAAGAAGAAGGAGCAGGCTGTTTCTAAAGACCACGGCTCCGCGGAGAAGATGGAGACGCTGGTCCACCTGGTGATCTCCCAGGACCACACCATCCGCCAGCAGGTCCAGAGGGTCAAGGAGCTGGACCGGGACATCGAGCGGTACGAGGCCAAAGTGCACTTCGACCGCATCAAGAGACACGGGGTGAACTATGTGCAGGACACATACATGGTGGACTCCACCTCCTCCTCCTCTTCCTCGGAGGCTCCCGCGCCCTCGGACGCGCGCAGCACGGCGAAGGCGGTCGCGCAGTTCGAGGAGTACGCGCGCCGCTGCGAGGAGGTGGTGCGGCTGCAGGAGGAGCTGACGGAGCGCGAGGCGCTCGTGGAGTGCATCACCGGGGAGATCCAGGAGGAGCTCAACCGGCGGTGGATGAAGCGGCGGCGCGGCGAGAGGGCGGCGGACGCGGCGCAGGACGCGGGCGGCGGCGGCGGCGGCGGCGTGGAGGAGATGCGCGCGGCGGAGCCGGACTCTGACAGCGTGTCCGAGGACGAGCTCGCGCTGGAGGAGGAGAGGATCAAAACGCAGCTGGACACCAGCCTGTACATCGGCCTGCGGCTGAAGACGGACATGGACGCCATCAGGGGGGACCTGGACCTGAGCATGGCGCTCTGGGAGACCAGGGAGAGCGAGCTCCTGGACCTTCTGGCCAAAGTGGAGACCATGGAGATACAGCAGGCGGACAGCACGCCGACTGGCGGCGGCGAGCAAGAGCCGGGGGCGGCGGGCGCCGAGGCAGAGAAGAGCAGCGTCTGGGTGGAGCAGGCCAGAGGTCTGTCCAAGGCCTGCAACACCAACGACGAGGACTCGGACACGGGCCTGAGCTCCATGCACAGCCAGGACTCCGACAACGCCCCCGTGTGCGAGTCGCTGGTGTAGACTGGCTTTTTGTTGTCGTTTGTGAGCACGTTGGACTTTTTTTTTATGCAATGGGGAGCCACAGACTCAGGGGCCGAGAGAGTCCGCGTTGGCGACACTGGTGAGACGTTCCTCACGACCCAAAATGCACCTCAGCACGGATACTGTCATTCTATAGCAATAATATGTAACTGCACAATAAGCTGGGAGTGGGCGGCATGCCTCGAGAGGGTTTGTAGGCCATTGCTGACCTTTGACCTCTGCAAGGAGAGTCAACAACAGCAGCACGTTAGGAGACACAGCTCCACGACAGACCGCCACCTGCAGACCCTCACTGGGAGCTGAGCTCGGTCACAGCTGGCTTTTGGTCAGAGGTAGTCAAGCTGAGCGCTGAACGCACAGGTCCCCTTTGAAGGTCGTCTTTGGGGTCCGCTATCAATGTGCCATGACCGCTCTTTTTCCGTGCAAACGTTTTAGGAGCCCCTGAGAAAACAATTAGGATTCATAGCCATTCAAATACCAGACCACTGCTAGATCTGATCCGCTTTTGTGGAAAGACTCTGTGGTCTCTGTGGAGGTGAAACACTGATCCTCAGCAGCAGAACGTCGCTTTGACATCGTCCTCAGTGTCCGTCTTTAAAGCACAACGAAGACAAACCTATTTATTTGATTTAGTCGTTGTTCTAAAGCAGTGGTCCTCCACCTGTTTGGGGCTCATGGCCCTTTAAAACAATACAAAATCAAAATGTGCATATTTCTCTGAGCAAGCAATTGTTTCAATGTAATAATTATAGACACCTGAAGAGGCCAATAATAATAATAATAATAATAATAATAATAATATATTTTTTGTCTTCCCCTAACTTTTTAATCATCTTATTATTCCCTCAGATGTTTATTTTGAGCACCTCACTGGGACCCACTGGTTCCAGCGAGTGTCACAAGAGACGTATACAAAATAATGAAAAAGAATGGTTGAAATTCAAGCTGCACTGACTGAGATATCCTAATTGTTTTTGCTCCTAGTATACATTTCCCATAATGCAACTGTATTTTTTAATGAGACCCGGGCTCTCCGTTAAAAACATAAACGTCTGCTCATGACAAGTGGACGAGACGTCAGTTGGGCTGTTCAGGAGGAACGTTTCCTCTGCCAGGAGGACGGCTTCATCAGATGCTGCAAGTGACTGCGTAAGAGAAATGGAACCTGCCCATTAGATAATAATATATCCCATAATAGGTGGGGAGCCAGAAAGTCCCAAAACACTCACAATTACCATCGGGTGTTTGTTCATACGCATGACGGGTTTTTAAGATGCTTTTTGGGAGAAACAGAAGCTGTAGCAGAAAACATTATATTTGAGACCGTCCTATTTCCATGTCAGGATGTCAATGATGTCATGATGTCAATGATGTCATGTCTCTCTTGGGTGACTTTTGTCTCACTGTCAAATTGGTGAGATTAAATGACCATGTAGCACAGAGGAGACACTGATGGTACCGGGTTCTGTGAGGCGTTAGCGGCCAGCTTGTATCCTAATACCAAAAGCCAATTCATCGCTTGATCAGGGATCAGATGGGGGGGGGGGGGGGGGGGGGGGGGGGGGGGGGGTACTCAGACACACTGTGGCTGCGTCGGCACGTTATCTCACATGACTGTTAGTGTTGAAATAAAGAGCAAAAGAAACCAACCTATCTAGCTCTCGGTGTGGCTTTATTTGGCGCGAGCAGCTCCGTGGTCTTTCCTCACCTTCGTTTAGAGACGACCCCCTCGGCTAAACATCCTTCCCTCTTGTAGTCTCTCCATTTCATGTGTGCTTTTTCTTTTTGGACGGGGAAAAGCAGCTCTCTAAGCCTGCAGCACTCAGCAGTGAAAGGCGTGTGTGTGTGTGTGTGTGTGTGTATTGAGCTGTGCACGATGTCGTCCCGTCATGCTCGCCACGCATAGTTGTGTTTAATTGCTGCTCTCCCGATCGCTCTTGCATGAACTCCTGCATTAATTATGACAGGATGAAACAGAGACCTGCATGTAGCCAGACGGCCCCACGCAGCTCAAGTTACCGCTCAGTAACGAAAGCCTCCGAAGCGTTCCTTCAGGGAACTTTTTCATTTTCTCACCGACCTCTAATGCCGTCTAACTATGCAGATTGGTTTGGGTTTCCTCTGTCAACGTTTTAACCTTCGTCTGTCTCGGAGGCTTCGGCAATCTGTGGCGCTCGGATGATGAATGCTATTTGGACTATTTAACAGCAGCATCGCTCGTCATGAAACACCGTGGGCAGTTGTGAAGGGGTTTCACTATCTATTATTCTTATTATGTTCTTATTATCCAGTGCAATGCAGCTCCATCCACCTCCATTGTATTGGGCTTAAGAAGAGTTAACATTCTACAAATTATACATGTGCTTATTGCTCTGCAGGCTGATTCCAGTGTGCTTCCACTGGATTAGGGGTGTTGCGAAATACCGGTGTCGACGATAACCGTGCTATTTAAAAATGTTTTATATTGATGTCATGTTAATAATACACGTATGTAAAGCCAGCACCTCTTAAGTCACACGTTTGTACAGTCATGGTTACAGACCGTCTCTCCCTACACTCAGACTTCTAGTGAAATTCAAAGATGAATTTGACTGACAGCCTTGTTATTAAAGTTATGGTATAGATCGTTGTGAATTATTTCGGCCACATTGACCGTGCGGCGAATATCTGACCCGAACACTTCTCTCACTGCTCCCGTCAGCGACCAGTCAAACCTACTCGACCAGGAGGATTCCAGCCGCGTCGCTTAACAAAGGTTATGGTTTTGTGCCAGCTTATGTCACACCCTGGTGTTCTGAAGGTGTGGCTAGTGCCGCGTTCTCCACAGAGCCTGTGTCTACAGAACCAACCTCACAGGGGGAATGCTCCACTGAGCACAGAGAGAAGGGCACCAGTGTGTGTGTGTGTGTGTGTGTGTGTGTGTGTGGAGGGGGGGATGTGTAAAAGGGGGAAATATATAAACAGGAAGGTAAGTATTCTGCTTAAAAGAAGCAGTAAGAACAACAAAAGTCTAAATTTTAAATAGGGGAGGTTACAGTTGAATTGGCAATACATAACGGAAATAAGTTCAATTGGAAGGTTCAGTCATTCGGTCCAAGTTCAAGCACTGGCGGGAATTGAAGAGACAAAGTGCGTAAAAGTGCATTGGAAGTGTCAGGTAAAGTGGAAGCTCTGTGAGAAACGAATGCTAAGTTGTAGCAGTGAATGTGAGCACCGAGATCTGTTGAAATAAATAGTACATTACGAGCACACGCTGCTGAAAGCCTGAAACGGCCGAAATGATGGAAACCTGCGAAGTGGAGTTCCCGTACACCGGTACGGAGACGACTTCAATCCAGGAATCAAAACGACTGCAGTGCTGAAGTGGAAGTGTCGGCGCTGAGTGAAGTTGTGGTATCAGTTGAAGTCAAAGTACTAAAAGTAGGTGAAGAGTCAGCTGAAGGTCGAGCACTGAAAGGAGCTGAAAGCGTGATCAACCCCGGAGGTGTCAGGTTCAGAGGAAGACCTGAATGCCAGTTTGTGTGTGTAAATGATAAGAAGTGTGTTGAAGTGTTAAAGCAGCAGGAGTGAATTACGTATGAACGGTGGAATAACACTCGAGTGAGCAGGTGAGCTCTCAGGTAAAGAACACAAGGCGAAAGCAGTGGAACTGTCCGTTCAGGTGTAACCGCTGTCCAAGGGCATCCCTTGGAACAATGTCAGCGTCTTTTCAAAAATAAACTTCCTTTTCCTCTGGAAGTTAAGTTGAGGCAACAAAAACGCCTCGTGAGGTTGAGGGGAAAAGTGATTAAACGACTCACGGGAGGACAAAAAAAAAAAAAGTTATCTTTGCTTTTGCGCAGGAAACGAGTCCTGGGAGTTTGTTTGACTCATCCGCCTCTCCTACGACTGCATTATTCAACGGGTTGGAAACGTCAACGAGTAAGAGATTAAAGCAGTGACATATTTAGCCAACAGGAGCATTACAAACATCAGTTGGGGGGGGGGGGGGGGGAAACCAAGGAAAGTAGAACAAATCCAAATGGGAGGATATGTGTATCCCTGAAAAAAAAAAACATCTACATATTTGGATGTAATGTATCGTAAGGTGTGTTTTCACATGGCTGCAGCAGCAACACAGCAAATAGCTAAAAAGTCCACATCCAGCAAAAGACTGATTCAAACTTTTCCATTATCATGTGTCGGTAAGATGTTTCGCCCCAGGGAGGAGGGGGGGCACCGTCTGACAGCTCAGTCGACACCCAGCCGGCTGATCTCTGTCTGTGCCCGCTGTTCATCCGACACCATCCATCTCATTCCCACACCGACGGGCTTCTCGTGCCCCTGGGTTCCGTTTCACCAGTAGACATCAGCGGCTTCATAGACGGAAGACGACAACCTACTTTCTCCCGTGTCTTCGGAGGCAGATTGCGGTTAAGTTACAGCGTCAGGTTCATTTGATAGGCTCCTCGTTCTCCTCTCTGCTTTCCTCTTTCCTTCTCATCAGCCTCTACGCCGTCACATTTTGATCCTGTGATGTCAAAATGTCCATTCGTTACATATTTGGGGCAATGCGGTTATTTTTTTTTCTTAATTTCCAACCGCTCTTATGTCAGTGTTTAAAATTTGGGGCTGGAGTCGAGATTTGGTTAGCCTAGCTTAGCATTAGGGAGCTAAAGCCCACTAATCAACACACTCCATGTGCTGGAAAATCTTTTCTTAAAAAGGTGTACTTCGTCCTTATAAATCACCATTTATTTACCAATTACTGACCGTGTTGCTTTGAATTATTTAAGGGAACATTTAGTTTTTCTCGCGTGTCCACGGTGAGCAGAGAATCAGAGAATTTGAGTAAAGAATGAGCGCTGCAAGTCCGTGCACGAGACCGTCGTGGTGGAGGTGTTTTCAAAAGTGACAATTTGGTAAAAATACATGTTTTTGGGGAAGTAATGGACCCACAACTTGAGAGGTTGATATAACTTTGCTGTTGTTAAACCATTTACGGCAATTCTTTTTGGAAAGTTCTTTTAATCAATTACTTGCTGCCCATCTTGTCCAGGACTCCCTGGCAGAAGGGATATTATATAACACAGGGGACCTTTCTGTTTGAATAAAGGATGAAGAAATACATACAAAACGTGTGAGAGCCAGCTGTTTCACAGACTGCTGCTTTATATTTACTGTACACATGTTTGAGTGATATTCATTTCCTCGTCTACTTATGAGAGAATGATTTGGAGATGGGACATTTTTGTACAGTTACCAAAAACCTATGGCCATTGTTAGGGCGATGAACTCAAATAAAAAAAAAAGGTGCAACAAATTAATATTTGCATTATTGATAAATCTGTCAATCATTTTATTTCTTATTAATTTACTCATTGTTGCGTCCTTAAAATGTGAGAAACTTCACAACCCACAATCTCCTAGTGACATCTTCCAATCCAGAATCCAAAGACAACAGCAGAAGGTCCTTCTATTTGCCTGAGAAATGACAAACTATCACTCTCAAATATGGAAATTATTCGACTTATCATTTCAGCACTAGAACAAATGCAAATGCTGTATATTACGCAACAAATTTTTTTCCCTCGGACTGCTCACATGCAGAATGAAAACAACACAAAAAACTGGTGAAAAGAACAAACGGCAAACTAAATAAATGAGTTTCCTTGGGTGCTTCAGGCAGAGGAGATGAACGCACAAACAGCTGTCCAGCTCGGATAAAAGAGCTGGTGTGTGTGTGTGCAGTTGAGTTAATCCCTGGTGTGTGTGTGTGTGTGTGTGTGTGTGTGTGTGTGTGTGTGTGTGTGTGTGTGTGTGTGTGTGTGTGTGTGTGTGTGATCCAGGCGAGACGGACGCTCCAGGGTTTTGTGCGTCCTCAAAAATCACACACAGTTGGCATCGTTGCCGTTATTTAAAAGTAAAATTATAATAAAAAAAAATTACCAGGATATCATCATCAGGATGATAAACACAAAGTCAAGAGGTGTTCTGATGGCTCGGCCTTTAGCATCTACGCTAACCTCCCAACAGCTCCGATTGGTGGAGGGACGTCATCAAATTTGAGATTTTAAGTGAAAACAGGAAATGAGAACGATGCAGCGGTGCATTCATTTGCTCTTTTAAGCTGTGTGTGTGTGTGTGTGTCAACATTCAGGGACAGCTGGTGGCGGATTATTTTTTGTTGTTGTATATATAAAAACCTCATCAGGAGCTCATCCAGTTTAAATGAAACCCCGCAGGAAGGCCTTTAAAGGGATTTATTACGACCATATCAGAGATGTAAAGAAGAGATACACTCTGTTGATTGTTCTAAAGCCGGGTGGACATCATGCATCAGCTGCTCGAGCAGCTTTTTCCCCGCCCAGCAGTGATCAGACACACCGTGATAAACTAGAGTGAAACCCCGCTGCGTCCTGGAGTGGCTCCTCTCATCTTAAAGAAGTACGTCCAGGATTTGGGAGGTTTCTCAATACGCGTTCTTCTCTGTACTTGATGAGGAAACTCACAACTGAAAGTTGACGTTCTCTGAATACTACTGTTGTTGAGTCACAACATGTACTTTTAGGATGTCAGGCGAGAAGTTAGTTGTTTAAGCATCAAATCTGTGATCGGTTATTCAAGATTCAGCCGACCAGTTGAGTTCCTGCTGAGGGACCGTGAGCTCCGCAGCACCGGGCCGTCAGCGCTCTGCTGCCCGCCGAGAGCAGCCTGATCCCGGCAGGACTTTTAGAAATGATCCGCTGGCTCCGATTTCTCTGTAGTGGTTAAACATGAGATATCATTCTGTTTTGAGGATCTAACGAGCAATCTTTATTAGTTTATTATTTATTCACAGTAACGTTACATCAGTTTGACTGAGGGAAAGGTTAAGATTCATAACTTAATGTTTTAATTTAACTTTTACTTTGAACTTCAGCGGTGTCTTTTTACTTTTGACCGAATTGATTGCAATTATATGTGTATCTATATAAATATATAAGTACATATATAAAATACATATTAATGAATTGTTAATTACAATTAATAATTACATATTAAGAATATATTACATATATAATATATATATATATATATTTAAAAAAGATATACATATTAATTAATTGATAAAGCAGGGTATGCTCCAAGGAGATCAATTACATTAAAAAGGGCTCACATCCCCTCTCTTCACACTTAATAAAATCAAACTGCACCCCTTATATGCAATTATAATATGGTAGATCAAATCAAGCATTCTGATTGGTTGAGAGTGAGTCACGGGGTGTATTTTATTCAGCCATAAAGTACTGTACAGCCTGTTTACATTTAGAGCGTTCCATATCAGTGCGCACTTAAAATAACAGCTAGATTTAAATTGCGCGACCGTTAGTTGTCATTTCAAGCTTGACAGTTAAAAACATGTTTGGTGTAAACTTTGATATTTTTGGGGGAATGACTTTTGATGAGAATGTTAGTGGTGAATAATGTATTTGTGGTCGCTGTTTCTGCTCTACAGTCAAACGTTGATACGGCTCACCATCAGGAGAGCAGATAACGCTCTGAGAGAGACTAGTTAGCGGGGAGCGAGTGCATACAACCGGAAACTAAGATGAGGAATGAAAAGGGTTTGATCACAAAATCCTGATAATTTCCAGTGAGACATAATTACGTCGGTAATTTCCCGACGCGAGGCAAGTTCTCTAAACATCATGGAGGAGAAAAGACGGACAGAAGCAGCGAGAGAACTTCTTTACATCGGTGGCTGAGTGTCATCCTCCAACCTGCTTTCAACCGGTCAGTTTTATAGTCCAGTCAGTTTTATAGTCTCGTATGTGCGTCCCGTACACATACGGGACTATTTTCTCTGTCGCTGAAATGCGATACACAACGTTTGGTGGCTACAACTATTTTGTGCTGAAAGGGAGCTTACTATTACTATTTATAAAGTCGCAGGTACCCGTATTATAAAAGCAATAAGGTACTCGAGGCAGTACTGTATCTACAATAATGTACTGTTCAAGGGTGTTGTTAGGCCCGACGCGCAGCAAAATACCAAATAGTGTCCTCCTTTTTGGTGTTATGGATATGGTCACCCTAGGAGCTACAGTCATGCTAGCTCCTTGTGCTAAAATTGCTCACAATGACAATGCACTAGGGACATTTGTCATGTTCACGCGAGTAAGCTAACATTAGCTAACTAGCACTAAACACAAAGTACAGCTGAGGCTGATGGATATACCATTAGTTATGGAGGTATTTGGTCACAAACTAAAGTACTGAACACATTCCACTGTTTACTTGATTTAGAACGGGTATACTTGATCACGGTATACCTGTTCTAAATTTCATGGCAATCCCTCCAATAGTTGGCGAGACAATTCTCTCTCTGAGCCCAAAATGTCAACCTGCTGGTGGCTCCAAAGGAAAAAGTCATGAGTTTTTTTTTTTTTTTAAATGTCTGTACTTAAATTTCATGGGCCATCATGTAGTTGTTGGGATATTTCACTTAGAACTAAAGTAACTGACCGGCTGTCATGTCCTCTCTAAGGATGACATGCATAACCCCCCCGCCCCACACACACAAAAGAAAACGTATCCAGACAAAAGCCTTGTCACATGTTCCAGCAGCATTTGTGTAGCGGCCGTGGCCAATCAGATCCCTTCCTTCATTAACCTTTCGTCACGGCTAACGCAGAGCGCTGACCCCTGATGAACAAGTCACTTAGCTCAGGAGTTATCCAGCTTGTCAGCGATATTATTTATTTAGACGGGGGGATTTTAGATTTTTTTTTTACCACCAGGCAGAATGGGTCTGAGTCCACATCCTCCATGAAGTCTACCAACGCCGTCCCCGCCGGGAGAGCCGGCTCGTTAATAATGAAGCGGAAACAGCTTGTAGGGCCGGAGCTGCTGTCCTGCTGAGTCAACCTGCATTATTAAGACGGGAAGGCAGGGACGGATTTGATTTAGGATGTCACAATGTGGTGACAATACTTTTATTATATCGTATTGAGGATTGTCTAGCAGTACATGTAATTAGAGCAGTGTGATAGACCAACTCAACACAAAGACGAGGTTTCTCACAGCATAGCGCTCTTCCTTCCGACCGGCGTGTCTCTGAGGGCGTTTCGTCTGCTCCGTTCCCGTTCAGGGAACTCATTTCATACCATTGTTGCATTTGCCCCTCGGTTTGTTTGTGTTCACACGCCGGTCCCAAAGTCTGAAACTAATGCCACCCTTTGAAGCAAGCTGTTCTCTCATTGGTCAGAATTTTGTTTTTCAAATAAACTTCCAACGCTCTTCTTCCTCTTTCTTTTGTTTCATTATTGGAGCACCAGCAGAGTGTGATGCTAATTGTTTTTCATTGCTGTTATGTGCTTGCTATACCTCTGTTTATTAAATGAACTAAACTCAATACAGCTACCTGGTTCAGTATTTGGAGTGCGCAGGAGTGACTTAGAGACGCCACATACGTCTCTGGTAGCGGCAGTAACCTGTCAATCACAGTAGCCCCGCCCTAAAGCATTCTCTGCTTTATGGTCTGTTTGACTGTAAATTAAACAATTTACTAAATGAACATCATGCTTTATTGACGAAGACTTGAAACTAGAGATTGAGACATAAACTCATGTTTACTGAGGGAATAAATCAGTCATGAAGTTTCTTTTCTTCTTTTTAACTCATGACGTCTCGTAATGTTGTTACTTTTTTCTGTCACAGTTAGTAAGGGATTACAGTTCAAGATTTCGCCACGTTGTTTTTGATATCTACATGTTTTAAATATTTCAAGGCACCTTTAATGAGCTCAGTTAAAAAAAAAAAACGTAAAGCAATACAAAATGTAACACTTTCAAATATTCCGTCAATCTTGCTGGAACACATGGGAGTTATTAAAGTCCGGAGGTTGAATATTGTTGTGGTGAAGAAGTGCCGCGTGCACATTTTAAGAGGTTAAAAGTCATAAAAGAGGAAGGAAGAGCAAGTCGTGCCTCCATGTGTGGACGCTCAGCGGAGATAACATGGAATGAGAAAAGTTGATCTCCAGGAGGATAACTATTTGAAAGCCCGAGAGCCTAACTGCATTATATTTACGACAATCCCAGGGGACAGGTGTGTACTCGCTGCGTTTCATCGTCGCCAACTTGCGACTTTATTTCTCCAACGCCACAGGGCAACTCCAATAACGTTTCCAATCGAAACTGTTGGCAGCAATGCTCTCTCTCCGATTAATGCAGGCGGAGAGAGAGAGAGACAGAACAGGAACAAGCTTTTCCAGTCAGAAGAGATGTCGCCGCCCTTCATGGAGCGGATGAAAGCAGGCGACTTGAGCTGGGGAACATCGGGAAATCAACACAAGCTGTGTGTCAAAGAAAAAATGTGACTTTTACTGTCTCACGTTTGCCTCATGTCAACACCGGAGTCTACAAAGTCAGAATGTCGCCGGTGTGACGACGTTCCCCGCCGCCTGACATGTCTGGAGACCAAAATACATCCCGACGCAGAACGCTGACACGTTCTTTTATTGCTGTTTGCAGGTTACAGACAGATCGGGCATATGCATATCTTCACCTATGCTGAAGTGTTTTTTTTGGGGGGGGCATTTTTCTGCAGCTAGAAACAACTCAATGTAGGATTTTAACTTTGCCAACTATCGCTGGAACTATGATAACGCTTATACATAAAAAAATAAAAAAAGTGTTCCATGCCATTTCTCCCCATGGGAAAGTTCTTTACATGTACACTCAAATTCCACTATTATTCAGAATACGACAACATTATGAATCTTATATGGTACATGTAAGCATTGTATTCCGTTTGGATATTCTAAATTATGCCTTATTCCGAATGGAGCGTTTTCCGATTAAGACGTGTGGAATATGCCGATAAAAAAATCCCACGTTTCTGGTCGGAATTCTCCTTCACGACTACTTTTATGCATCATGAAGGACTTGGATATCAACAGGATTTTAGATATGCGCAAATATCGCAAAGCCGTCCATTTCTAGATGACGGTTGAAGGAAAGAGAGAGTGAGGCTGTGTGTCTTTGAAAAAAGATTATTTTGCAGCATCGGGCCAATTAGGGCATATTTTGACGTCGCCGTGGGGTTCACTGCCCCGGTGATGAGCGGCGTGGTGTCGTTCGATGTCAATGGGAATATGCACGGCTGCACGTAAATGGGAATAATAGAGGAATATGTATTTTCATTAGCCATGTAAACAGCAGTTAGGAGTATTGTCTTTTTTCTTCTTGTAAGGGTAGTCACCGTTGTCATGTCACTTCGACTGATTGGAATGAATGAGAGACTTTAGCTGAGATTTAAATGGTTCTTCTCCGCTCGCAGAATGAAAGGTAATAAAATACTCAAAATGTCTCCCCAAAATGTTCAACTGGTTCCTTTGAGCCTCCTGGTGGGAAAAGAGAAACCTCCCTCGGGGTAAATTGGAGATGGGGACACTTTTACTGCAGCATCATGTTGTAACTTAGGCTCTTAAATATGCACACCCATCCATATAATGTTATTTAACACAGCTGTCTTTGCAATGGACTGTTTGAGTGTCTTGTTGTGTCATAAACATTACCCAGAAAGCCGAGACGGTGTGAGATCAAAACGAGAGAGAGAGCGAGAGAGATGATAAACACGAGGAACGAGTCACTGTGATTTATAGCGGCGGGGAGTCAGAGGCCTTGATGTTTATGAACTCGACGAGCCAGTTCCAGTTCTGTCTTTAGTCCTTCAATCACCTCTCCAGCACCGTTCCTTGCACTAACCCTGCCAGTCAATTAAAGCCAATGCCAGCAGGAAGGGCGGGGGAGCTGATCAATATTTTACGAAAAAAGCTGCTCAGCCAGACAGAGAGAGGCGGTGGTGATGTCAGAGACGGGAAAAAAACAAAAAAAAAACACCCACTCAGACTCTCACTCCAGAGGTAAACAAAGAACATCTGTTACACAACGTGAGTTCTATCAATCTGTTTGGATCAAAACTAAAAGGTTTGCAGATCCGATGTCACATGATCATCTGAATCGGTGCCGTCGACTTGACGGCTGGTGATTGTGCTCGAGTCAGAAGAGCGGCCTTGAGGTGGTTTGAGTGGAAATTAGTTGTTTAGACCTGAAAAGTCAAATTCTCGGTTTAGGCGACACAACTTTAGCTTAAGGTTAACAAGAACATCATGGTTTGTGTTGGCGACCGCAACGTAGTGAATACATTACGGTACAGTCAACAATGGTCTGAAGCAAGCGTAAAGTCAGCGTTTACTTTTGGTTTTACGCGGGTCACGAACAGGGGCCTCCTGGGTGAAAGTCCTGTTTGTTTTTTGCGAAAACTGGAAGCATAATTTGTGAAACGTCAACTGAGGGCTCCCTGATCTGAGAACTGTCGGTCACGAGCGGGGGAGGGGAGGGACACATTTGGACGCAGCGCCAGTGCACACACTGAATAACTGGCATCAAACATCGGAACAGTTAATCTGGTGTGATCTGGACATCACTGCCATCGCAGAGGGAGGGCACCGATCTATTTTAGTCGTTGGTTTTCCAGATGGGCAGGGCGGAACAATAGCCATCAGGCTGTGACCCAAACACCTGATCCTGTTAAATTAGTTTATCAGTGTCAGTTCACCAAACATCACCAAAAGACACCTTCTCACCTACAGATATTGAGCCATGCAGACTTCTGGTTTTGAGATATCTACTGACGATATTGGGACTATTTCCTCAGTCGAAAGTAGTTCCTCTCTTAGCAGTTTCAATCCAAACATACTGATATCTGCTTTGAAAGTCAGTCAGAGTGTGATTTCAATATCTCTGTGTATCCGTGCATGTCGTTCTGGTTGTTCCTGCGTTGGTGTCTGCAGGTATGGAGGCTGCGCTCCACCCATCGCAGTAATGTAAACTCTGGATTAAACATCAACCAGGAGTCAACACCCCCCCCCCCCGAAGCTGCCTTGACCTCGCGTTCCTCCCTCCTGTCAAAGGCAAACAGACTCTGCCTGTGTCAGGGTTTCTTTCTTATCAACAGTGAAGGATGGGACATTTACCAGATCGGTGAATGTCTGTGTGTGAGAGGCGTAACATCCTTTTTTTCTCACCAGACTTAAAGTATTCCCAGAAAATGCAGCATTCCTTGTGTGTGTGTGTGTGTGTGTGTGTGTGTGTGTGTGTGTGTACACAAAAACGAGTTCCCACAGGTGGGTGGTATCCGAGCTGAGCTCCGACAACTCATCAATCATCTTTCACAGGAATTAGGGACAGGCGATGATGCCTCACGCTTTGTAACACACACACACACACACACACACACACAGTTATAATTGCTTCCGAAAAGACAAGCGGCTCTTCGGCATGTCTGTGAATCCCTTCTTACCTTTTTAGAATGGTGTTGTTATACCAGTGTAATGGAGGCTGAATGAGGGGGCCGATTGAAATTTGATAAGATCAGAAGCAAGCTCCCGGTTTTAAAGAACCCAAAGCTGTTAGGTGTTAGATTTAAGATTCAGAGATTTGAAGGAGGAAGAGAAGCTGCAGCTGGCTCTGCGGATTTGAAAAAAATAGTGATTTCAATGATTCATTTTGTGAACCTGTACTTATTGACTTTTGGGCTGGTGGCTTGTAATTCAAAATTGTGACGCCCAGGTGTTATGAAACTCTGCTCTGGAGGATAAAACAAGCCCACCCTTTCACTATCATGCGGGCTGGGTGGGTTTCTCATTATTCAAAGGGGTCAAGACTGGGTGGTGTTACGAGATATACGTCCTCAGATTCTGCAGCTAAATTACATAAAACCGGCATTTACTAGGCTAAGGAACAGGCTGCGGTGGCGGGTTTACAATGACAGTAGTGACACACACTTGTAAAAAACAAATAAATCATAAAATGAGTCGATTAATACTGAAATGAAAAGGCCTTTTTTTTTTTTTTAAATGGCTCACCGATTATTTGTTTCAGGAATTCCCTGAAACACTGCAGTTTTTAGCAAAGGGTTTGGGACTATTTTCATCTGTGGATAAACACATATTTGGTGCTCTAGTGAGTAGCGCCGACTGAAAATAAACACAGTGTGTGTTCAGTTGTTATGAAGGAACATGTTGGTAGGATCAATTAATTGGTGGTTCTGGTCTTTTAGTGTACTTTGTTGGCTAACAATGCGTGTGACTCCAACGTAACCTGTAATCTGTCTGCAGGAAGTGTTGTCATGCGAGTTAATTACATTTCATTGGTAGTATTCCATCGAGAGTGGCAGGAAATAGCCCTGCCCCAGTCCTCTTGAGCTACCTGGGAGTCCAGGACCTGTGCTTTGGACACATTTAAGGGGAATTTCAAGGGGACACTTTGGAAAATAACGTATGCACTTTCCTGCTGATTGTTAGAGGAGAAGATTGATACCACTCTGCTATTTATTGTATTAACATGAGACTGGTATCAATCTTCTCAATGAACTCTCGGCAAGAACTCGAATATATGCACCTTAAAATGTTGATACCGTGCTTGTGTCCACTAAATCCAACAGATGTCCAGTCTTGTAACTTGGAGAAAATGACACGCAGCCCTACGAGTGATTTTACAGGTGATGCTAATGAGAGCGACACACCGAGGGGAATGATGCGAGAGAGAAACCAGGCGAGAGGGCAAGCGCCACGCAGGAAGTCCACTCTGACTCCAGCCTCTTCATCGTCACCTACAGATGAATACACGGAAACAGATGCTGCCTTTCACTTTCCTGTCCGCCACTTCCTATTACCTCTGCAGCTTGCGTGTTCGTAGAACGCGTGTGAGTCTGGCTCTGCTCTCGTCAGCATAGCTGGAAATGTTGGTGTGTGTGTGTGAGAGAGGGTAGAAGAAATACCCTAATATCCAGCTGCTATTTTTTGCTCTCGAGCTAAATCAGCACAGCATCATCAGCTAGCTAAGCGGTGCATGGTGAGCTAGCTTGCCCAGCTGTGCTAGGTGAGCTAGTTAGTTCAGCGGTGCTAAGTGAGCTAGCTCGTTAGTTTAGAGGTGCTAGCTTGTTAGTTCAGCGGTGCCAGGTGAGCTAGCTCGTTAGTTTAGAGGTACTAGCTTGTTAGTTCAGCGGTGCCAGGTGAGCTAGCTTGTTAGTTTAGAGGTGCTAGCTAGTTAGTTCAGCGGTGCTAAGTGAGCTAGCTCGTTAGTTTAGAGGTGCTAGCTAGTTAGTTCAGCGGTGCTAAGTGAGCTAGCTCGTTAGTTTAGAGGTGCTAGCTAGTTAGTTCAGCGGTGCCAGGTGAGCTAGCAGTTTAAAGATGCACGCTTTCTTATGCGAAATGAAACAGCTGGCGTGTTGTTTGGTAGAAAGAAAGTAGTTCCTTCACCAAACTGCTCACAACAAGGTTTGTGGAATATCCGGGTCATGATGATTTCTGACAGCAACATTGATGTTTATTTGTTATCTGTATGGGGTACACTGTCATTTTTTAAAGATGCAACCCAAACTATAATATTACTAGTTTGAAATAAGCTTGACTTCCCACACAAATGTTGCCAAGAATGTACAAATACTTCAACACATTCCAATAAATTTGTTTTCTTTGGAACCAACATGGTCCATTAACCAATTTAAGACGTCTTAACGGCACTTCTCACAAGCTTAACTCATTTATTCTGACCCAGTTGCCGTGTGATGTTTACACACATCGACTGGGAACAAAGTGACTCAAACAACCGGGATAAGAGTTATCCACGCAGAGCACACATTTGTTGTTTAAAAAAAATCACCGCTTCAGTTCTGTTTTTATGTCATTCTCACAGCACGTTTCTCTTTTCCCCCTCGCAGCCTTGTGTAACCTAATTTCTGAAAGCGCGTTTGAAGTGGAGACTTCTGCTGTTATCAGGAGGTATGAAGCTGCAGCGCTTGCCAGGACTGACAAGCGAGACCCTCCCAGGTTAGTCGAGTGCCCATCCACCGCGGTGCAGAGATATCAGGTTCAGAGGGACTCTCCTCCACTTTCCCCTGGAATGAAAGAATGCGATTGTAGATTAGCTCAACGGGGAGGATGTTAGGAAACGGGAGGCAATCATTAACCTCCTTGGTTCCTACCCAGCTATGGATTTAAAACTCTCTCCGAATTCCTGTCTTGTAAACATTTTCCTCCATCCGTCAAGCTTTGATCCAACTCACGCCATCAAACCACGTGTTTAAAAACTGCAGCCGTAAACAAGCATGCTTCTAGTCAAACACGTAAGTGAGAATGCAGTTCAGTTGCATAGTTACGTAATCTTCAGGAAGGGCGGGTTGTGATGGCATAAGCACACCGAAGCTTCCTCGTTCAATGACCCGACATCCACCTAGTCACTGAAATCTGATCGAGAACCTCAAACTGAGCGAACAAACCAACACGTGAACGATGGCTACGATTGCTACATACGTGAACGATGGCTACTAATACGCTACATACGTGAACGATGGCTACTAATACGCTACATACGTGAACGATGGCTATTAATACGCTACATACGTGAACGATGGCTAATAATGCGCTACATACGTGAACGATGGCTAATAATGCGCTACATACGTGAACGATGGCTAATAATACGCTACATACGTGAACGATGGCTAATAATACGCTACATACGTGAACGATGGCTAATAATACGCTACATACGTGAACGATGGCTAATAATACGCTACAGGCCTCGTAGCCTTCAGCTGCCAGGACGTCCCAAACAGCAATTTACTGGATTCCTCCCTGTGAAACGTCACAAGGGGCAAAAAAACATTTCTCATGATGACAAACCCTCCTGAAAAAAAACTGAAAATACACATTATCCATCATTATGCCTCCTGAAGAGCTCAGAAAATATATAGAACTCTTCAAAGCAGAATAAGCATATATTATATTGTGCGAGTAAAAACGTCCAAATGTTAATGTTCAACTGAGACCTTAAAATAGATGTAGTTTCCTATAAAGACAGAACACACCAGCCGGAGAAACAAATAAATCTCCAAGCTTAATGTTTCTCACACGATGATTTCATAGTGAACACAGGTATGAGACCCTCCCCCTCACGTTTTCTCTCCAGGTTTGTGCAGTTCTGCCTTTGATCCTGAACTACCGACTCAAACGTCACAAGGTCAGAGGGTGCACTCCGTGCATTCCACAGCGTTTAATAGGTCACTAGCAAACAGGCTTGAGACATGGGACGAAACTAAATCGTTTAATTACAGGAAGGAAGAAAGAAAAGAAAAAGCTGTGGGGAAGATAAAACTAAAGTTCCCATGATCTGCTCCTCCTTTAGTGTTAAATAACCTTTCAGTATCACTGAGCCAAGTATCAGTGTGGGCTTGTATTAAGCCACGCCCCCTCAAACCACTGCACACCGTGTTTTCTCTCATGACATATCAATAGTGGCAGTAAATCAACAGCGCGTTAATGACCAGGGAGACACTTCCAGGTAATGAAGAAACAGAGGGAACAGTTTGATATACACATCGTTAGGATGAACCCACACACACACACACACACACACACACACACACACACACACACACACACACACACACACACACACACACACGACTGACAGAATAGAGGCCACCTTCTACGTCGAGGACAAAGATGCGTGGATGTGAGTGTTCCGAAGTAAAAGTAGGGTCCTTGTCGTCGAGGAGGAGACGAGGCCGAAGGATAGTAACAGAAAGAAGCTCAGGAGTTCCTCGGGAGGTTTGGCCGGTCAGCACTTTAAGGACTCGTCCACGTCCCTTTTCCATAAGTCGGATCGTGGCATTACTTCCGGTGTGGGTTAAAACGTCTCATCTTAAATCAAAGTGTTGACTCAACGTGGATGTGACAATATGGACCAGCAGTGCTCAGAAAACAATAAAAAGAAGTTGTACGTCTATTCCTGATTTTTTTTAAAGGGCTCAATACGGAATTCAGAAGGTTTCTATCGTTTCCACGCGGCTCTGCTGAGCGGCGGCCTTCGGTCAGCCAGCGTTGCGCAACAGAGAGGCTCACGTGCGCTAACATGCATTTAATCAGGCCAACCTGGCCAGGCTGCATAAGCAAGCAGTGAAGCTCTGACGACAACAGAGCGACCTCATCCTCTGCTCAGGTAGACATCGCTCCACCACATCTTTACATAGCTGCTATAGTAATGCTATTCATTTTGAATTTAGCACCTTTAAAAAAGGTCAGCTTTGGAATGTTTTTTGTCATTGCTACTTTGGTTCTTGCCTCCGCGGGAGTCAGTATTTTACTCAGTCGCTTGTCAAATATATCAAATATGATCATTTGAACCAGGGAGCACTGTTATTTGTATTGTATTATTATCTTAGAGCATAACTGATAAACCCCAACTGACCTTTGAATTAATATGAAATAAACACAACAGACTGTGAGAACTGTCAACCCTATGTAGCAGTGACGTAAATATAAGAAGTTCCAACCGAGACTCAAGATAATTACATGATAGGATTGTGGTTTTGGAAGCCCAATGAAAAAAACTGACTCATTTCGCGCACACACACACACACACACACACACACACACACACACACACACACACACACACACACACACACACACACGCACGCACACGCACACACACACACACACACACGCACACACACGCACACACACGCACACACACACACACACACAAATAACATTCAGTCTCCCATTAAAAAGAATATCAATATTTTATTAGTGCCAACTGTGCATGACAATAAAAAAAACAGGGTCATTAAGGGTCAACTGGAAACGAAAAAGCAGTGTCAAAGTAGATCTGCTTTACATGCACATGCCCGTGTGCACGCACTCAATATAATTCAAACGAGGTATAAAGAGACTAGCTTACTACTCTGGTAGAAATCTGGCCTTACAGGCCTGGAGGACCTGAGCAGGTCACACGACTCCCCACATGACACTGACGTTTAATTGTGTCCTCATGCGATGGAGTTACCCATTTGGTCCATGATCCCCTGATTTGCATAACTAACTAACGAACGAACGAATCACTTCACTTGTTCCATCCCGTCCCTCTCCCGTCTTCGGTGTCAGATCAGCGCAGACTCCCTGCCGTTCCGGAAGGGGACGCTGGTCTGATGCCGGGAAGACAACTCCCTGGAAGACAAAATGAGGCAAAATGAATGCATAGCTCCAGAGAAGAAACGCAGGGGGAAATGTGGTGATACACGTTGTTTGGATTCAAGCAATGTTTGTTCTTCAAGCTTGAAGGTTAATTGTTTTATCTTTGAATCCAGATACGTGGAAAAGATAAATAAATACATAAATAAATCCTCTCAACATAGAAGATATTTACATGTAAAAAAGAAGAAGAAGGTAAAGCATTGGAGCATTGTAGTGAACAAAAGACAGACTTTGTATGACTTAATATTTTACATTTTGTAATTTCCCCTTTCTGGTCTTCATACCATTCTAAACCACTGGGAATTTCCCAGAGTTCATTGAGTTATTGGTTATGGTTTCCTGATAATATCCTCCCTCCCAACCGTACCACAGTTCCTCTGAAACCCGACCAAGATGCACGTTCTCAGAGAGCTAATTGGCCAAAAACCCGACAAACCCCAGGCATTTGTGAACGCCCTGGGGTCGTGAACCGAAGTGGTCGGTCGAACTAGAGCCACATGGAAAACACATCTGGGAAGAAAACACAAAACGGATGAAAGATGAAATAATCTCCACAAAAACACTCCATGAGTTATTGAAACTATGTACATTTTGTAGTTTTTAAGATGTACTAATTTTTATGAGCAGAGTGCGAAGGCGTTTCATCTGGAATAGAAATATTTCCCCAAATCTTATTTTCCCCCTCAACAATTCTGAATGAACAAAGTACTTTTTGACATATACCGTACTTTTCGGGTTACAAGCCGCTCCTACGGCTGATCAGTGTCCCCGCTGTAGCAAGCTAGTAGCGCTGCTAGTTAGCGCTGCTAGATAGCGCTGCTAGATAGCGCTTCTGCTGCTACCGGCCACTGCTGCTGCTACTGCCCGCGTCCCCTCTGCCCAAGTCGGGTGTCGAGCCTGGTCCCGCTACCTTCGGTGGTTTTCAGGGAGCTAGCGGAAGTTAGCGGGGAAGTGACGGAGCACTAGCAGGAGCCCCAGCTGGCTACAGCGGGGAGCTGTCGGGGACACTGACCGAAGGTAGTAGCGGCTTATAACCCGAAAAGTACGGTACTCGTTTTTATGAGTAGAGTGCAGGTGCCCAAAACGTATTGATGTCATTTGCGAGCATACAGAATATAAAGACAGAAGCCTTCGCTTTCCACTGCAAAAAGAATCAACGATTGACTTAAACGGGATCATGCGGGCAACGATCTCCCGCTGGTTTTAAAGCGTTAAAATGCCGGACTTGGACTTTGGTGTGAGGGGGGGACCTGAAAGAGAGATCGTGTCTGTGGGAGAATGCTCCTGGTTGAGGGCGCGTCCACTGTGTGTTTGAGTCAGCGATTACCCTGAGCAGGTTAGTCACGGCGGCTTTAGCCGCGTGAGGTTGCAGACAGACCTCGGGCCCCGGCGGCGAACGGCCATTCACTGGGGGCCAGCCCTCTGTCTGGTGTTCCCCACAATGTCTGTCGGGGTAATTCTATGGGAGAATTGACAGTACGGCAAACGGTGCTCCTCGACACCGGCCCCACGCCGCACAAGCACACGGCCGAGTCGGTCGCCGAGGCTAAGCGGATCCCGTGGAGCCAAACCAGCGAGGTGGGCCTCTCGCTATTCAGTCTGCAGCCTTTAAATGAACCCGGATAATCACACTTAAACCCAGAGAGGCTAAGTTGAAGAAACTGCGGCGCACCTAATGTAATGGTACCAGAGTACGACGACATATGGCTCAAACTAAAACCCAACACGGACCAGCTGCCACCCACGCACAGGCCCTACTAAACAAGACCGTATAGAACCAGGCATAGAAATGCTCTCACTCCACGTCTGGAGCCGGACCTCTGGATGCGGATGCAGTTTCCTCCTGTCGAGGGGGAACAGGAGACTTGTGATGAAAGCCATAACCATCTCCTACCTTTGATCTCTATTCAGTCTCTTCATTCACCATCACGTTGTGTCAAGATGGGGAAAAAAAAGATGCAACCATTTCTTGATGACAGCCATTCCTCATGTGCAGTCTCTCTGCTGGCAACCCCTCGCTGCACCTGGCTGTTCACCAAGAAGTAGTTTCAGCACGCAAGTCGCCATATCACTGAGATGTTGCTGTTCATAGTAACACTAACGGCGGTCTGCCCACTACTTTGGTCCTAGGGCTGTCAACTAATACCGTATATTTGAATATTCCACTCTATTCCAATCGGGAGAAAAACAGACATTCCAATATCAAAATGTGACGTTGAAAGGAGTAATGTTCTTGCTCTGGGTATGAGACGTCCTGGACGAGCCCCCAAATTGTCACAAACCGACCCAGAGTAAGTAACTAAAAAAAAGGAACTAATTCAGGAATAAAGTTTAAACTAATTTAATTTATTGTAAACTTAAGCTAAAATAAAAATAAGTAATAATATGTTCGCCTGGTGATGGAACACAAAACCTAACCAAAACTGTACGGTGGAAGAAGATAAATGATTTTCTTGAAGCTCGGCAATGCAGGACTTACTATTTCCACTGTGCCACTGCGTTTTGGTCGTTCAGCTTGAAGATGTTGTCCCCCGATTGGTTTCAGCATGCGATAACGATCATAAACCAGAGATATGGACCTCCACTGACAGTCACGGTTCATATCTGCTATGCATCTGTTAAAAACATCCCCCCCAAACCTCAGACCATAAGAAAAAAGAAAAAGGACAATGGTACCATTCATGTCGACCAGGAGATACTGAACTAAAATATGACATGTTGAGGCCTGGCAGACTGAGCCCCGCATGATCTGTCACTAATGTGGAGTTCAGTGTACCACGGTTTGCTCCCCTATCCAACAACGTTGCTGACTTAATGCAGTTTCCTGTCATAAGGAGCCCCAATGGAACCGCTAAAACATTTAGACTGGGTGTCAAGTTGGGACCACGCTACAGTGGGGTGAGAATAATTTAGACAAAAGGCATGCAGATTACTCTGCATGCCTTTTGTCTAAATTATTCCCACCCCACTGTAGCGTGGACAGAGCTCTGTATCACACACACGGCCATGTTAAGTCTATTGTGGGCCCCCAACAGAGTGTTAGTCTGTTGCACTGAGCTCAGGTTCCTTCCACACACGCAGAAAAGATAAAAAGTATACACATCACATACATGTTTATGCATGCACATGTATAGGTATACATAGACAGGTGTGCATGCACTTTGCACACAAGCTTGAACAAAGAGAGGTTATTACCTCTCTGCTCCAGCGGACAAAAAGCATGCATAATTAAAATTCAATTACACTGCGAGGAGAAGGAGGGAACTGGAGAGAGAGAGAGACTCACGGGCAGCCGTAATGTGCTGCACCAGTAAAACCATTTCCCCTGAAGTGACTCGGCAAGTCGCGCCGACTGGGCTCGGTTACCCAAACAAGGTTCTTAGCACAAGTTGGTCGACAAAGTTAGTATACAATGATCTAAACTGAGCAACACTGGCGGCTCCGCGAGGCTGTGCTTTCACAGCATGCAGTTGGGTTAATCTCGTCCAGACCGAGGAAATACAATTAAATTAATTAGCATTTTACTTATGATCTGGTTCCTGTCACACATACTTTTTTTTACAAATGAACCAAGAGAAAAATAAAGTCATCATTTTAGGGATGTCCTCCTGCATCATCAGGACCCACGTGGGAAATACAATTCTGGTGACAAACAGAACTTTATACAGCACTTAATGCCGTATATTTATGTTCTCACTGATTAGAAGCATTATTAGTATTATTAGACTGCAAATCCATCGCATGTTATGTATATGACTAACAGGTAGAGACAGGACCAAGAGGAGGCGTCTTGTTCGGGGGTTATTAGTGTGGGATAGCTGTCACACCCTTTAAAAGACTTAATGAACTTAGGAACGCACCGATAGAAGCACAGTAGTTTCAACCACTCCGACCTTTTAAGTAGGAAAAATACCTACGCTGGTTCCCAAATGATTTGCATAAATTTTACTTTACCTTTTACTGATCAATTATAGGATCACTAACGCAACAGATGGACGTATTAGTACTTTAGCTTTTGAAGCCATGCTAATATCACATGTCTGCCGTCACAGAAGCCTGTGGTTGGTTGGTTGGTTGGTTTGCTTCCACACCACAGACGAACCGCACCAGTGTACGCTTGGAAGAGCGGTTGTTCGGTCCGCATCAGGATTCGATTGACAGCTTCCACACCAGCCCAAACCAACCGTACTAACCGGGCAAAGAAGAGGTCAGGTGTGAAAGCAGCTTTCAACAAAGCAGAGCCTTAAGCTGAGGCTGACAGCAATATTATATGTAAGGCGGCCATAAGCCAAAATATGGGACAATCATACACACTTCATGTAGGTGCTAGCACTATCAGAACAGTATCATAAAGACAAATTATAAACGTCTGTACTATACTTCATGACAATTCAGCCAACAGTTATTTTAGTCTGCACACTGCCAGCCATAAAGAAGCGCTGCTAGTGCGGCTACAGAGCAGCAAACCATCAAGTTGTCAGTTATCATGGAGCCCACACTATCACTAGCTAAACACACTGAATGAATATTATCAATGATGATTTTAAAGATACAGAGACAGAAGGGTCTTTTTCTAGTATACACCCTGTAAAGCCGGGTGGGTCTTTTTTCACTGTTACAATCAATAAAAAGCTAAATCAGCATGTGTAGACATTCAGTATACCCTCAGTGGCTAGCGTAGCATAGATGTGCTAATGCTAGGTAAATAAAGTGCTAACAAACCCGGCTAATGTTAGCGCCAAAGTTGCTATGCTACGATTGGACAGTCTAAATTCAGGGGGCCAACGGGAACCACGCCCAGTTTTGCTTATTGAATGACTTTGTTATTGTTAACATTTCATGAAATCATCAAAATGGTTGGCGATCCATTTTGTGCCAACCAGCTCGATTTCCCCAGACTTGCACTGCATATAAAAGCTTTAATGACAAGACTCATCCAATCTAATTATCTTAAAACTGGACTACAAAATGGCAATGCAGCAGTACGTGTTCCACCTGTGAACTTTTCGTTTGCAGATGTGTGCATTTGTAATATGCAAGTCATACTCATTTCAATGGACATCGGACTTGCTGTAGACGGCCACATAAACTCAGAAGATGAAATTGGAAGCTCACTTTGCCTCAGCTACTGTCAAACAAGCGTCACAACAAACGACTGAAGAAATGACCCAAAGTGCGGGCTGACCGCAAACATCCTCTGAGACTGGGGGAAGGTGTTCCGACAGGTAAATGAAAAGAAAGTGGAGGAGCGATGAATTTGGGGCGGGGTTAACATACCTGGCTCTTCTTCGATGGTACTATACAAAAGGTAGAAAGAGAACACACCGAGGCTGTATGTTTTTACGTTGTGTTCCTTCCTAACTGGCCGTTACTTTAACAACTCGGTGTCGAGCTCTGCCTTTCAAACAGAAACTAAGAGACAATAGAGTTGATCGTCCGCCACCAACCTTTACGGCCCCGTCTCCCTCATCCTGTTCTCTGCAGGTGTTCACAGTGAGACACGGCATATCTCAGATACAATCTCAGATACGGGATATAGGCAGCGCTGGGAAGTTATTAAAGACTTGCAGCGTGCAGTTCATTCAAAGCAGGTTAAATGTAGATCAGGGTAGAATCAGAGGCTCCCATGGCAGGATCTCTGAGATGGTAGTATAAGTCTACTTTTACTACATTTTGGATTTAACACCTCCTGGCCTGTAGA
>JBAMJR010000342.1:482500-516125 GCA_038501785.1 Myoxocephalus aenaeus
ATGCTGTATTGAAGAAGACTTGAAACTAGAGATTGAGACATAAACTCATGTTTACAATGTTTACTGAGGGAATATATCAAGAGAGAAGTAGAGTCATTTTCTCTTAGACTTTCATATAACAGACTTTTTGCTACCAGAGGAGTCGCCCCCTGCTGGTCAGTAGAGAGAATGCAGCTTTAAGGAACTTCAACATAGGCTTCACTTTCATGCAGCATTCTCCCTCAATACTGGACCAATTTCTTAAAATGTCCCTAATGTAAAAATGGGGAAATAGGGTTAAAACAATTAATACTGAAGTATTACTTTTTAACCCCTGTTGCCCGGGTGGACAGATACACATATGCTGATGGTTTATAAAACTGCTAGATTAAATATTATATACACTCAGTATTCAGATCTTTCCCAAAACAGAGATCTCAATTACAAGCCATTATGTCTTACGAGTAAATATGTCTGATTATAATGTAATATGAAAGAGATTAAGAACAAATCCCCTAACATAACAACATAACACTTTGATAAGTGAGCCGTGTCATTGTCTGATTTAATTAAGAAACCATACACGCGTGTGTTTGTCTTTGAGCTTTGGTGGACACACTGACAAAGACAAATACACGCGACTTAAAAGACAAAAAGTAAAACATGTTTGCAATGTGAAACGACGCATGCAACAGAGATTCTGTTTATGTAACCGGTGCAAATATGCGTTGGAGTGCAAAATGATAGACAGAATACTGGTTGAGCTAGTTACACTGTGTGTGTGTGTGTGTCTTGGGAAAAATGTTTTCCTGCCTGCCAACCTGTCTGTCACAATGCTGGTGACATGGGCCTCATACAGCAGGCCTTAAACATCAGCGTAGTACTGTGTGAGCTCTGGTGCTCTACAGCCCTTGAACGAGCAAACTTGATGCGTCACTTACTGTAGAGAGGTGCTTTGCAGTTTCATATATTTTTCCTAAACTTCCTCCGTGTTTTTCGTTGGGGTTAATCTGGTTCTTTGTCGGTTGTGATGTTGTCGGGTGGGCCGAACTTCTCACGCCAGTCAAATAACTCACTTTGCCGTTGTCTGTAAAACAAGAGTGAAGGCACGATGTGCAGCGCTGTCACATGCGCCATCTTCTAGTTTTGATTCTAAACGTAACAGCAATATCTAAATATCAGTAATGCAACAAATGTTTGAAAATATATGGATTTTGGTGTGCACGTTTTTCCGCTTGTCCCTATCTTTCTATTTCAAAAAGTGGTTTCCACTGAACCAATGGGCCAAGAATTGGTTGCCGATTTTCTCAAACTGGTCGGCCAGTGGAAACCTGGCAACCCTTACTACTTGGTTTTTGATAGATCATCAAAATAGAACGGTGAAAAAGCAATAATAGCACGCATCTGCATTTCCCCCCCCCCGCTTGCATGTACAGTATAGGACCGTCTCCAGAGAAATGGATCTGTGGCGTAAAGACTTCCATTTTTTTTCTCTCAAACCAAATCTCTCCAATCATTTCAATTGTGTCCCCTTCATCTGTCTTTCTGCACGAGGGAAGTTACAGAGGGTGGGAATAATGTTGGTGTGTCAGCTGAGCTCATCTTCCTGTGCCATGTCAGCCACATTTCCTCGTGTTACACCCGTCACACACGGCTTCAGCAACACAAACTGACGAACAGAAATGCTTAAACACAGTCGATAGCGACGGTGTGTGTGCACCGCCCAGTGAGATTCTTGGGAGGGACATGTTGTACAGAAGGTGTGTAACCCACTAAACAGGAAACTGCAGGTCTATTTCTGAGCTGTGGCGTCCCCACCCTGCGAAGCGCCATGGAAAAACACAACAGGATGGGTCCGACTCCCGCGGCCTGCCAGTCTCTCGTCTCATAAAACCCATTAGAAAGACTGACGGTGTTTATCAGACACAAACCCACGCGTCTGATAATCGCCCGTCTGCGGTTCTCAGTTGTTGTTTTTTGTTAGGAATATGACATTAAGCAATATCAAACATTCATCAACAGTAAAAATATATTTTGACAGGAGAAGGAAGAAAAATCATTGTGGGGAATGATTTACGAGCCTTTACCAGTCACCGACAATAAAACGTGGTGACAGAATTAAAAGGTTGCCTTTCGACTGAGCAAATGAATAAAGGAATGTTGTGGAGGTGTTTCCAAAAAACACACACTGGAAACAGGTTGACAGGCTTCAGTGAACATTGTTTTGGTCAACCAAACTTTGACAAAACTTTATAAATAACTTAATCACAATTTTTCAGCTATATAAAAGGTTTTGCAATCAGCACTCAAAAGCCAAAATGCTCCATGCGCATGCATGCGCCCCCCCCCCCCCCCCCCCCCCCCACACACACACACACACAGTACTTCTTCAAAAACGTGTCAACCCCTAAGCCTGAAAAAGAGAAATACAATAGCAGGGGTGGATTAACTGTTTCAACCTCATGTAACAAGTGTCTTGTTACATGATTGATGTTTAATATAGTATTGCAGTGTCTTGTGGAATGCCATTACACAGAAATAAACACTGTTATGAATTAAACAATAACCATTCTTACTGATTGACACACCAGATCCTAATCAGTTTATTTTGCATGTCATTGTTCCAGAAAAGCTGAGAGCAAAAAATAAATAAATAACAGGTTTCTCTGGCAGCTTTTTCGATTGATCAGCCAGGAGGCGTTTGATGTGGGCGTCGCCGTCTGTATAATAAGCGCACTTCCTCCCAACGGAGCCTGGAACCAGATTAGCACAGGCTCACGCGCTTCTGGTTGGATAGAGTGAACCTGGATATGCTTTGTGATGTGGGTTTTGCTCAGCTTGCCACACTTATTCGGAGCTTGACCGCAGCTTTCCTCTGCATCCGTCATCTGCCATTAAAAGGGTTCCCTGGGCAAGTTGGATCTCGTTCCTCCCACTTCACTACCTGCTGTCACAACGCAGCGGCTGCACCAGACAATGCTGTGAATTCTGTGCGTGATGCCAAGGTTTGGTACCACTTAGTGCCACTTGGGTTGTCTTTCAAACACAACGGCTACGCAAACCAAACGGTGATTTTACTGTATTGTTGATAGAAATACGCAGAAATGGGTTTTTAACCCCCCAGCCATCCTGAACCTCCTTTCCCCCCAAATAATCCATCTCTCATCTCTCCGTACATCAAGATGACAACGGAACAGTGGGGTTTCAGATGGGGCTCAGCCGTCAGTGGGCTAATGTGCACTGTTGATGAGCATTAGCGATAAATAATTAACCCTTTCCAGGGTTGTGACAAGGACCAAACAGGCTTCGCTATAAGAGTCCAGTCCTCAGATCCCTGCATTGGCTGCCGGTTCCTCATTAGAGTCAACCTCCCTCTACGGTTTAGGTCTTTCTTTGGGATCTCCTAACACGGTGTGAAGCTGCACACCTCTCAGGCTAACTGAGCACGGTGAAGCCGCTTTTTAGTGCCTCTGCTGCTCAGACGTGAGACAAATTGCCAGAAGAGACCTACCCGGTGACCACTGCTTTTAATTTAAACAAATTCTAATTCATCTGGTATGTTTCATTGATTTGATTCTGTGTGCTTTTTTTTTGTTTTTAATCATGTGCAATGTTGTGTAATCTGTAAAACACTTCAGCGTTGCCTCTGGGTATGAACTGTGCTACACAAATACATGTGCCTTGCCATCAAAGATGCATCAATTCAAAATCACCAAAACTGTTATTATAATTAATATAATGTGGTGATTCAATCCCAGTGGGGGGGGGATTAAATTCATTAATTTGTTAACTTTATCAAAATCTAATTTCTTCTATTCTCGTCTCTGACTCTGTGATGTCAAAGTAGTGTTATTACACGGGGGAAATAATCCCTTTGTGTTTTTTAATTATCAGTTATCGTGAGGTGGGGTAGGGCAGTCGAAGGTTTAATTGTATTTCACAGCCGGCGCATCAAGAGGTTGTAATCCATCATCAGTATTTCAACCTATTTGAATCATACGAGCTTCTTACTTGATGAGAGCCGTCCTGGGCGTGTCTTGCTGCTCAGCGCTGGACGATGACGGAGGACACGGAGACGGGGCGATGGAGGAGGAAGATGGAGGAAGGGTCGAGGAACGGAGAGATGGCGGGAGGACCGAGGAGGAGGGAGGGGTCTGGCCCGGCGAGTTCTTGCCGCTTCGTAGAAGGCGGAAGGACTTGACTCCGATGGGCGGGACGAGGCTGTGGTTGCTACGGCGACCGGCCGCCTTGCCAGAAGGTCCTGTGCACGCCCTCTTGAGGGTTGGCTCTGATCTGGAAAAAAAAGAAATTAAACAAAAAAGTTTAAACAACTTTCCCAATGGATGTTTATTGATATGTAAATTGCAGTTGCCAGGAGGAGATGATTACTCATTCTGCAAGGGTTCGAAGCAGGAAATGATGAAGAACTTGTGATGACACTGACAGTATTTTAAATATATATGAAAGTGCAATGTTGTGTCGTGCAGAGGAGGTGGAATCGAGTCTTTGTTTTACACGTCACAAGTAATTCTACAGTCTACAGAACTCAAGTCATGACAGGCACGCTCTGAATCCCAAACTTTGAGTCATAAACAAGGAATAATGTGCTTTTCACCAAATGTAATGCCATTTTAACAACATGGGAAAAAAAATAACATAAAATAAAATGGAACATAATCATAAAAAAATTAAAATGAACTGTCAGACTCTCTGGGAATCACTTTCGATTGCCTCCACAAGGCTCTCAACATGGATACGCCTGAGGCGGCGGCTCGAAGCTGAAGGCTACAAACTACAGCAAACATGTTGACGGAGCCAACAGCGTTTACCGGGAGCGAGCCACTGGGGCCCGATCACATGCGGTAACGGAGCCGGCCCGATCTTTTTTTACAAATACTGCAACCAAGAAGAATCATCCAAGTAGATCTTAAAATATCAAGAGATGGATGGTGAAAGGCAAAACATGTTAAACTACATTTCAACGCAGGCCAAATAAATTGCCTGTGGACACAATGAGTTTCATTGGGGCAAAACTGCAAAAGGCTGCGATGTCAGTAAACTCTATATGCCAGTGGGCTAGTGACTGGAGGTCAAAACAGTATTACAAGCATGTCTGTAATATTTATCATAAGGGCCAAGTTTCTGACCGAATATCTGGGAGTAAAACATGAAATAGTAATGCAGGTTGTTATTGGATTCTGATCCTGCAACTCCAAGCGGTTATGTCAAAAAATGACCGATTCGGGTCCTGACCTGAAGACGCAAGCCATCAGCTGCCAAACTACCCGGGTTCAGAGGCGACCTCGGCATGGCCCAGCCGACATAAATCGTACACATGACAAAAAAAAGTAACAGTGCGGGGAAGCAGCGAAGGAGTCCGCCATCTCTCTTCCTGCTCACCTCACGTTGAGAGCTGCACATGTGCGGGACGATGCAGGAGGAAGATGGAGGAAGCCTAACCCTAACCCTCACACCTTTTGCAAATCAAACGTTTGACACAATAAACGATGCTAATGTTGCATCGTTCATTTGTATCTGTCGTACTCAAAAGCTGAAATGGTCTGGCCCGTCTACATTTCCTGCTTTTGAAAAATCTCGAACCTGGGTGAATTAGTAATTGAATAACTCTGGAGTAAAGGGCGCATATTTAGTATGCAGGAGGAATTCTGAGAGTCAAATGCCACAAAGGAGTGCAGAGCACTCCTACCATTGTTCCAGTGCGGCCTTCCCGCGGCGCGTCTCCCGGTTTCCTCACAAATTCAACATGTCTGACAATAACTCCAACGGAGACAAAAGAGATGCTTAGACAACACAATGCAGTGAGAGATATGTCACACGGCCGTGGTACAGTGTCAAGTGACCGTGGTATTCAAGCAGTGTGACCCTTAAGGCAAAGTAAGGGCAGCGGGTCTTGAACTTTGACCCCCTACGAAGGAAGATCTACACAGCAAGGCCTGATATGATCCAGGTCCTCAGCGGGAGATTTGTTTCTTTGATGTTTGGAGTGGCAGCCGACTTTCATTATTCAATTCAGTTTGATATGACGGCGAGAACAAATATTGTAAATATCTGTTGAAGTCTAATTCAGTTGAATAAATGTGAGCTCCGCCTTGTAAGAAAAAAAGTATTCGTCATATTTGTTTGCATGAAAATGAAAAAAAAATTTTTTAAATGCTGTGTGGAAAGAGTCTTGCTTGCTTGACATCTTGCTGAGCTGGATGTCATCAGATTGGCAACATAATTAATTTAATAAAAAAAAATGGAACAGTTGCGGTCTGTGGGATAAAAAAAAAACGCTCCAGCTTTAAATGACTTCCCGCCTCTCCGCTGTCCTTCAGCCAGTGGCGGGCCGTGGATTTTACCAATTATAAAATAGATATAACTTTTAATTATAAAGAAATTTAATTAAATTAGAAAATAGCTATAACTTTGTGATTCTGTTTAGGCCAGCAGAGAAGGCTTAGCAGGCCCTGACGGCCCACCACTGCTGAAGGCAGTGCCGCTAACTCTTAGAGCACCAGAGGCTAAATATTGTGCGATCGCTGCGGCTCTTTCCACAAAGCCGCACAAAGCCGCGACAAACGTTTGCATAACAGAAACTTAGATCGGATGATTACAAAAAGTAATCTTCTTAACGGATAGATAAAGCCGCCAATATTACGCGTTCCAGGTCTGAAAGGGCTTAATACCGAAAATATAGAGTTAACAGTCTCTAGTTTTCTTTTAAAGTCCCAGTGGAATGAAAAATACATTATCCCAGTTTAAATCCTGTGTCAATTGTTCATTTCTCTCTCGTGTGTGTCATGTACATGCCAACGGCGGTGGAGTTTTTCCCGGCGGCATCGGGGGAGGCTGCGTGTACTCCTACCATTGGTGTCGTCCTCCTCCGTCCTCGCCCACACACTTTTTAGCAGCCCAATCAAAATGTGAAAGATCTGATTTAAACCCCTCTTGGGACAGTACCACGCTAAAATATCTCATCCCACTGTGAAATGCGTCGCAGTACGAGAGCTAAAGAGGCTCCAACTTCCGTTTCTCTTTTCCTCTTGCGCTCCCCCCGTAACTCAGCGGGCCTCGGCCTCGTTGTTTGTTGGGTTTTAGTCTCGTTATTAGGACTTACTGATGTTTCAACATCTGGCAGACAGCATTGTCCACTTCTGTCCTCTACCGCTAATTTGCCGCCCGATTACACTCAATAATCCCTTTGGTGACCCCGAGTGACCCGCAGCCTGGTTAAAACAAACCGAAACCACTAAACACGAAGGACTAAGCCTGCGAGGAATGACAAGTATGCTTAAAACACACGCGCGCGCGCGCGCACACACACACACACACACACACACACACACACACACACACACACACACACACACACACACACACACACACGAGTGACAGCCTTTTGTTTTGAGCGGTGTGCCTGTCAGAGGGAGAAAAAAAGAAGGAAAAAAACAACGTTACAATGACAGGATTAGAGGACTATTGTGAAATTCTAAGTGCTGCTGAAGGACCAGCTGGTTTTATTACGAGGAAACAATACCTGAAGACATCGTGGAATAGTGCAACTTTCGAATGGTAAATAAACCAAAAAGTGGGTTCCACAAAAGGTGCAGACGTCACTCACTTGAGAGCAGCATAGCAACATAGCAACAGGGAACAGCTCGTCTTTACCACTGTTTGATGCTTTTACGTGAACATTAACGATGTTAAACATGCTTTTAAATTGCTTATTGTATTATGCAGTGTAAAAGCTCACAAGTGTGAATTCCTGAGTTCACTGAATAAGTACGACAAAAAGAGGAACGTGAGCTGTAAAAATGTCTAAAGCTCAGGGTCTGATGAGAAGTAACGCCGCTTCAGTCTTTATTATACGTGGTTCTATAAATAACGCATATCAAGAATAAGACACAGACATGGGATTTTCTGACGTAAAATGTTTTGAAAGAGAGGTCGTGACGCACAGGCTTAATGAGCTGCAGAGTTATAACCAACCAGCTTGTTACGGTATGTGTGGTTATTCTGTAGCGGCTTTTGCACGCGATATAATAAAAAGGTAAACACGGGTGTCAGGAAAGCTCATAAAAGGGCTGTATTTAAGGAAACTTAAGGAAAGAATCCCGTGTTAACTTTTAAAGAGGAGAAATAGAAAGCATCCTGGCTAGAAACATGACAAACCGGCGTGGGATTTACACGGCACAGGACAGGAGGGCTCGAGAGCGGGTGAATTAAGAGCCTGTAAAAATCTCAAAGGATATTAAAAGCCAAACCCGACCCAGCCACAGCCTGTTCACCCTGCTGCCGTCTGGAGAGAGATACAGAAGCATCAGCTGCCAAACCACCAGACTTCAGAGCAGCTTCTTTTCCTCCTCCACCCTCCACATATTTGTTTTGTGTGTTTTGTCATGTAGCAAAATGACTACAATCTGCATTTCATTGCTAAACCCAGTTTTACAATGACAATAAACTAGCTTTGCACGGCGGTGCGCAGCGGCATTGTGCTCTGACGCGACAGTTCACAAATAAGAGGCTGCAGTTTGTGTCCCGTCAAATAAGCCTCTTGACTCAATATTCTGTTATTGCAGCGCATTTGAAAGCGTTTTCTGTTGTAATTTGCTTGCTCTTGTTGAAAAATTCCTAAAATGGTTGACAGCAGAGTGACAAGGCCCTGGGAGAGTGGTGAAGTCTGAGACACAATTTCCTGTGAAATATCAACAAATCGCTTTATGCCGCCTCATGTACCTCCTCCTTGTTCCCGCCTGTGCACCGAAATACCACAGAGGTCAGGGGACTACCAAACGGTCAGAGTTGGTTGTTGCGCCGCCATGACGAAGAGGGCCCTACGGTGTGAATTTGGGCAATAGTCCAGAAAGACAGAGAGTTAAAAATGTAAGGAAAAATAATGCAAACTGAGATATGTAGGATGTTGCCACACAGAGTAAATAAATGACATCATGAGCTTCAGAAAAGGCTTACTATGGGGCAGAAAAATAGCAGCCACATGCTAGAATTTACATTAGGATGTCTACAGTGAAAGGTAAAAGAAACAAGGCATGTCTTTTTGTTTGCAATGTGTAACCTCTGTCCTCACCCGTCACTTCTCCCCGCTGCATCCGTCACCGCGACGTCGCCACCGGTCCCCTGCACCACCGGCTGCTGAGCCCCGCCTTTCTGCTGACTCCGCCTCTGGGTTCTGATCTGAAAGAGGAAGCAAAAGAGGGGCTCGAGTTAGAGCAGGGGACAACCTCTGTTTCCGCCGAGTGAAGCCAATGCGGAAGAGTCCGAAACCTTGTATTCTCTCTACTGACCAGCAGGGGGCAACTCCTCTGGTTGTATAGAAGTCTATGAGAAAATGACTCCTTTCTTGATTTATTCCCTCAGTAAACATTGTAAACATGAGTTTATGGTCGTAATCTCAAGTTTCAAGTCTTAAACAACATGTTCATTTAGTAAATTATGATTCATTTAGAGTCAAAGATAAAGCAGGGGTATGCTTAGGGCGGGACTACCTTGTGATTGACGGGTCTCTACCGCTACCAGACATATACGCCGTCCAAATGAACTTCCGTTCATTTGGACGTCAGTCCACAAACCAACAGGTGACGTCACGATGTCCACTTCTTATATACAGTCTGTGAGTCAGAGTGACGCTGCCGAAGATATCTATCTTACATGAACCAGATGACCTGTCATAGTGAAGAGGAATGTCTGGCCTTGTTCCTGAGCCACAGCCACCACCCTCCTGAGTCTGTGTGGTTAACCAGCATCAACAAGGTGCTGCTGAAAGGCATCAGTTTAGTTTTTGGACTTGGCCCAATGCGCACGTGTGTGCACGTGTGTGTGTGTGTGTGTGTGTGTTGGGAAAGCACTTGAAGCTACACCTTGACTTTCAATCTCATTTATAGTACTTCCCATGAAAAGAACATATCCTACTATATTTCTTCATCTGTTCCCTTTAAAAAAAAGAAAAAAAAAGTCCTCACTGGAGTCTTCCACAAGTTGCTAGCTTAATTCAATTCAGTTTATTTTGCGTAGCCAAAATCACAAATTTGTCTTGGAGGGCTTTACAATCTGTACACATACAGAATGAACAACGTAACAGAGGACAACAGCTGCGTGCTAACGATAGCCATGTTGGTTGTCTGCATTCATCATGCTCATTTTGGGGGAGTGGCTTTGGAGGGAGGCCAGAAGGGACGGGCTGTCACTAGATTTTACGAGCTTTTTAGCTTGCGCAGAGTTTTTAGTTTGGAAACTTTCATAATCTAGATAGGTGTTGGCGACCCCATGCTTGAACAAGACGAAGAGTCTACAGCTCAGGTCGCAGCTCTGAGGCTGTACTTAGGTAACGGCAGTGCTCTGAGCCAAATGCCAACATGCTACATGTTCACGACGACGAGGCTGATAGGGATGTTGTTAGTTTGTAAGAGATCCAACTCAAGATAGAGTGATGGGAGCAAGAATGATTTAAAGAGTGTGACAAAGGGGAAGAGGTGGACCATCTTTAGCCTGAGCCGAACCAGGAGACGACGCGCTACAAAATGTATTCCGATCCTGAGAAACATGCCCTGGGCAAAGCTTCAAACCATTTATAATGACCAATGTGATGCAACCGATGGCAAGGGAGAGACTACTTTCTTTCCTTTCGATGAACACAGAACTGTGCTGGGTTACAAGAGAAAAAATATTCTAAAGAGCTGCATTCCCCAAATGATTGGGGGAAGAAAAACATAGAGAAAAATAAAATGTATTTTGTAGTAGATGGTGTTTTGACTTGCATTTTAAATTCTACCCTTCCGTTTATATCTCTTCTGCTTGCTTTAAACTGAATGTATGTATATAACAAGTCTATCTATCCAACATATCCCTAATTGACCTCCACCTGCTACTGTGCTGGCAGAAGGGACGAAAACATTCAGAAAAACCTAGTTACCAAATATTATGAAATCTCAACTCTGTGAGAACGGAGATAATCTCTGTTGTGTCTGAAGTGTTATAAATGAGACGCCAGTGAGCCTTGCTGCCCGGTCTGGTTTTAGCAGAAGGATTGGGCATCTGAATGGCGCTGTTGAAACAGACACTCTGCCCTTTGTTCCGGACTTCCAGACCGCTGCTGGCTCTCAGTGGATCCTGATTTCTTTAATGGCTAAAGAAAACCCTACACTGTTTAGTAAAGAGCCTTACTGCATTATTAACATTGTTTACCGATGAACCAACATTAAGAGCCTCATTTTACTGGCACAATCAGAACAGCCGGCGCAAAGTGATGGGTCTTCCAAGGACACAGGGATAGTTGCCAAGCACACCTGCTATTCGCACACACACACACACACACACACAAGTGCAATATGATTCGAAAAGGTATGCCGATTAATCATTACCCAGCTGTGCCAATCGTATGACAAGCAAACATATGGGAGGGAAGTGATATTGTTGTGTGGTAAATTAAAGGAATAGTTGAATGTTTTGGAAATACAATTATTCCCTTTCTTGCAGCGAGTTAAACAGGTAAACAGGAGGCTACAGCCACCTCACCTGGCTCAGCTTGGCAGGAAGACGAGGAGAAGAGAAAAGGGGAGACAGCTAATTAGGGGACCCTAGAGTTCTACAGCTCATATGACCTGGATATGAATTAATTATAATGTTTCTGTATTGCCATCAACTGAATGCAACTAAAGAGGGATTTTGAAATGGAAACACCGCTGCTACCAAACAAGTTCGAAAGAACCAGTTACTTTAGAGTAGGGCTGCAACTAACGATTATTTTAATAAATCGATTAATCGGTTGATTATTTTTCCGATTAATCGGATAAAAAAAAACAAAAAAGCATTAATTTTCAACCCTTTATTCAAAAACAGAAGTGACCGTGCAAATTCACAGTGCAAAACATCTTCAGAAAGTGCACAAACGGGTTGCTCCTTAATTAAAAAAATTAAATAAAAATGGACTAATACTAAAAACATACACATGTATGATTTACATCTGCCAAATGTGAGCCCTTTAACTGTAATTGATCTCCTTGGAGCAGAGGCTGCATTTACATGCCCTGCTTTATCAATATGTATGAAACACTGGGAAGCTGTACTGCTCCTCTCACGTCTGTTCTGATCTCTTCATCTCAGCTCTGCATCAAGCTGCGCTGCATATAGAGCGTCCTCTTCCTTAAACTATTTCATCCACATCATCTGATCAATATCTGGGCCTCTTATGACCACGACGTCACGTTGTTGGCTAAGCCCAACTACGTGATTTGCTTCATTCTACTTTGAGTAAAAAAAAATAAAAACCTGCAGCCAGATCCTCCGGTGTGCCGGTTTAACGTTAACGAGTGACTGGTGAACTGAACCAGACCAGGGGGTTACGGCATGTTTCATCACATTACAGTTTCTTACAAGCAAGACTGAACTGTAACGGAACATAAAGTAACTTTAACGACAACACACAACCCAAACACGCTAGCTAATGTGATAGCAAACTGACTAGCTTCCATTAAAAACAAGTTTGAGGGAAATGAAGACGCTGTAGACATCTTAACGCTGATTGGCCAAGACTCGACACATCAAAGATGTTTTATTTGCGATGATCACAACCTCAGCTTTTCTCCTCGTCTCACTCCAATCTCAGACACGCTGGCCGGCCAGTTGCTCTGCTCTTTTTTTCTCTCCGCGACTTATTGAATGGCGTAATAATCGCGCGACACAACGAATCGATAATGAAATTCGTTGCCAGCTCTTTTGATAATCGATTTTTATCGATTCGTTGTTTCAGCCCTACTTTAGAGTTGTCCAGTTTTACTTTCCAACGAATCAGAGTGAAATAAGCTGCGAAGAAGATATGTATAGTTATGAAGACGATGCTTAAACCTTAAGAGCTTTACCTGAGCTTGTGTTAGGGAAGACGAGGTCCGACTCCGGAAGACTCGTCCAGGTGCAGGACTGCGTTGTCTGGGCTTGGCCTGTGTTGGAGAAGAACGCGCCTCAGCCCTCTTTCTACCCATTGGGTCCAACAGGTAGCGCTGGGCCAGGCGCATCATGCGGTTCACTACACTTTTAGCCCCGGCAACAGATTCTGTGGGAAGAAAAACAAAAACAAAACAGAAATCATCAAAGACTTTTTTCTAGTGTAATAAGCCCCATGAAGTCGGACATCTTATTACAATCAAACTCCCATGTTTGTAGACATGCAGGGCCGAAGCACCGCTCAGGTCCAAAATCATGGAATGTGATACCGTTAACAAAACGAGTTATTGTTCCATTACAGACATACCCAACTGAATCGCCTTTGTGTGTGTGAATGTGTCCTTGTTGTACACAAATTAATGTTATCAGTGGCTCACCATGTTGACTCAGGGGGCAGAATCGGCCTGCTTAGGCAAGCTGTGAACACAAAGACCCACTTATACAATGTACTGTCCGTGTTTGTGTGCAAGCAGCACTCGTGCAAACAGACGCAGAAGCGGGAGCTCATGTTTCACGACACAAGGAGGGGGCGTGGTGTCCAAGTTTTACTGTCAAGAAAACCCGGTTTGCTTTTCCATCTCAACGACACGACAAAGCGAACTCCAACACTGATTTAGCATTAATAGGATTTCTGCTAACTCCTGGAACTTTATTGCAGAATGTCATTTAAAAAATGTGATGCATTTGCTTTTAAGCTTTTTAGTAGACAGCGCTTTTATCTACATGTTCCCCTGGGGACGAGTAGAGCGCTTACTGTACACCATTTTGTTGAAATGACACAAGCTCCTTAGATTAGATTTGCTCTGTGTTTTCGGTTTCTAAATGACTGTTTGCATAAGAAAGCAAACGTCCCTTTTCACAGTTTGGAATCAGCACTATTTAATGTTTAAGGATATTAAATAAACCCAAAACCTAACAACATACCACAGAAATTACAACCCAAGCTAATGTGCAATATCCCTCCCTAGATGGGCCTTTAAAATGCACAGAACTCATCAATTTAGGAAGTGCAAAACAGCATATAATGTTTATTAACTACATTAATGAGCAAAGTCAAAAAACGTGAACCACAATGGCAACTATGGCCAAATAAAAATGTGTTGTACAAATAAAAAACGGACTTACCTGACCAACCTAAAGATGGTTAAAAACTAGTATTATTGTATATATTTTCTAAGACGTAACAGAAGTTTATTTAACAATTTTATTTGCCAATAGAGCAGTTTTGCTGACAAAAAAAAGATTCTTCTTGCGGCATGTTAGGTATGTTTGGTGAGGGGTGATGAACTGCGGTGGCAAAACTGGAAGTGTGCGCTTGTTGCACAATGGAGCCTCTGGCTAACGTGTTGTTTTAGGCTTTTCAGTCTTTCGGCTGGCCAATGGCAAAGCTACTCAGTTCAAATATTACCGAGGCTCGCCTTGTAGCATAATTGGGACTTAATGCACTATTCTGCAGGCCTGTACATGTCAACCCTTCTCTATTCAAACCTGCTCCATGTGGAAACCGCTGACTTAATAGTGATTTAGTGCCATTGACATCTTATTTTCCTGCATTAGCTGGCACCATTCAGCAGTCAGGCTAAGATATATGGACGTGGGAGGTACCTGTTGCATAGACTAAGGTTGTCCTAGCAAACCCTCCAAAAAAACAAAAACAGAATGACACCAATGTTGAAAATGTAGAGGTACACATGTAGAAGCATAGCACGCACACACTCACCTGTCTCAGTGGTCTGTTCTCCTTCTGGAGGTGTCTGTACATTTTCTTTTTCGTTACATCCACTGACTTGGGGTGGTAGTGTGACCTCCGGTTTTTGACACTGTTCTGAGAAAGAGAGCACCATATTTAATACATCAGGCTACATGAGCTTCTAGCATAACACGCTCTTCTCTAACTATTTGAGGACAAGTTGTTTTGTGGGTAACCAGGACGTCGGAGGGGCAGAATGTCAGACGTCTGCTGAGGTAAAATGAGGTTTATCAAAAGGGACTCCGGTGCACTGAAACAATACCGCTTTTAACCACAGGGACCGCCAAAATCAACACAATAAAAGTGATGTACCATCAGTGAAATACTGCGCCTTTAACTCCTATGGAAACTTTGCATCATTCTTCTGGTTTTCCAACCGACAACTACACTCTCAACCTGGTTTCCAACGAGCATTTAGTAGCTAAAGAGACAGATACGTTTCTCAGGAGGAGAACAATCAATTGAAGCTGATGTTGCTCTGTGTCGGCTGAGGGTATAAATAAATAAATAGCTATCGTTTGTTAACATGTTAGCCTTAACTACTTTATATAAAATTGTCCAGCTTGCTGCGCTGCTCCCAAGCAGAGCCTAAGAAGTGGGCGTAGGCATCTTGACGTCAGCCATTGGATTGTGGACTGCCGTTTTGAAGCCTTGAGCGATTTCGTTCGCCATCTTGGATTACGGGCGTCGCCATGTTGTGGTTTTTTCCCTGAAACCAATGAGCAGAAGTTACCATATTTGGAACGTGAAGGACTGACGTAGACATATCTGGTAGCGGCAGCTACCAAGGGAGCAATAACATTTGGTTAATGGAGCTTGGACACTTTCTAAAGTTGTCAGAAGTTGCTATTTAGTTCTTGTTGACATCAATCTGGACCCTTTTTCATCCATTCTTACACACAATAGCTGTTCTGCAGTATGTATAATAAAAGCTGTCGGTAAAGTTTCTAACAGTTGACATTTGTTTTTCTTTTGACAATTTATTAAGTCTGCCATATGTGTTTATCAAGTCAGATAACTAGCAAGTCACTGGACGAGAGTTTACCAAGGCAGCGGCAGTGATTTTGGTCTGGCTTTTATGTTTTCACTCACTGGGCCGAGATGAAGTCAGCGTGCGGGTTTGTGTCCTGTGGGAGGCCGGGGAAGTGACTTCTAATTTGTATCCAGCGCATATCGGTGTTTTAACACAAGCTTCAAGGATACGGCGTCCGCCAAACAGGAAGAGCCGACGATAAAGTGCGGTGTCTCCCGGGCCTAATACGACATCTTTGATGTTAAAACAACTCCATTTCCCAGACACACCCTCCTCCCTGCCGATAGCCCGTGGCTCTCTCCCTCTGCCTCATGTCCTCTTTCCTTCCCTCCGATCTATCTCAATCACTGTCAGACGTCGGTTAAGGAGAGGTTCCCTTCCAGAGCCAACTTCAAAAAACGCTTGACGTGTCACAGCGTGTCTCCCGTTAGCCACCCAGAGACTAACTGGATAGGAACAAATGGAGTTTTAAAAAGGTAAATTAAGAGGGGAAATTAGACAGGCATTGTAGGTCCGACAATATGTCTTCCCCTGTTGACTCTTCACTTCCAAATATAAACCTGTTTTAACAACGCCTCGCTTCTCTTGGATGATCGGATACAAAGCCAGACGATATAATCACATTTGACTTCTATATTATAGGGATAAATGTTTTCATAGAGCCAAAATAGCTGCACCCAAACACCCTACAGATGCACAAACTCTGGTGAGCTCACCTGCACAGTTTCTGTATGACTCAGGGTTGTAATGAAAAGGTCTGAGTGACTGTGATTTATCGCTGGGGCTCATCCCTGTGCCGGTTCTACGTCTCCCTCTGAAGCTGCCAGTTTCATTCTCACACAGCTCTTTGAAAAGTAAATACTTTTTAAAAAACTTTTTTTTTTTTTTTTAAAGGAAGCACTGCACAATAGTTTCTGTAACTGATAAATCCTGACATTTACAGAAATCAATATTCTTTCCATCGCATGAAAGCAATAATAGGAAAACTTCAGGTGAGGTCATTTTGCAGACCCAGAGGCTCGGAAGGCCGACATTCAAACTGTGCCTGAGCGCATCCTGTGTCGACAGACGGAGGAGTGAAGCTGCTGCTGACACGGTGCAAGGGTCGCGTTATGCTCGAACAGAACTAGACTTGTGCGCTGGAGAGAGAAGTTTAAACCTCTGCTTTTTTCCTCTCTTGTGCACAGCCAATCATGGCCTAAAGTTGCTTTGAATGTCAGATTGTCCGGACACAAACCGCCAAATCAGACATCAGAAAGTAGTGGGAGGGGTTCTTTCCCAAAAATGCCCTCTCCAGAGAATCAGGTGAAAGGTTTGGAGTGGATCCACAGTGGAGAAAAATTTAAACAAAAGTGAGTTACAGATTTAAGTCTAGTGGGAATGTGTCTTTCAGACCGTTGAGGCTGCACAGACAAAGAAGAGTTGGGGGGGGGGAAGGTTGCAGGCAGAGACATAGAGAGTGAAATATACTATAAGTTGTGCATATTTTAACGGTTGCAGTAGTTTTTGTAGTCATGTGGTGCTATTGGCTAATTTTGTGGTCTTGAGTATAGTTTGAATAGTGATGGTGTTTTACCGTTCCTCTGGGCCAAAGTATTTGAGATTCTTTGGGGTGAAACACCTCCTCGAGTTGATGAGAGTTGAAACAGACTATTTTTACTAAGTATAAAAAGCTAAATCCACCGCTTTTGCTCTGATTTTCCTTCTCTACTTCAGAGTTTACAGGCTTTTAACACGGTCACCCTCACTTCGACATGTCCTAACGACACTAGTCATTTAAACTCATCACAGTTCAACAGAAACTGGCTTGGCATCAAAGTGGCTGCTTCAAATAAATTCCTCTTGGATCCAGTTCAGCCTTAATTTAACTGCCTCTTCCAAACAAACAGTTGCTCGTTATAGAAGAGGTTGTTCTGTCACACTGAAGTAAACCGCTGGTCTGAAAAGACAACATGCTTTATTGAAGTAGGAGGACAAATTATTTATCTTTTTGTAAATTGATATCATAGGCCAAATAGCACAAAGAAAAATGGTATGATCGTAAGTCCTTTGGATTTATTAACAGAACGACATATCTCAGACAGCTGTCAGATAATCAATTAAGTCCACCAAAGAAGAGCCTCAGCTACTCACTTTACACATCTGATGCCAAAATAAGGGTTTACACTAACCCTATAATGATAGATGCCAAAGCACACACACATAAAACACCCTATTCTCATACTGTAATGACAGGGTTGAAGACATGTTGGCAAAGCCATTGACAATACAACATCACATCAGGTGTCATAATTCTTAGCCAAACTAGTGGCTGGACTTGAGGAATGGAAAGGCTGCTCAGGTCCGTCAGTCCAGCATTTTGTTCCTCACTGAAATATCTCAACTACTTTTGGATAGAGCGCCATGAAACTTTAACATACATTCATGGTCTGCAGAGGATGAATCTCCATGTCTTTGGTGAACGCAAAGCTGCTAGCGGGACTATAGACTTGTCTATAGTGTTCATCGCAACGCAAGTTATTTGCAGAGAACAAAACAACAATTCTGTCATCTAGACACACAAAATCTAGACTCTGGGACAATCCACCCCAAAATTACAAAGCAACGGTATGTTCATCCCCACAGCCCTGACGAATAAATATAGCAGTGAACCGTTAGCTGCGTGACGTAACGATAAGTTAGCTAGTTGACATCACTGTCACTGCTTTCAAATTTGTGCGGATAAAAAAAAAAAAGGAAAGAAAGAAAGACAGGCTTGGAAATGGAATGGAACGCAAGTGGGGAGGATTCGGTTCATTGTCAGCAGCGATGCGAGTGTTGTACCAGACCGTTGTGGTGAAGAGGGAGCTAAGCCGGAAGGCAAGGCTACGTTCACCTATATTTGTGAGCTTTGGGTAGTGACTGAAACAATTAGACCTTGGATACAAGCGGCCAAAATGAGCTTCCTTCGTAGGGTGGCTGGACATCCGGCGGGAGCTTGGAGTAGACCAGGGGCCAGGTGAGGTGGTTTGGGCATCTGATCAGGAGGCCACCTGAATGGCTCCGTTTGGAGGTTTTCGGGCATATTCAACTGACGGAATGGACCCTGAAAACACTGGAGGGATAATATATCTCTTCTGGCATGGGAACGCCTCAGGGCTCCCAAGGAAGAACTGGAAAATGTTGCAAGGGAAAGGGACGTGTGAAATACCTGCAAAGCCTGCTGCCCCTGCAACCCGGTCCCGGATAAGTAGAAAAGACAATAGATGGACGAACAAACTGGAATGGATGGAAGCGAAATGTGTGGAATAGACACATCTAACCACGGTTCTATGATATCTTGGTGACTTATTAACCTAGGCATTCAAATATCAACATTATACAAACAATCTGACAGCTGTGAGGGGGTTGGGATTGTCGGCGATCGTAAGGGATCCAATGCATTTCTGATAACTTGTTAAGGGATCTTGTTCAGGCTGAAACACGTTGAGTTTCTATGCAAGTAACAACACTTGTATTTAAAATTGAAGCAAAACACATTGTTGCACGAAGACAATTTTATGTTTAATGTCTATGTGCTTTAAGATTTACATGAGACTAGCGGTCTTACGATCATGGAGCATTTTATTAAAAGTTATCGCCACACCGACGATAGATCATCAATACCAAATGTGATCAACTGCAAACAGGTCACCAAAAGCACAGGGTACAACGAGCTCTCTAAATATTTCACGAACTCGTACGTGGTGTGGAGAGGGTAAGGGTCGAGGTTGTCAGACAGTCAAAGTTATAATTACAGGTCTGACTGTCTGTGAGTGTACATGGCTGTGTTTTAAGACTGACTTTGAGGTCAACAGACACACGGATATATGAAAACAGATGACATTACACAAAACAGTGATGAGGTAACTTTAAGCTATTAATTTAAAACATATGGTCCAAATCACAACTCGCAAACAGAGAATGTGTGTCGGTGAGCTCAGCTCCGGGGTTTTCTCTATGACTCAGAGCGATAATGAGAAGGTATGAATGACAGTGTGTGTTTTACTCCCCACTCTCTCTCCCTCCCCATCTTTCTCTCTCGCTCTCTCAAAGTCAGTTTCAGATGACAGAGTGCTCTGCTGATTCCTCAGTGTCCAGGAATTAATGCTGATGACACGCAGCCTTTTGAAGGTTGTGTTTTGGTGTGTTTGAAGCCTCTGCCGTCCTCTGGGAGTCGGCGTGGGCAAGCACACCTGCGGCTGGGAGTGAATAAGCTCTAATGTAAGGCCGGGCTCAGCAGATCCCGTGGCCTGGGAGCTCCCTGACGCTGCTGCAATGGGAAGCTTTGAAGTGCTGATCATTTACAGAGGGGAGGGGGGAAGTAGACAGAGCTAGGTCGAAACCTGGTATCAGACCTGCAAACTGCAGTGAAAAAGATGACAGGATACAAAACTGGAATCAGGTAGGGGAAGCTAGGGGCTTTTCTGTGGTCCAGACGAATAGAAGAAACGGATACAGAAAACGTCCTGAAGGAGGAAAAAACCTGGAAACTAAATTTAAAGATTTTACTTCTGCTCTCCCTGTTGTACAGTTTATAGAGAATGTAAATTCAATCTGGGCTCAGTACAAGAGGAGAGCCAGAAAACAAGCCATAATTGGAGAAAGGATGTAAGCCAGCAGTTCTCAAGATTGCAAAACCCTCGAGTAACGTGATGACCCAAGGGCAAACCTCCGTTTGGACTGGGGACTGTTTTATGTCTTCTTTGCTGTAATAAGAGTCTATCATGCTGAGCTTAGCTTTCATGGACTGAAATCAGATTTGTTTGGTCAGGATTGACCTTAAAATAAAAATAAAAAATGATGACACATTAATTATGCTAGCTAGAAAGAATGCTATGGCAATAATGAGACAGCCAGTTATGTGACGCCGTTATTTTGATTATTATCGATAAGGTCTTAATTTATTGCTCAAATACCAAATCATTTGAACATCATCTAGTACCTAGTAACTGGTGGCCTTTATCTAGTCGGGATCTGTCTGGTTCAGCTCATTGAGTGATTGACCGATCAGTGACATCAATCTTAGCTTCCCTGTATTTAATCAGAGCAGCATGTCAAACAAAGACATGTATATAAGTGGAAGTTACCACATTTGGAACGTGGAGGAGTGACTTAGAGATGCCGTATATATGGCTCTGTTGGTGGCAGCGAAATCTCAATCACAGTTGCCCCGCCCTAAAGCATACCCAGCTTTATGGTCTATTTGACTCTAAATTACCGTCATTTACTAAATGAACATCATGCTGTATTGAAGAAGACTTGAAACTAGAGATTGAGACATAAACTCATGTTTACAAGGTTTACTGAGGGAATAAATCAAGAGAGAAGTAGAGTCACTTTCTCATAGACTTCTATACAATCTGACTTATTTTTTACAATGGGAGGAGTCGCCCCCTGATGGTCAATAGAGAGAATGCAAGTTTTAAGATACTTCCACATCGGCAGAACCGGACAAAAGTGTTGACAAGTTGGAATAGTAGAGACAAACAGGATTGCACTGAGTTGGTTTATTGAATAACTAATCTTTTCTTCTTCTTTGTAAATGAAATAGGACTGTGAAAATAAATCATTCGTCAGTTTCCAGATTCCTAGTTTACCTTTCTGTGTAAATTGCAAATAATAGTCGTCTTAAAGCTGCTCTCATTTTTTTTTTTACATGAACCATGGATAGTTTTTTATCAGAACTCTGCAATCAGTGTTTTTTAGCTCCTTGTTGTGGTTTTAAGGCGGTGTGGTTTACGCTCAGAGCTCAACATTGTTTCCCGCAGCTAGCATCCACTTTTAACAAAACAACATTCTGATTGACCGACAGTATGCTACCTGCCCAGTACCAAATGGCAAACTTCACCTGGTGAATAAAGACGAGCATTTAGCAGCTTAAGATCCAGGTAATTCCCCGCATAATTTTTGTACAGTGATAATGTCCACTTTGTGCGTGCAGTGTGTGTATGTATCGCTGCAGGTTATCGCTGCTAAACTGGCGGGAATACTATTTTGCCTGCTCCCGATCACAGAACAATGTGAGCTAGTTGAGCTATTTGTTATTCTGGCCTACTGGACATGACTCTGATCCACCTCCAGTCACCCTGCCTCCTTCCCCTGCGCACTGGCCGGTCACACAACACAAAGGACTGTTTAACCTCTACTACTGGGTACAGTCTGCAAAAAAAAGATAAAGAGCAGAGAGGAGAAACACAAGGGAAAAGAAAGGATTCTAACAAAGACAGAAAAGTAAAAGGTGATTGAGAAAGAGACGAGAGGGACAGAGGGTAAGAAAAGCGACAAATGGTGCGATATTCGCCAGATGTCTTGTGTAGTCGGAGATAAGCTGATTCGTAGGACTGCTTTCTGTGCTCGTCTGCAAACACCAGAGCAGTGGCTTTTTAATGTGTCGGATTGAGATCAGTCAGCACTTTAACCTCATAGTCACTGTTCCATCTGACATCCAATGTGAAGTAGAGTATAAATAATGAAACACACATCACCATCATTTTGGGATTGCCTTGTGTGTGAAATTGAATTTTTAAAAAGTTAATTTTTAAATATTTTTTCCCCATGTATCACCAACCAAAATATTTTAAACAGATTTGCATTGTCATTTCAGCCACTTTTGTTTACAAGAAAGTCAACCTAGATGCTGTATCACTAAACAAAGGTATTTTGTATTTCCGGGGGTGTGCACGTGGAGTTATATTAGCAGGCTACCTCATCGTTAACATCAAAGTTGTTTGTAGTTCAAAACCCTCAGCGGCCGTCTTATAATTCCTCCAAACTCTCCCAAAAGGTTGAATTAAGGTATTAGAATGGAGAATGGACCAGAGCTTGTAGTGTTCGATCTGACTGACCTGAAAGAAAAACCTATTATGTTCATCTGAGAATCAAAGTTTGCTATTTTTTTTCTTGGATTCATTCAGGTCTTGTGTGCATCATTGAGGCTGTATTCGACTACACAATGGTGACTAAAATGACAATGAACTTCAACTGATGTATCTAGCCTGCACTGATAAAGATGGGAAGACAGGAGCAAAGTGTAAACTGGAGGATGAAGACAAAAGAGGAGAGTGAGGAACACATGAGGGCGAAGACTGAGTATGAGGAAGGGGATTTCCACCGAGAGGCTGTGGTCCAGTTACCAAAGAAAAACTCCTGTCTCACTCTCATGCTACCTTTTTAACACTTCTCTTGAAAGAGAAAAAAAAAAACGTCACAAGGTATACAATAAGCCTTGTATTCCAATGGTAAACGGTAAATAGACCTGTTCTTGTATAGCGATTTTCTAGTCTTCCGACCACTCAAAGCGCTTTCCCACTACTCCTTCACACCCATTCATACACTGATGGGAGGGCTGACGGTTCCACCTGCCCATCAGGACTATCTAACATTCATACACCGTAGACGCAGCTACGGGAGCAATTTGAGGTTAAGTGTCTTGCCCAAGGACACATCGACATGGGCTAGCGGAGACGGGGATCGAACCGCCGATCCTCTGATTGAAGGACGACCCAGCACAGTCGCCCGATTGGCACAATGATACTGATGGCGGAAACAATTTGGCTTCAAAACCACCCACCCACACACAAATCAGATTGACATGAGGCCAGAGAACCGCGAGAGGAAGAGATGGAAAAGAGGAAAGAGGTGAAAGAAACATAACTTACAAAAAGAAAGCACTGCTGGGAACGGAGCCAAAAACACACACAATGTTAACACGGCTTTAGAAAGAGTGATGTAAAGTCTCTCGGCTGTTTTCAGATATTTAAAAAGATCCTTAGACATGTGCTATTGAAGCCCAGTCTGCTCTTAACCAATCCAATTAGGCCAGTTCAGTGTTTCCCCTAGGTTGGGGGGAGGAGAGACAATTAAACACTCATTCAAGCAGCATAGAAAATAAGTCACTTTTAAAGCTGAGGAAGAAGACTGGAAGCAATTGCCAGGAGTTGAGTTGTCGTTAAAACAACTATATGACTGGTGTGTTAACTGCGTGCAAATTAATGGGAGCAAACAAGGCTACACTGGTTCCTGGGTTACCAGGTGACCGGTTGCTGACAAGCAATGTAGCAGTTAAAAGGCTATTTATAAAAATAAATAAAAAAGGAGTCCGGCTCAGTGCTCGCTCCACATAAAAATCGGGGCTACATTACATCACTTCCTGCAAACTTCACGGAGAACAAAGGGGGTAAAACAGCACCACCGATAGGTTGTAACCAAATATTCTCTGGTCTGAAATCTGCGAATCCGTCAACACATCAGCGCGTCGTTCACTACCGAGCCACACATTGCCGATAGAGTAAAAACTGGCAAAAAACAAGATGGCGACGGCCAAATGACGAAATCTTGGCATTGAAGTAATGTCTCGAAGATTTTAATTTAAATACATTTATTTTAAGTCACTGTCTCTTGCCGAATGAAACAAGCAACGCAAAGTGAGGGACTCGTTCTGATAAATTGTGACTTTTAATCGGCTCACTTTCAATGGGGAAGTCAAAGCGGAGCCTCAACCTGTTCGGTTTAGCTCAAAGCCACTTGAAGGCCACCGGCGTTTACAATACCTAATCCAGCCTCGTGAGCATCAGACCACAAACCCACTCAATCATCGCTCGTTATCGTGTCAAAAGAATCCAAAAAAACGATTTTGTCCAAACCACACGCGAACATCCATGTCCTCAGGCGTCCTGCAGAGCAAACGCACGAGAACAGAAGTACGGTCAAACGCTTTACGCACGCGCTCGTCTTCATCACTACAGTCTGGATTCGCTGTAATACTTAAGTACCCGAGGGGATCAACATCTCATCTCACAGACTGCCTGTCTTCATTAATCAGACAGCAGCTAAATTACTCCTGCTGTTGGTTTTCTTTTGTGTGTGTTTGGCCGCTTTGCATGAGTGTGTGTAAACTGACAGACAGGAGAGCGCGTGTGTCGTAATCGTTGTTTGGGAACACACGTGTCATATGACAGTCAGAGGAAAACATTGAGCCCCTTTAATAGGAATAGGAAAGCAGTCTCTCACACTCACACTCTCACTCACACACACACACACACACACACACACACACACACACACACACACACACACACACACACCAAAGAAATGAAAAGTCCCTTTAGTGTGTTGGTAAATCAATGGCTTAGAGAGTGTGGAGGCCACGGCGGGGCACGGTTAAGAGAACAGAAGGAGCGGGGAGGGAGTGTGGGAAGACGAAGAGAGAAAGACAAAAAGAATAATAGAAGGCAAAGAGAAGACTAAGACAAGGCGGTAGATGAGGGGGGGGGGCAGAGTTGGGAAAATGAGGAACGCAAATTTAAGTCGTATCGGGATTGTCGTAGTGCCGACTGTTTGGCCATAACCCTCAGACCCGCATATTGAAGCAAGCATCACGGAAGCTTGAGGGCATATGGCGCTCCAACGGTCTGGAGGAGTCCCGGTTGGTTTGGCGGGATAGTCTGAGAACATATAAGAAGGCCCTCCGTAATGCCAGAGGAGCCTACTACTCATCACTAATAGAGAAAAACAAGAGCAACCCTAGGTTTCTCTTTAGCACTGTGGCCAGGCTGGCTGAGAGTCATAGCTCGGTGGATCCGTGTATTCCTATAGACCTCAGTAGTAATGACTTTATGAACTTCTTCAATGATAAGATTATGGCCATTAGAGACAGGATCGGTGATCTCCTGCCCTCGACTACTGCCGGTCCATCCTCAGGTGGGATGGCCATGGAGGAGGCTGTGGGCCCTGCTGTGCGTCTGGATGGATTTTTTACCATCAACCTCGACCAACTGTCTTCAATGGTTTCTACTTCTAAATCTTCTACCTGTCTCCTAGACCCTGTTCCGACAAAGCTGTTTAAAGAAGTTTTACCCTTAATTTGTGCCTCTGTACTAGATATTATCAATGGGTCTTTATTAATGGGTCATGTACCACAGTCTTTTAAAGTAGCTGTAATTAAACCTCTTCTTAAAAAGCCCACCCTGGATCCAGAGGTGTTGGCTAACTACAGACCTATCTCTAACCTTCCCTTCCTCTCTAAGATACTGGAGAAGGTAGTCGCAAATCAGTTGTGCGACTTTTTACATAACAATAGTTTATTTGAGGAATTTCAGTCAGGATTTATTCACCTTGTATATGCTTCCTTTAGGCAATATTATCAGAAAACACTCCATAAACTTTCACTGTTATGCCGATGATACTCAACTATATCTGTCAATCAAGCCAGATGAAATCCACCAGGTCACTAAACTTCAAGCGTGTCTTAAAGACATCAAAACCTGGATGACCTGCAACTTCCTGTTGCTGAACTCTGACAAGACTGAAGTTATTCTACTCGGCCCAGAACACCTCAGAAATCAACTATCTGACTATATGGTTTCCCTGGATGGCATCGCTCTGGCATCCACCACCACCGTAAGGAATCTCGGAGTTATTTTTGACCAGGACCTATCCTTTGGCTCCCACGTGAAACAGATCTCAAGGACTGCCTTTTTTCACCTACGGAACATCTCAAAGATCCGGCACATCCTGTCTCAAAGCGATGCAGAAACATTGATCCACGCATTTGTTACTTCAAGACTGGATTACTGTAACTCCGTATTATCAGGCTGCTCCGGAAAGTCCCTTGGGTCTCTCCAGCTGATCCAGAATGCTGCAGCTCGTGTACTAACAAGGACTCGGAAGAGAGATCACATTACTCCTGTATTAGCTGCTCTCCACTGGCTTCCTGTAAGATCGAGAATCATATTTAAAATCCTCCTCCTCACCTATAAAGCCTTAGCTGGTGATGCACCATCATATCTTAAAGAGCTTATAGTGCCATATTACCCCACCAGAGCGTTACGCTCACTGAATGCAGGGTTACTTGTGGTTCCCAGAGTCTTAAAAAGTAGGTTGGGGGCTAGAGCTTTCAGTTATCGTGCTCCTCTTCTGTGGAATCAGCTTCCACTTTCAGTCCGGGGGGCAGACACAGTCACCTCATTTAAGAGTAGACTTAAGACTTTCCTCTTTGATAGCGCTTATACTTAGGGCTGTTTCAGGCTTATAGTTAGGGCTGGCTCAGGTTTGCCCTGGTCCAGCCCCTAGATATGCTGCTATAGGCCTAGACTGCTGGGGGACATCTTAGGATACACTGAGCTCCTCTTCTCTTCCTCTTTCGCTCCTCTTCTCTTCCTCTTTCACTCCTCCTCTCCTCTTCTTTCTCTCCATCTGGATAAACTATTGTCTCTTCAATGCACATTACTAACTCTACTTTCTTTTTCCATGGATTCATGGCTGCCTGGAACCGGTCCTGCCCCGGGTCCTACCCCGGGTCCTGCCCCGGGTCCTGCCGCCCCCCCCACCCACCCCTCCTGCCATGGATCCATGGTTGCCTGGAACCGGTCCTGCCTGCTGCCATGGCCCTGCTGATGGAACCGGCCTGGAACCGGTCCTGCCTGCTGCCATGGCCCTTCTGATGCCCCCCTCCTCTCTACCGCCTTCTGCTTCATGGATTATCAGGATCATGGACCATGCCTAATACTCATTATATGAATAATTTCTGTCATATTCATTGAATGTGCTGTAACTACGCTATTCATTCTGGCCACATGACATCTATTGCTTCTGTCCATCCGGGGAGAGGGATCCTCCTCTGTTGCTCTCCCTCAGGTTTCTTCCCTTTTTTCCCTGTGAAAGGGTTTTTACTATCTTTCTAGGGGAGTTTTTCCTGATCCGATGTGAGGTCCCGGGACAGGGATGTTATGTGTACAGATTGTAAAGCCCTCCGAGGCAAACTTGTATTTGTGATGTTGGGCTATATAAAATAAACTGAATTGAATTGAATTGATCACTTTTATAATCAAATAAAATGTGGAAAGAAATATTAGGAAAAGAGCCTTTTTGTTTGACAGCAGATGAGTTTCAAATACACACCTTCTCTTAAACATCACAAAAACTAAATGTATGGTTTTCACAACAAACACCTATCACAGACCGCCTGCCCTCTCGAATATCTCTCCCCTGGGTGGAGCAGAACTTTATTTATTGGATTCCTTTAAGTACTTTGGTATCAGCCACAAAAAGAAGCTGAAACCCTCCTTCAATAACTCTTTACAAACGACAGTTTACAAACTGTTTGAGTTTGTGTTTTCATATATTGTATGTATTATGATTGGTCGAGATCTTTCTGTGTTGCATTTCTTTTGTCACGACTCGCCTCCCGTTGCTGCCTTTTTGTCCAGGTCGTCATTGCAAAATGAGAACTGGTGGAAGATGGGGATGGGGACAGAGGGAGGACGAGGGGAAAGAGGCGCAAAGGAAGGGAGTGGGCCGGTTCACCTCCTGATCCCCACTGACCTGTGAGTTTTGACCCTCAACCACACCCGGTCATTCAGAGCCTGCCCCTTAATGCGCCTTAAGGCCGACTGCGAGGTCACAGTTCATTCCCGGAGGGCGAAGGTCCAGCTAGGACTCCAGAGGACGGGAAGTCGGCCACTGAGCAAGAAGTAAAGGCCTTTGCACACCGGAGGGAGGGAATGTGAGATACTCGCATGCGAATATTTCGCATTAAAACCTTTCATACTGGCAGTCGCAACACTTTCAGACTGATTTTAGGAACAACTACCAGGGTCCTATTTGTCTGGGAGTCTGTCCGAGGTCAATTGTTGTATCGCCTAAGATGCTGCAAGCTATTTTACTGAGCGTCCTTTTCGCTGAATGCTCCGACTGGATTTGAGTTCCCTCTGGTAAACGGTTACACAGTGTATCTGTCTGGGGCTTTTAGTGTGAAGAGGTTAAGAGTGGATCTGGTCTGTGCTGCCTTTGTCAAGGTTGAAAGGAGTAACAGAGTTTTCTGTCTTGGTTTCAAACTACGGATCCTCCGTGTTAAAGTGTACTGTACGTATTGAATATGTTCGTTCCGCACAACGTGATCACTTGATGCCTTCATGTGCGGTAAAAAGAAATAATCAGAAAAGGCAACCTTGTTACTGGAAAAAAAAAAAATAGACGCACAATATTGGCATTCTGTGTAAAAAGTAATAATATATTGATGTTTGAATTATACCCATGAAAAAATAACTCCCCTTAAAGCACAACACAAGACAGGACAGGCTGGAGGCCAAGTCACAGATGTAATACTCTGAAGACACTAAGAGTAAATGAGAAGAGGAGGGAGAGAGGGATTGAGGGATGAATAGAGGAAGAGAGATGGAGAGTGGGAGGACAGGAACGGAACTAAAAAAAGAAAAAAAGAAGCCATATCTCTACTTTTAAACCTGTAATTACAGCTGGCAAACTAGAATGACGAGCAACCTAAACAGAGTGCGGGGCCTCTAATTTAAACGCCACATGTTTAGTATTCACCTGTGTCATGTTACGGCTAAACACAGCTAAATGAAGTTAAGCTCCAGTCATCGTCGGGACTCCGACTCGTCTTTGTGTTTTTAATCTTTTTATTTGGCTTTAAATCTCCGGCATTCTTTCTGGCTAATCCTCACTTTGCGTGACCGAATGTCACTCCCCTTTTCACACAAGTAGTCACAATATTTTTTTAATGTCACATTTGCTTTCATAGGTTTTCTTTTGTATTTATACAGTATTTTTGACTTGTTTGGCGAGAAGACAACAACCCGAATTTAAGTGCATGCAAATTATGATAACCTCGAAAAACCTCAAACATGTGTTTTTTTTTTAACAAGAAGTTAAGATAATTAAGAGAATCTATGAATTATGAAAACAGCACCTCCCCCGCTGGAGTTTGAGAGTAGAGTTCTACACAAACTTCACTGCTTTATTTACACAACACAGTTACCCATCCACCCTCTCCTCCTCTCTCATTCACACACACACACACACACACACACACACACACACACACACACACACACACACACACACACACACACACGCGCAGGAAAGCCTTCAGGGTCCAGCCCTGGAGGGAAAGTGTTACAGGCTCGCTACTGTGGGATCCGATTCAAACGCTGATTTTCTTTTCTTTTCCCTCCAACCAGATCTCTTCTTAGCCGCTCTCATCTCCTCTCCACTCCTACCTGCGGCTCCTAATCCCACCATCTAACACATTTATACACAAGTAATTAATTCTCCCCTCCGCTAATTTTATCCAATTAACGAGCGTATGCAAAACAAGCCCAAATCCCTAACCGTCTGCCGTGTGCTAATTGAATGAGGGGGAGATGAGGACGTGCGAACCGCCGTTCTCTTGCTCTTTACTGAAGGAATTTGCCCGTCGAAAAGTCCCTATTTATTCCTCCTTGACAACTCCTGATTCACACGGACACACATCCAGGGTGTGTGTGTGTGTGTGTTCTCCCATAATCAGGACTTTGTAGTTGTACAACTATAAGGCCGCTACCCTTATGCAAACATCCAAATCCTTAACTCGACTAACGTTCCAACCTCCTTTTCCCCCATCGGCGATTAACTAAACAAATAGAAACACAGCTGGCGACGAGTACTTTTTGAGTGGGGAGACTCGGTGCGAACGGGGACTTTAATTGTTTCAGTCCTATTTCAAGCAAAAATACAGCATTTTGTTGTTGTATCCGATAGTACTGGATATTTTGGACTGTCAACAAAACTTGCCATTTGCAGAGGTCAGTGTGTCTGAGACACTGTAACAGGCAACAACTGTAACATTATGATACTTTTTTTTATATATATTTTGCATTTTATAGAGTAAATCATGAATAGAGAAAATAATCCAATTTATTAGTTGGAACCCTAGATGCTAGGATGCTTATTACAGATTAATAGGAATTGTACTGCACAAGGTGTACTAGCATTGATCCGATCCAAATTGATTTATGGATTACACTGGCTAAAAGAAACTGAACTAATTTTCCATGACGTCAACATTGGGTTCAACATTTGAAATCAAAACACGGCACGCTACTGATCAGTCAACGCGAGGAGCCAGACAAGCCTCCGGGACATTGGCCCCCTTCCTGCAACCTGCTCGTCAACTTGAAGTTGAACAAAAGAACTTGCGCGGCAAGCAATATCTAGGCCACTGTCTAGATATTGGGTGGATAGCACGTAAACAAGCTTAACTTATGACCCCTTTATGTCCCGTAGGAGTTCGAGGGAGAAGCTAGTGAGGATGTGGATTTACCATCAGAGACCTATACACAACGAGCACTGTGACCCTCCGGTTCTGCAGGAAGCCTGGTCAAGTAATTCCACCTTGTACAGAGTGAGACAGAGGACCCTTATACGTGATGGAAAGAGGTCTGTTAAAAGGCTCTCTCGTGCTTTAGTATGGAGCAAATTATGCTAGTAGTCCCCACTCACAAGAGACGTGTCTAATGAGGGCTGTGGGTTAGCCTAGGGCTGATCAAGCAGGTGGCATTTCACTTCAACCATAAAAATAAAGGAGTGGTGGGGATTAGGACAACACTTTATAAAGAGCTAGGCTTACTAGAAAGCAGGTCCAACTGAGGGGTCATAGGTAGGCTAAGTGCCCACAGCTAAGAAGCCTTATCCAGGTTAGCGAGGTGACATTCTTGTGGGACTAATGGATGAAGCCCAGACCCAACAATGACCTCAGCCCACAAGACCACAATAAAAGATGGTCCAGATATTTTCTACCATTTCGACGTACGAGCAAAATACATTTCTACCACGGGTCACATCATTTATCACACAAAAAAAGATTTGTCTGCAGATACTACTACATGTATAGGGAAAACAAGCCGTTATGCAAATGCAGTTCCATGTTACGTGACATGAGCCGCGTCAAGGTAACTTCCACTGTCCGATCAATAGGTCAGCTCTATTTAAACAAGTCAAGGTCGGCTGAACCATGAGATTCATCCAATGTCAGAGTCACATCGCAGAATGACAGAGTGCCTTTGTGAAGCATCCATTTCGTTCCATCTATGGATCTAAAGTCTCAGAAGTAAGGGTTGCAAAGGGGTTCTTCCTGAAGGGCCGAGGTTCTACCCAGAACATTTGCTTCTTCTCTGAAGAACCATTTCAACTAAATAACCCTTTTCTGAAGAACGGGAATTTAAGGGTTTTTTGAAGGCTAAAGTTCCATTAAGAAACCTTTACATAAAATAAAAAGGTTCTTTGTAAGACTACGGTCTCCATTAGGAACCATTTATCAAAAGAATAATTTTTTGGAAGAAAGAGTTCTTCAAGGATTGCTGGAAGCATGGGCGTTACAAGATTCTAGTTAACACCTCTGTTCCTAAGCACGTACAATATAAAAGATGACGTGATTTATATTAGGTCGAGTTACTCTGGTTGTAATTAGAAATGTTGGACACTTTACTTTGATGTTGAGGCCGTCTGTTAGGACACTCTGACAAGCCTGGCTAGGGCCAGGAGCTGTATAACCTCAGCTGAACACCATGTTTTTGTCTCAGTCACCTGTGACCTGAGTGTTTGTGTGCGTCGCTGACCCCTCTGCTCCAACCCTTAGGGAGCCAACGGTAGTGTTACACTGAGCACACCTTGTGTAGGTCGTAAACTCCACGGCATGACCCTTGGAACACCCTTCTTCATCTCACTTGTAATCTGTTTGTTTGTGTGTGTGGCCGCTCCAGCTGTGAACCTTGGCCGATTCCTTTTGACCTGACCTTGCTTGTTCCAACATGAACTATCAACTCCATTTTCACTCTTTTTTTTTTTTCTTCATTTATCCACGTTGTGTAACGAACGTACATAATACGTGGCTGAAATGGCTGATCCATTTATCAGAAGCCAAGGAAACAATAAGAGAGGGGAAATGGGGTTGTCATTGTTTTTTTTACAAAGTATTAGACAGATTGTTAAGCAGGCCTGACCCCCTGCACTCACTCACTCTGCTGGAGCCAATCAGATACACATCAAGGTCAAACATTGTGTGAAGAAAGGGATACAATAGATATTTAAAGAACAGTTGGATATAGCAAGGAAACACACAGAGCAACAGTGTGTCGTGTAGGGCCTCGAGTTGGACGCCCTAACCACCTGGTCCTCCTGATGGTCCAATGCCTCAATAAATCGCACAAAGCCGTGACAGTCATAAAGCATATTACAGACCTGCAAACTCATGAGGGGTGAAAAAGGTGACACCAACAGGGGGGGGGGGGGGGCGTAGTGGCGGGCAAGTCAGTGCCGAACAGCGTCACTCGTCGAGAAGCTGACAAACTATGATCATTATGGGTTTTATTTCTTCTTTTGGCAATACCCAAGTGTACAAATATATATATATATATATATATATATATATATATATATATATATATATATATATATATATATTAGTGCTGTCATATTAGCGCGTTATTAACGGCGTTAACGCAAACCAATTTTAACGCCGTCAATTTTATTAACGGCGTTAACGCATTTTAATTTTTCAATTATTTTTTTTCGCGAGCACCACGCCGGATGTAGCTCAACCGGAAGCAAAACAATAGGCACGCCGTTTGGGCTTGGAAGCTAGGCTAACGTTACGGTTTGAAATGAATGAACGGTGAGCGCGATACGGCAAAATGAATGATATTCAGTGAACTGCGAACAGGTGCACGTGCCAGAAGGGAGCGCGAGTGAACACATTGAACACAGCAGGAGAGAACGCAACGTTAGCCAGCTAGCTAAAGCTCCGGTAGGAAATTATTAGCTTATGCTGTGTTCACACCAGACGCGCCGCGTCCGGTGTGAACACGGCATAACGCTACCCCGTTTTTGAGGAGGTAGATTTTGAGGTGAAGGGACTGACAAGGCAGAAGGTAAAGTGGTCCACCGTTCTATCAATAAGCAGACCTGCCAACCTGTACGCAATTTGCGTAGCGGATACGCATTTTGACGTCAAAGTACGCTGGTAAAAATTAATCTAAAATTTATTTTAGACTAATTGACCAGCACACATTATATGCAATGCAATATAATGCATGACAAGTATTTAATGA